>JARQOC010000004.1:569632525-569964181 GCA_033576535.1 Allobates femoralis | reverse complement strand
GAAGATCCAGCTTGCCGACAGCCCCAAGGATGTCCTGTGGTGAGAGGAAGGAAGACCCGTGGGAGGACCAATGACCGCTACAGATCATCAGGAGAACCCATCTGCCGCCGTTGCAACAAGTCGGGCCTCTTCGTAAGCCAGTGAACTTTAAACCAGCAGTCCCTGGGACCGAGGGCCAACTCCCAGGAATGAACTGTAAAGGCCCACCAGACTGGCACGATAGGTATGTGGGAGGATGACCATACCTGTCCATAATGCTAGATGGCATTCCCACACCTGCACTGCTGGACACTGGTTCGCAGGTGACCACTATCCCGCATATCATTTACAAAAGATTTTGGTCTAATGTTGAACTTACTCCCCCAGACCCTAACCTCACCATTTATGCTGCAAATGGGTTACCAGTAAGGTAAGTAGGGTCTAGAGAAGTAACAGTAAAAGTGGGGAGGGTGGAGTTAGAGGGCCAAGGTCTTATTGTGATTGAAACGGACCATACTTGGTACAAATGTAATTAGAAATTGCCTGGATGAAGTGTTATTCTTACCCCAACAGATTGCAGAAACTGCCAATGCCGGGCAGTGGAGAGTTCTTCAGAATGAGATCAGAGCGCTCCTAAGCAACCAACAGGTAAACCTGTCCGGTGATCAAATTGGTAGTGTACGGGTAACAGACCCGATTCCAATTGTGGTACCCCCAAAGAGTGAAATGATGATCTGGGGTCGGGCAGCCATAGGCCTCAGAGGGCAAGATTACCAGGCAGTAATGGAGCCCATGTGTTCAGAAAGTAGGCCTACAATCCTGACAGCCAGGGGGTGGTTGATGTATGCAGGGGAAGGGTACCTGTATGCATATAAAACTGTGGAGAGGAAGAGGTCAAACTGCCCAGATATTCCACCGTTGCCAAGCTGTTCACTGTGGATGATAACTCGATACATGCAGTGAAACCCTTGACTCCGCCAGACTCATCAGAGGACAACAATTCCAAGGGACAGCTGGAGGACTGGTGTCAGTAGCTCCATGTTGGAACTGACTCCATTCCATCCCACCAGAAGCACGGTGTCTATCGGGTAGTCCAGGAATATGAATGGATCTTTAGTAAGCATCCACTTGATTTTGGGAGGATAAAAGAGGTACACCATCATATACCCACAAGTAACCATCCACCCATTAATGAGCGATACATGCTAGTACCACAGCCCATTATTGAGGTGCCAAGGAGATGTTACAGGGCATGAAGGATGCAGGGGTCATCAAAGATATTTGCAGCCCCTGGGCAGCTCCATTAGTCCTAGTTAAAAAGGAAGAAAGCACTATGAGAATGTGTGTAGATTACAGACAAATAAATTGCATAACACATAATGATGCTTACCCGTTACCCCGTATTGAAGAGTCGCTTGCTGCATTAAAGTCTGATAATTAATTTTCTACCCTGGATCTTACTAGTGGGTATTGGCAGATCTATGTTGCAGAAGAAAACCTGGAGAAGACCGCGTTAACAACACCAATGGGCCTGTGTGAGTTTAACAGCATGCCATTCGGACTCTGTAATGCACCTGGAATATTCCAACGGTTGATGGAGTGTTGCCTGGGGCACCAAAACTTTGAGACGGTGCTACACTACCTGGATGATGTCATAGTGTATTCCAAAACCTATGAAGAGTACCTAAAACATCTGTCAGAGGTATTTGAAGCATTGTCCAAGTTCAGGATGAAGCTGAAGCCATCAAAGTGCCATTTGCTGAAACCAAAAGTTCAGTATCTCGAGCATGTGGTCAGTGAAGAAGGAGTGGCAACAGACCCTGATAAGATCACCTTCATCAAGGAATGGCCAGAACTAACAAATATCAGAGAAGTACGTCAGTTCTTGCTGCTGGTAGGATACTACAGGAGGTTCATAAAGGGCTACATGAAGATAGCAGCGCCTTTACAAGATCTCCTGGAAGGGCAAGAAGAGCAAAACCAGAGACCCTCCGTTTGAATGGAGTAAGATGCAGGAAGAATCTTCCAAGCAGATGAAAGAGGCCCTAACTGGGATGAGATCCTGGTCTATCCTGACTACAACCTACCGTTCTTGTTGTACACCGATGCCAGGAACATGGGATTAGAAGCTGTCTTGTTACAAAAGCAGAAGGGCAAGGAAAGAGGGATTGCCTATGTCAGCAGAAAGCTCCGTCCTACAGAGAGGAACCCAGACAACTGCAGCTCATTCAAGCTGGAATTCCTGGCCTTGGTCTGGGCTGTCACGGAACGGTTCAAGCATTACATGGCGGCTGCAAAGTTCACTGCCTTCACAGATAATAATCCTCTCACACACCTGGATACCGTGAAGAAGGTAGGTGAAATGGAGCAAGGCTGGATGGCCCGGCTGTCAAACTATGACTTTACCTTCAAGTGCCGGGCAGGCTGTAAGAAAGCCAATGCTAATGCCTTGTCAAGGATGCCTCACTTACCGGATGCAGGAGAAGATGTGGACGAGCTAGAAGAAGTGGAGCTACCAGCCTTCCACTGCTACATTGCATCCTAGTGTCAGCAGACTTGCCAGAAATGTCGTGAGACAACGCTAAACCCGTTACCTCACCATGGGTGGAAAGAGACACAAGATAGTGACCCGGCCGTCAGCTTAATCAAGAATCTGATAATCCAACCAGACTCATGTCTTGATTCAGATGCTTCACCTGAGGTGCAACACCTGTGGAAAGAGAGAAGCAGGTTGTTCATCCACCAAGGGAAGCTGTGTCGACGTTTCATCAATCCTAGAACCCACGAGATGGTATGGCAAATAGTGGTATCGAAGAGAGATGTCCAGATGGTGTTGGGAGCATACCATGATGGAACAGGACACTTCGGATGGAAGAAGTTCGAGATGCTGTTGCTTGAAAGATTCTATTGGGTTGGCATAGAGAGATGGTGTAGAAACTGTGGGCCATGCAACATAAGGAGAAAAGACTGTGACTGCCAAAGAGCACCACTGCAACCTATTGTAACCAAACAACCCTTAGAGCCAGGGCTACTACTGGATCACGTGAAGCAGGCACCCAGCAGATCAGGTTACACCCATGCCGTTACAATGGTGGACCACTATTCAAGATTCCTAGAAGTAGCCCTAGTAAAAGACTTAACAGTGGAAACTGCAGCAAAAACCTTTCAAGCCTACTTCTGTAGACCACACAGGTATCTGGAGAAAGTGTTGACTGATTTGAAGCTGAGATATTCCAAGAGTTTTGTGATTTATATGGGTGCAAGAAAGTCCGAACCACACCCTACCATCCACAAACCAACAGCATGTGCGAAAAGATGAACAATGTGGTCACAGACCTGATAAAAACTCTGCCTTTGGAAGAAAGAAACATGTGGCCGGAGAAGTTACCCGACTTAGTGGACCTGTATAACAACATATCTATAAGTTCCACCAGTTGAACGCCAGCATACTTAATGCGAGCAAGACCCCGAAAATTACCAGTTGATCTTGAGATGGGAATCGTAGTACCTGAGACTGATTCAGCTAATGCTGATTCGGACTCAAACCGCAAGGAACAGTACAAGAAAGTACAAGAATAAGTAGAAAGAAGTCTAAACCAGATCAGAGAAAAGCAAGAAAAAGATTATAACAAAAATGCACAAGCTGTTCCCTTGACACCTGGAGAAATGGTTCTCAAAAGGAAGAGAAGAGTATATAAACTTGATGACCAATGGGAAGCAGAACCCTACACAGTGCTCAATTCCGACTTTGACAACGGAAAGACTTGCTTAATCAGTAGAGATGAAGGAAGAACTACAGCAACATTTTCTAGGGTTCATCTAAAGAAATGCCCTGAACAACTAAAATCCCAAGAAGAGATTCCATGTACACCCCAAATAGAAGAAGAGAAAGAAAAAGTAATCCATACTGTACTTGGAGATTTTCCTGAAGATTGGCCTCAGTGCAATGGAGCCATACTGGTACCTATTATCACATTTCTGCAACCAGTAGAAGAACAAGGAAGACTGGAAGAAACTGTAAGATTTCCAGAAGAACCTGTTCAAGTTTCAGAAGAACCACCCATTGTAGCAGAACCAGAAGATCCTGCAATCGGGGAACCTGCCAGTCCCATAGAAAGACTAAGGCAATAGTAGTTATATGCTACTTTTACATGAATTGCTATAACATAAGTGTACAACAGATGGCCTTGCATGCTGGTGACCCTCTGCAATAATAAAAGGTTTGCTCTCCATTAAAACATAATAATAATAATGAGAAAAAAAATATTCACAATAAATTCCCTTAAAATATTAAGCTCTCTTAAAATGATGTTTTAAGGACATTGTAATTCTTCCTGGACTTCCCAGCTGCTGCCACATCTGGCACTGTTTTCAAAATTGTGTCAAAACACCTACAAATTCCAGGAAGCATAAAAGAATTCTAAAAAAATCCCAAAAATTCTAAATATTAACACAAGCGCCAATTCACCGACTCTTGGGGACAGTGTTCCGATCACCGAACCAGCCATGTTTATGTTGAATTTGAAATTGGTGAACATGTTCGGGGAAAGTTCGCTCATCACTAATGACAACTGATATCTGTATAAAATTTCTTGCAATAAAATCATATTGAGCAGACTATCTGGGACTGGCCTTATACACAATTTGGAATTTTAAAACAGTCTAATATACCGTACTTTGTTTTGTACCTTTGGGCTGTTAATGGTGCTCGATGTGAGTGTGCATTTGGCACAGAGCTGTGTATTCTAGGCACAGAGCATGTGTTAACACATCTTAAATATTGAGGAAACGCAAAAGTGATATAACTAGATTAGACAGGTAAGATCCATCATGTTGGGTCCTTGATTCCCCTGATGACTGCCGGATATTAGATTGCTGATGGATTCAATGAGAATTTGATGACAAAAAAATGTTATATGTACGGCCATCATTAGGGACTGTGTAATGGTTCAAGCAAGTTATGGGATTTGTGAATTCTGTACAGCAATGACTGTAAAGTAACCGGACATAATTCACTGTCTCAGTATTTTAGCTAAAGCACAGAACATCTAAATCGGAGAAGTTCCTAAAAGCATATGGACACCTTCAGACACAATTTTTTTTCTTACTTAATTCCACATATTTTGGATTAAAAATACATTTAATCCAAAATTCTGCAATTGGGTTTCATTAAAAACTTTGTAATTGATAGTGCATAAAAATAGCCAAATTTATTATATATCTTATCAGACTAATTAGCTTCTTTTTCTGCAATAAATGATCAGTCATGATCAAAATTACTGCAGGGTGCCGAACTGCCGTCATGAAAGGCGGCGGTCAGCTGATGACCCCTGTGTCTGTCATTGTGATCCTCCTGTGGCTGTCGGCTGCAATCTTGCATTCATATGTATATATAAATATATAAAAATAAATGTTAATAATAATAACAATAATATGAGATTTCTACTGTACACAGGAGGGCTGATGCACTGGTCTGTACAGCACAAGGGGTCAGTTGATCGCAACTTCAAGTCCCCTAAGGCTAAGGTCACATTTGGGGCCAAGCATCCTTTGGAAGGATGCTGTACAGGATAATTTTTTTCCCTTGCCATTTTTATGGCATATTTTTCCTTTGTTGCGCTAGCGTTAACGCATGGTACATATATGTACCATGTGTTAACGCATGAGGTTCCCGTAGTCTCCTATATTAATAAAAGGAAGCACTTTGGCAA
Source organism: Allobates femoralis (assembly GCA_033576535.1). NCBI lineage: Eukaryota > Metazoa > Chordata > Amphibia > Anura > Aromobatidae > Allobates > Allobates femoralis. Next base: position 569,958,491 of record JARQOC010000004.1, on the reverse strand, counting down.
TGGGTTTTTTACATGGGAGCCTATGGAATCCTTAACACTTTTTTTAACATTTCAACATGAAAAAAATACTGGCTGTTAGCGCTTCCATGACGCTAATGTGATCCTAGCCTAAGTCTAGGGTCTCATTTGGGACCTTGCATCCGTTTGGAAGGATACTGTACAGGATCATTTTTTTCCCCTTGCCATTTTATGGCATTTTAGCTACATATTTAGCTACATATATATGTACCATGCGTTAACACATGTGTTTCCCATAGACTCCCATGTTAAAAAAACACTTATGTTTTTGCAAACGCTCCCAAAAACGCTGCATAGAGTAGGGTCAGGTTAACGTTTTTAGCCGCGCCCCAGGGAGTCGCGCTGAAAACATAGGATTTGGCAGCAATAACGCAGTGCTAACACTATGTTAGCACCGCAATAACGCTGCTAATGTTAACCCATAGGGAGGTGGGCCGTACCGCGGCTCCATCGCCGTCATCTGAATGAAATCTTGCGTTATTTCCCAACGCGATCAAAGAAGTTAGGAAATAATGTGAGATTTCACTCAGATGGTGGTGTTACAGCTGTGTTAGGAGCCGCATCTGCATAGGGTAACATTAGCAGCTTAATGCGGTGCTACCATGGCGCTAGCACCGCGTTATTGATGCCAAATCCTATGTTTTTAGCGCGACTCCCTGGGGGCGGCTAAAAACGCTAATCTGACCCTAGCCTTACCATGTTTGTTGGTGCTTTTTGCAAAAACGCATAGCGTCAAACGCATTGCACTTTGACTATGCGTTTTTTGCATGGAAGCCTATGGAAGCATTAACGCTTGCGTTTTTGAACATTTCAACATGAAAAAAACGCTAACTTTTAGCGCTTCCATGATGCTAATGTGATCCTAGCCTTAGGGTACTAGTAAAAATAAAAAATAAGTTTTTAAAAGTACAAGTTCCCTAAGGGTACCTTCACACGCGGCAATATTGCTAGGCAATTTCACTGGCAATTTGCTCGTTGCAGTGAAATCATGGACACATTGTTCCATTTGTACACAGCAACAAAATAGAACAAAGTGGCCATGATTTCACTGCAACCAGCAAATTACCAGTGAAATTGCCTAGCAATATTGCCGCGTGTGAAGGTACCCTGAGGGGCCCTTTACACGCCGCTACTGGCGGGTGGATACAACCAGCTACAGGCTACAAATGTAGCTTGTAGCGGCAAAATACCCCGTAGTAGCGGCGTGTAAAGACGGTAGGAGGCACCCGGCAACAGATACATCTGTTTCCGAGCACTGCCCGGAAACAGGTGGCTACACAGGCGATTGTAGCGAGCTGTATCGGCGTGTAAAGAAGCAACAGAAGGGATGTGTCGACACCAGGCAATGTACCTGGTATGTAGCTGGGGCGTGACACAGGCTCCGGAATACCGCCCCCCTTCAGCGATCATTGGTGGAAGCTCCTGCGTTACGATTGGTAGACGCTGCATAGGGCGGCATATTTAAGGAGCTGACCAGTCACACTACACAATTGCTCGAGCGTCATGTATTAAACAGCCTCCTGCGATGCCTGGCCAATCATGGGTTTCTTGCTTTGTCCTATCAGCGTACGGACGTCTCGTAATCCACAATTGTGGCACGCCTATGTGCTGTCCCTGCTGCACCAGGTCCGCCCATATTAGCTGGTTGTAGCGGTGTGTAAATGATGTAAGATGAGCTACAGAAGGTGACTTGAGGCACCCGGCGGTGTATCCAGAGATAGATGTAACGTAGCGTAGTGTAGCTTGTGGCGGCATGTAAAGATGGTGCGTTTACCGTTTGTAACCGTTTGTGCGTGCTCGTGCACGTGAAGTAGCTGGTTGTATCCACCCGCCAGTAGCGGCGTGTAAAGGGCCCCTAAGGGTACTGGTAATAAGTAAAACATACGTTTTTAAAAAATTAAAAAAAACCTCAAAAGTTGAAAACACCCCCTTTTTGCCTCATTGACAACTTTAAATTCCCTAAGGGTACTGGGAAAAAATAAAAAAGAAAGTATAAAAAAAAAATAAAAAACCCACAAAAGTTGAAAACACCACCTTTTTGCCCCATTGAAATTAAGTCAATTAAAAAATAAAATACACGTATTTGGTATTGCTGCAATCAGAAATGTCAGATCAATATATAAAATAGTAGGGATGAGCGAGTGTGCTTGTCACTACTCAGTACTCGCACGAATATCTCGGTACTCGGGGTACCGAGTAATCTCGCGATACTCTTGCTATGCTCGGGGTCCACCTCCCTGCATGTTGGAGCTCTTTACAGGGTAAACAGCCACTGTAAAGCCACAGCCCTGTTGGTTGTAGCTTTACAGTGATTAGCTGGCCACACAACATAATCAAGTCTTTACAAGACCTGACCACCTGACCGCGCTGTGCTCGTCACTCTGCTCCACAGACAGTCAGTGTAGGGAAAGCTGCTGCTGATTGAGGGACAGATTTGTGGCCTTTCAGCTAGTGTAGGTGCAGGGCTGCCAATCTAATTACCACAACAGTCCTTCTGAGGACTAGTAGAGCTGTATACAGGCAGGCAGGGAGGCAGGGTATATAGCAAACTTCGTTGTGCCAGTATACCAGCCTGCATCACATCTGGGGCTGGTGTACAGGCTGGAAATCTCATCCATCCCAAAACAGTGCTTTTAGGGATTAATTTAGCTCTCTATAGGCAGGAGTGGGTTGTAGCAGAAATTAGGATATGCCAAAACACTCTGTATTCTCGTCAGCATTTGTGTCTGACCGGTCCACCTGCTGGGATTTAATCTCTAATCTCTGTGTCCAGCTAAAAACCAACTCTTGTCTGGATTCATTTACAATTTGTGTGCGCCAGTAGTGGATTGTAGCGGAAATTAGGATACGCCAAAACACTCTGTATTCTCGTCAGCGTTTGTGTTTGATCGGTCCACCTGCTCGGATTTAACCTCTAATCATTGTGTCCAGCTAAAAACCAAGTCTTTTTTGCATTCATTTAGCATTTTTGTACACCAGGAGTGGGTTGTAGCGGAAATTAAGATACGCCAAAACACTCGGTATTCTCGTCAGCGTTTGTGTCTGAGCGGTCCACCTGCTGGGATTTAACCTGTAATCTCTAATCTCTGTGTGCAGCTAAAAACCAACTCTTGTCTGCATTCATTTACCATTTGTGTGCGCCAGGAGTGGCTTGTATCTCCAAGTAGTAAATGCCAAAACACGGTATACACGTCAGCGTTTGTGTCTGACCGGTCCACCTGCTGGGATTTAACCTCAAATCTGTAATCTCAATGTCCAGCTAAAAACCAACTCTTGTCTGCATTCATTTACCTTTTTTGTGCGCCAGGAGGGGGTTGTAGCTCCAATTTGTATACGTCAAAACACTCAGTATACTCTTGTCAGCTTTTGTGTCTGACCGGTATATCTGCTGTAATTTAATCTCTAATCTCAGTATCCAGCTCAAAAACAACTGGTCAGCATATTCAGTTGACAGGCGGGTGCGTTTATCAGTAATGCGGCAATAAAAACACTCTCTGACAAAACGCTAGCGGCAGGGCAGGCCAGGACTTCCAAGGCATAGAGGGAAAATTCCTGCCACGTGTCCAGCTTGGATACCCAATAATTATAAGGCACAAAGGAATCTAGGAGCACTTTCTTATGATCGGCAAGGTACTCCTTCAGCATCTTTACAAACTTTGCAGTCCTTGTGACACTACCCTGCACCTGAGGTCTGTGCTATTGGAGGGGCTGAGAAAACTCTCCCAGATCTTTGAGAGTGTTCCCCTACCTCTGATGGATTGGATTTGTGCCTCTCTCGGCGGGACGCCCTGGTTGGTCACTGAACCGTGACCTCTGCCGCAAGCGTTTTCAGAAGGGAATTTTTTGACTAATTCCGCAACAAGGGCCTTCAGGTACTGCAGCATATTTATAGACCTCTCCGCCTCGGGAATAAGAGAAATAAAGTTCTCCTTGTAGCGTGGGTCTAAAAGTGTCACCAACCAGTAATGAGTGTCCGCCAAGATGTTGATAACGCGAGGGTCAAAAGACAGGCAGCATCACATAAAGTCAGCCATGTGTGCCAGACTGTTAACAGGCAAGACTTCAGGTCCTCACCAACAGGATGACTGACCATGCTGTATTCATCATCCTCCTCCTCTTCCTCCTCCTCTCCCCTGTCCTCTGGCCATCCACGCTGAACCGACGGTATGACGGTTGTGCATGTATTACCGTCAATTCCGCATGAAAGTGGCTCCATTTCTTTATCCTCCTCCTTGTCATAGTCCTCCAATGCACGTTCTGATGAGATGAGGCTGGGCTGTGTGTAATCACCCCGTACGGTTTATTGCTCCAACTCATCGTGCTCCGCCTGCAATGCATCGTCTTTGATTTTGAGCAGACAGCGTTTTAGAAGACAGAGAAGCGGGATGGTGACACTAATGATGGCGTCATCGCCCCTCACCATCTTGGTGGAGTCCTCAAAGTTTTGGAGGATGGTACATATGTCGGACATCCATGTCCACTCCTGAGGTCTTATGTGTGGAGTTTGAACCGTATACCGACGACCTAGTTGATGCAGGTAGTCAACAACTGCCCCCTTCTGCTCACAAATCCTACCAACATGTGCAGTGTGGAATTCCAATACGTGGGGACATCACACACCAGTTTGTGATACGGATTCTGCAAACGCTGCTGAAAGCTGGCAAGGGTGGCTGAAGCAGTAGGTGATTTTCTAAAATGGTCACACAGGCAGCGCACTTTTACGAGCAGATCCGACAGCAGCTCTGGGTAGGATTTAAGAAACTGCTGAACCACGATGTTGAGCATATGGGCCACGCATGGAACATGTGTCAACTCGCCTCGCCTCAGAGCCGCCACCAGGTTCTGGCCATTGTCACACACGACCATGCCTAGATGTAGGTTCAGCGGTGTGAGCCAGTGATCTGCCTGCTGTTTCAGAGCTTTCCACAACTCTTCAGCATTGTGGGGTTTGTCACCTACTGCAGTGCTGCATTGCTTCCAGCTTGGAACTAGTGTAGAGGGTGAAGTGGAGGAGGAGGAGGTGGAGGTGGAGGAGGCTGAGGATCATGATGTTCCAGAGCTGTACACTGTGGGTGAAACCCTGACTGAGTTAGGGCCTGCAATCCTTGGTTTCGGAAGGACGTGTTCTGTCCCAAGCTAAGACTGGGTCCTGGCTTCCAGAACATTAACCCAGTGTGTCGACTGCGAGATGTACCGCCCCTGCCCACAAGCACTTGTCCACGTGTCCGTGGTTAGGTGGACTTTTCCGGAAATTACGTTGTTAAGGGCATGTGTAATGTTTTGTGACACGTGCTTACGTAATGCGGAGACAACACACCGGGAGAAATAGTGGCAGCTGGGGACCAAGTAACGTGGGACGGCCGCCACCATCAGGTCCCGGAATGCTTCAGTCTCCACCAGCCTAAAAGGCAACATTTTCAGTGCAAGCAGTCACAAAATGTGCAAATTTAGAAGTGTGGCATGTGGTGCATTGGTGTATGGATAACTGAACGCTGCGCTAGGACAAGGACGTGGTTGATGATGGTAGTATTTCTGCTTGCGCAAGTACAGGTGCAGGACAGGAGGCATCTTCTCATGCAGTATGGACAGGGATTAGCTTGCATGCACAACAGTGGAAGATGCAGTGGTGTCACACGCAGACACTGCTACTGGACTCTGCTGTACATCCCACGAAGTCGGATGCTTTGCTAACATGTGCCTGATCATGCTGGTCGTGGTCAGGCTGCTAGTTTTGCTACCTCTGCTGATGCTAGCATGGCAGGTATTGCAAATGGCCTTTTTGGAATTATCTGTAGGCACCTTAAAAAACAGCCAGACTCGGGAAGACCTAACAGTTGTACTGGCAACTTCTGTCGTGTTGTTGTTCCGGGGAACGGTTGCCTGCCTTCTGCCTGCGGCCACCACCCTGCTTCTTCCGGCCTGTTGTGATGCTACGCCTAACTCCCCCTGTATACTGCTGTCCTCGCTCTGCATGTCCTCCTGCCAGGTTGGGTCAGTTACTGGATTATCCACCACGTCGTCTTCCACTTCCGCACCCTAGTCCTCCTCCTGACTTTCTGGCAATTGTGTCTCATCATCATCCACCTCTTGTTGAGACACGTTCCCACCGTTGCCTTCGTGAGACCGCGGCTGCTCAAATATTTGGGCATCGTACATACGGTCTCCTCATGACCCACTTCAAGTGGAGCTGGCGATAGGCCAGAATCTAAGAATGGATAAGTGAACAGCTCTTCAGAGTATCCAAGTGTGGGATCAGTTATGTCCGGGGCCAGGCAGTCGGCATGGTGGAGAGAAGGAGGATCAGGGTGTGGAATGTGCGGTCCAGTCTCACGGCTACTGACACTTGACCGTGTGGAAGACAGGGTGTTTGTGGTGGTGCCAAACTGACTGGAAGCATTATCCACTATTTAAGTAACAACCTGTTGACACTGGTCTTGGTTTACTAGTGGTGTACTGCTGCGGTCAACTACAAATTGAGATAGGAAGGTGGAGCGAGATGATGTGGGCGTTTGTCATGGTGCAATTCGAGCTTGCACATGGCCTCAGCCTCTGCATGCTCCACCATCACGTCCAGTTCCTTGTCCCTTGCCACCGGCCTTGCGCATTTTCAATGGTGTGCTACCTGTATACAGGTAAATGAAGGCGTCCAAAAGATGGTTTTTAGCTGGACACTGAGATGACAGATTAGAGATTAAATTACAGCAGGTATACCGGTCAGTCACAAACGCTGAGATAGGTATACTGAGTGTTTTGGCATGTACAAATTGGAGCTACAATCCTCTCCTGCCTCAAAAAATGGTAAATGAAGGCAGACAGGTTGACTCTGGTCAAGATGAACAAGGGAAGGATTGGGCCTGACTTCACCACACCACCACCAAATGATAGTGTAATCTAAAGTCACAGGCATTGTATTTTTTGTGCCGGTAAATTGCCATGCCCCTCCTCACACCCACACAAGGGTACACACTTCATGACTTTGGCTACTTGCTGTACTGTTCTTCCTTCTCCTCATCCGCCACCATCGTATGATCAGTGCGACCGTGGTCCATGATGCCACGAAAACATAATTTATTTACATCATATTTATGATGATGATGACCCTAACCGTTAAAAAGTTAGACAGTAGTTTCATGCATTCCCCCAAGGGTAAATGTTTTAGTCCATACTTAGAGAATGGGCATTACAAGTACAGTAAACACGCTCCTTTGTAATGGGAACAATATTTAGAGGCTCTCCTCCATGCTTCTTCCTATGGGCATCGTAATGCCTCCCAATTTTTTGCAGCCCTTCCTAGGGAAAACTATGGAAGACCCACTTCCTAATAATGGGAAACATATTTAAGTAGACCCTCACCTACGTCTCTATCCAGGGGCATTGAAGTGCCTCCTAACTTTTGGCAGCCCTGCCTAGGGCAATACTACAAAAGACAAAGTTCCTTATAATGGGCACATTATTTAAAGAGGCCCTCATGCACGTCTCTATCCAGGGGCATGGGGGTGCCTCCCAATGTTTAGCAGCCCTGCCAAGGGCAATACTACAAAAGAAAAAGTTCTTTAAAATGGGCAAAATATTTAAAGAGGCCCTCATGCACGTCTCTATCCAGGGGCATTGAAGTGCCTCCCAATTTTTGGCAGCCCTGCCTAGGGCAATACTACAAAAGACAAAGTTCCTTAAAATGGGCACATTATTTGAATAGGCCCTCATGCACGTCTCTATCCAGGGGCATTGGGGTGCATCCTAATGTTTAGCAGCCCTGCCTAGGGCAATACTACAATAGACCCACTTCCTTATAATGGGCACAATATTTAAAGAGGCCCTCATGCACGTCTCTATCCAGGGGCATTGGGGTGCCTCCCAATGTTTAGCAGCCCTGCCTAGGGCAATACTACAAAAGACAAAGTTCCTTATAATGGGCACATTATTTGAAGAGGCCCTCATGCATGTCTCTATCCAGGGGCATTGAAGTGCCTCCCAACTTTTGGCTGCCCTGCCTAGGGCAATACTACAAAGGACAAAGTTCCTTAAAATGGGCACATTATTTGAAGAGGTCCTCATGCACGTCTCTATCCATGGGCATTGGGCTGCATCCTAATGTTTAGCAGCCCTGCCTAAGGCAATACTACAATAGACCCACTTCCTTAAAATGGGCACATTATTTGAAGAGGCCCTCATGCATGTCTCTATCCAGGGGCATTGAAGTGCCTCCCAACTTTTGGCTGCCCTGCTTAGGGCAATACTACTAAAGACCCATAACAGGTGATCAAATCATCGTGAACATACCCCAATGTAATTCCAATAAAAACATCAGCTCAGGGCCCAAAAAACTATTCCATATCCCAAAACTGAAATCGTTACGGCCCTTGGAAAGTCACAACATCAGCAAAATATATAGTTTTTACATTTATGATTTTTTTTTTTTACCGCTTAAATAAAACAAAACTATACCTGTTTGGTATCTACCAAGTACAAAATCAATAAATCACCCGGTCCTTGAAGGGGTTAATATGGTTTATTATCAGACTTTTAAACATGTCGAAATAAAAGGCAAAAAAAGTAACGTGTCTTTTTTTCCAGCCAATGATCAGCGTTACTGGTGATGTAGAGATAGGTCACTGAGGCAAAAGCTAATGAGCCATGCACACAGTGAACACGTCTGTAGGACAGCGTTCACACCACCAAAAGGCTGAATCACAAAAAACAGTCAAACAAACGTGTAAAAATACTCTGCTGTAAAAAAACACAGTAAAAAGCAAATGCTGCTGAAAAAGTAAAATGCAGGGTATTTAGTTGATACGTTTTTTTGCAAAAAATGTATGCTAAGCTGCTCTACCAACTTCAAGGTAACCCGTATCAGAGCAGTCCCTGTCTGATGTATTTAAAACCTGACCATGTGTATTGGTACCTAAAATAAGCAGGATCCATCCAAAAAATGTATCAACTAAATACCTTGTATTTTACTTTTTCACTGTGTTCACTGTTTGCATGGTTCATTAGTTTTTGTCAAAATTATTTCATGTTTCTGCAAGATTGAGCAGTCCCCCACCCCTCCCCTTGAGCCCTGCACATAAAAAGCTGTTTTCTGCAGTCAGTCCAAGTCAGACATTGGACCTGTTTGGATCCTGCTCATTTTAGGTACCAATACACATGGTCAGGTTTTAAATACATCAGATAGGGACTGCTCTGATACGGGTTACCTTGAAGTGGCAGAGCGGCTTAGTAGTCATTTTTTGCAAAAAACATATCAACTAAATACCCTGTATTTTAATTTTTCAGGAGCACTTGCTTTTTACTGTGTTTTTTTTACAACAGAGTATGTATACACGTTTGTTTGACTGTTTTTTGTGATTCTAGTGCTGATCACTGCAGACTCCGGCTACTTCAGCTTCTTTTCGCAGTCACTTTTCCTGCTAGTTTGACTCTTTAGTGACGGCTTGTGACCATGTCATTTCGCACAATCACAAGATCAATCTTTGCAGTGAGATTTTGAGCTGTGGAGCAGCCGCCATAGGTGAAAGTATGAGATCGGTTGTTTAACTGCGCCCCCTGCTGGCAGATTTCAGTCCTGCAGTAATGTCTTGTTCTACACTGTACATTTCCATATTCCAGGAAAAAAGACGATCTCTATTTAGTTTGTTGCTCTGTTTTAGCAAATACTATTTAATGTTACTTGATTTTCAGATTTTGTATTGTTACTGAGTTACGTTTTTATTATGGTACTTAACTGTAATACTACTACTAATTAAAATAATAATAATAATAATTATTATTATTAGTAGTAGTAGTAGTAATAGTAGTAGTAGTGGTAATAGTAGTAGTAATAGTAGTAGTAGTGGTAGTAGTATTAATAGTAGTAGTAGTAGTAATAGCAGTAGTGGTAAAAGTAGTAGTAATAATAGTAGTAGTAATAGCAGTAGTAGTAATGGTAGTAGTAATACCAGTAGTAGTAATAATAGTAGTAGTAGTAGTAGTAGAAGCAGTAATAGTAGTAGTAGTAATAGTGGTAGTAGTAGTAGTGGTAGTAGGAGTAATAGCAGTAGTAGTAATAGTAGTAGTAGTAGTAATAGTGGTAGTAGTAGTAGTAATAGTAGTAGTAATAGCAGTAGTAGTAATAGTAGTAGTAGTAGTAGTAGTAATAGTAGTAGTAGTAATAGCAGCAGTAGTAATAGTAGTAGTAGTAATAGCAGCAGTAGTAATAGTAGTAGTAGTAATAGCAGTAGTAGTAATAATAATAGTAGTAGTTGTAGTAGTAGAAGCAGTAATAGTAGTAGCAGTAGTAATAGTGGTAGTAGTAGTAGTAATAGTAATAGTAGTAGTAGTAATAGCAGTAGTAGTAGTAGTAGTAATAGTAGTAGTAATAGCAGTGGTAGTAATAGTAGTAATAGTAGTAGTAGCAGCAGTAGTAGTAGTAATACTAACAGTATTAATAGTATGTGCTGGAACCCGGATATATAAATTGTAATGCACCCTATACTGCACTGCATTCTGGGAGATGTAGTGTTGGATGTATAGTGTTTGCCTTTAAGGGAATACTTAATCAGAAAGTGATCTGTCAACCAGGACTTTGTGTCAATTTTTTTTCATATCATAATCCATATAAAAAAGAATACAAAATCTTTTTCAGTCTGTCCCCTGGAGCAATTGTATCCTCATACGTTATGTTGAGCCCAGACTTGCACATGTACATTAGCAGCTATTGAGCGACTTATACTTTATACTGTGTCTTGAAGCATCTAAGGAGCGGGTGCAAAGGTCATTGTGAGGGGAGGAGGAGTCTGGGAAATCTTGTATTGTCATTGGTGGGTCCTGTGATAACAGCCGTGTGTAGAGATGTTACCTGTCATTGTCTATATATTATATTAATTGACATAGTGTGAATACTACTTTTCATAGCATTCAGATGATATCTGATAATATAATACAATATTGTAGAGATATGTTTGAGATACAAAGCAGGGTAAGGTAAATAGCTAGTACCCAATTATAGTATGTATGTATCTGTGCATTACGTCTGATATATCTCAGGCAAAACAGGAATAATTAACAATATATTTCATTTTGTTGGTGCCCATAAGTTGAAATCTACATTGTAATATTTTACGTCTCTTTATTGCCATCTATTGGCAACATGCAGTACTGCACTTATATTTTTCATTACATTTTTAGACTCATTGGTGACTTTGTCATCATCACTTCTTACCTAGTGATTAATTTGGTAATTTTTCCAACTACTTATTATTGTCTGTAACAGTTTAGGAAGCTTTAAATATAATATTTATAACAGAATGGACTTAACATTTACAAAAAGTCACGATATGATAATCATTTTAATACATTTTGTTGTTATTTAAGATATGTTTTAGCTAAAATAATTAAGATCAAAATATTTCAAGAAGGATCTTTTGGACTAAGGGAATTTTTCTCATTATGATTTTATATAAGATGTCATTATAGGCATCGGTATCTAGATTTATCAGTGAGGTAACGGGATGATCGATCTTTCCATATAGTAAAGCGTCGTTATCAGTTACAATGAGATATAGTGATACAATTTTATAATATATAATGTTATTTAGATTTCATTGCTGCCATAAACATCTGAACAGTAAATGGAAAATGTACGATGTTATTACAGAAATGTCCACAGGGTGGCACTGTGAGCACATAAATGGAGAACTGAATAAAGGCCTCTGGTTAATACAGATGGAGGCTTTGTGTTTGCTGGGGATTGTCTACATATATACTGAACTGTTATTTTTCTGTTTATTAAAGCTATGGGTTATTTTTAAACAATATATAACCCTGTAAAGTAGATTTAAAGGGAACCTGTCACCTCAAAATTGTTCTTTACCTGCAGATATAATAATAATAATTATTATTATTATTATTATATAGCATTTTCTGAGCACATGGCTCCCTTTAAGTATCACATTGTCTTAGGAGGTGCACTAATTACCAAATCAAAGAAATTGGAATATCAGGGTTTCTAGTAGGTAATCAGGAAAGGAAGGTAAAACTATACAATATTTATATCATTCAGTTGTCCACAATGTCTTTAAAGAGACCTGTCACCCCCTGGTGCATGGCAAACTGAATGCAACACTGAATGCAGCACTGAATACAGCATGTCTGCTGCATTCAGGGAAGGGGTCCCCATGGCTCTAGCCCCCTGTAAGCTTTTAAAAAGACTTTAGAAACCTTACAGTTAAGAGGTCGCCTGGGTGGGATCTTATTAAGAGGTCCTGTTTGCTGGCACAACCCTCCCTGCCTCCACCTTGTGTGTACCGTCCCCTATGTATCTGCCACCGCCTCCTCTTCCTCTAGGTCTGCCCCTAGTCTGTCACCCCAAAATGCCAATTAAGCTGCATAAACATTTATATAGGACAGCTGTAATTAAATCATACTAGTACAACTTAGGCAATTATTTAAAGGTGTTGGCCATTACTCTACATGTTCCTCCCATGTGCACTAACGGTCATAGATCAGCACTTCACTAAACAGCTTGCTTTGTTAAATCTCTTTGTAACCCGATCTGCTCCCATGGTCAAAAGATCCCTGGCTTGGGATCACCCGTCTTCCTGTGATGTCACATCAGGTTCTCCCTCACTTCTGAGCCCTGGAGACTGTGGGGTGTGCGTCTTCCACAGTGGATTAGGCTGCATTCACTCAGTTTCTGATAATTCTGCCTGCTCTCCCTCCTATCTGTATGTATACAGCAGGGGATATACAGTGTAGATGTGTACATCAGGTTCTTCCTCACTTCTGAGATGTGGAAGCTGTGGAGCTGTGGGGCTTCCTACACAGTGATCTGAGCTGCGTTCAGAAGGGCTCATTTGGTTTCTGATCATTCTGCCTGGTCTCCCTCCTATCTGTATGTATACAGCAGGGGATATGCAGTGTAGATGTGTACATCAGGTTCTTCCTCACTTCTGAGATGTGGAAGCTGTGGAGCTGTGGGGCTTCCTACACAGTGATCTGAGCTGCGTTCAGAAGGGCTCATTTGGTTTCTGATCATTCTGCCTGGTCTCCCTCCTATCTGTATGTATACAGCAGGGGATATGCAGTGTAGATGTGTACATCAGGTTCTTCCTCACTTCTGAGATGTGGAAGCTGTGGAGCTGTGGGGCTTCCTACACAGTGATCTGAGCTGCGTTCAGAAGGGCTCATTTGGTTTCTGATTATTCTGCCTGGTCTCCCTCCTATCTGTATGTATACAGCAGGGGATATACAGTGTAGATGTGTACATTAGGTTCTTCCTCACTTCTGAACTGTGGAAGCTGTGGAGCTGTGGGGCTTCCTACACAGTGATCTGGGCTGCATTCAGAAGGGCTCACTCGGTTTCTGATAATTCTGCCTGATCTCCTCCTGTCTGTATGTATACAGCAGGGGGGTATATACTCTGCATGCATACACACTGCTGGATGCCCTGTGTAATATATATACACCTGAGGTCTTTCCTTTATAATATACATTCAGATCTCTGTCTAACTAATTAGTAAATACCCCAGTGGCCAAATCAAAGCACTGAAGATGCCATACTGACACACTGCAAGCTTTTGGAGATAAATTATAGTTCTGTGCACCTTGTAGTAGTTTTGCACTGACCAGTATAAAGCATGCAAAGATCTCCGCACTGTTAGTATAATGAAGACAACTGCTTAACAGGCAATGCCATACAGCAAAGACAACTACTGGAAAGCAGCATCTGATTAAATTGCTGCCAATAATTGAACATTTGAAAAGCCCCTCTTATGAAGATAATGGCCGTATGACAATAATAATAAAAGTAATGCTATTAAATAACTAAGGTGGGAGGCAGAAGGTGCAGATGATAACAGATCAGTGTGTCCATGTGATGTCTTCATTATATTAAGAGTGTGGATATTCTTTACATTCAGATGTCTCACCATCTATCTATCCATCTATTGATTTATCCATCACCATTGATCCATCCAGCTGTCCCATGTCAGTGAGGGGGATACAGGGGATATTCTCTATTGTAGGGCTGGTGTAATGGTGCTTTGTGCCTGACTTCTATATCTTGCAGACAGTGTCCTATACCCGTTATAGAGCTGTGCCTGTTTGTGACACTGGGGAACGAGTGAGTATGGAGGTACAATGGGAACAGCCCAGCACAAGGATTGATGAGACATGTACTAAGAGGGAAGCAGAGGAATGTGAAGAAGAAGTGATCACAATGACTAGAGAGCCGGAACACAGGGAACAAAGCAGAAAGGCTCAAAACAACATGGAAACCATCGAAAGGTACAATGGGATCTTTAGTGGTCGTAACCCTAAGCATTTATGGCAAAACCAGTAACCGAGTCAGTGTAACAGACAACCTCTTAATTAATAATCAACTTTTAATTGATATGCAAATAAAGGCACATAGGTGCACCCTCAGTGAGGTCGCTTTGTCCTGACTGGACCTGTGCACTGAATCTAGGTGATTGTGGTGTGCACACAATGGCGGTGGGGCTGTCTGATGTCTCATCCAGGGGTTGTCCACCACAGCCATAGTGTGCACACCCACACTGACTCCAGTGTCTCCTGTGTGTGTAGGTGCAAACAGGAGGCTCAGCCATCACTCTGGGAATTAGAGACAAATCAATTAATATACGGCTGTTAATGAGCCGGTGACACGGGACCTCGGTAGATGAGGCAGGGACCCAGGTTCAGTAACACTAGCCCCGGCCGCCCCAGTGCAAGGGATGATTTTTGGGGTATTGTGGTACACGCTACTCAAACAAGGGCCGGAAGCCTCAGCTGTCTCCATGTCCATGGCCACTTGTAGGCTGCCGGCTGCTTCTGACACTTCGGTGACCGTCTCTCATAATTCAGCAAACACTTCACTTCAATGATAACTTTACTCAACATTCTCATTTCATCATATATCTTCACAGTACATGAGGCCGAACATCTTCCAGCAACAAAGTTTATGGCACAGTGTATGTTCATATTGTTCTATAGTTCTATTTGTTATCCTGTAAAAAGTAGCTGCAATATAATAACTGGCCACGAGATGGCACCATTACCTTGAAAAACATTCTAATGCTTTCTCCATGAATACATACATTCCTTTGCTCTATAATCTTATCGCTCTTTACAAGATAATAACACAACTAGGGCGGTTAGTGTATTGGGAGCAGGGGTCAGCCCCTTACAAGGTACTGACTTTATTATTCAAAATAGGAGGTCGTGATTGTTCACCTAGGTATAGGCCACACCAAGAGTGCAAAAAAGTGCATATCGAATAAAGGTTGATTTCTAATTAAATATTAAGTTATACTTGCCTAGTAAGATTTTAATAGCTAAGGTACCTAAACTGCAGAAACCAGAAGCAGTGCTGGTAACGCACCCCAGGGTATGGGGACTCGGGTGTCCGGGCCCTGCTGTGGTAAGGATGTCACTGATGGCCTGTCCAGACCGGTGGCCCTGGTGGTCTGCTTTCAAAAAGAGGACAATTTGAAAATAATAAAGCATAAAGTTCACGTGACGCCACCTGCAGATTCTGGTGACTGGACACCAGAGCCGCTTCAGACCTCCGGGAGGCGATGGTACTGCAGCTTTGATGGAACAGCTCCCTGCAGGTGGAGCTGGGCCTCCGGGGCAGGAGTGCACCGATGATGGAGATGCAGACTGTGAAGGTAGATTGTCAGCAGTGCAGTTAGAGAACAAACACACGGAGTCTTTGTCACTCTATCCGGGTACTTTACGGGAACAATTCTGGTGGCAATACAGTTCACTGTGCAAAGCAGTCTTTCTCAAGAGGGAACCGGCCGGGTAGTCACAGCGGGCTGCAAGATCTCTCGGAAACTCCCGTGGTATGCCTTCTTTAGTCGATCCCGTGTCCTACTGCTGATACATGTCCTTGCACTACCTGTTACTACCAGGCCCGTTAGGGTGCTATTGAGTTCTCGTGCTTCCCAGTTCTTGTGAAGGGGGCTCGACCTTGGTGGATGATCCTGGCGTGGCGGTGCAGTTTGGGCAGGGTGTCGGGGCCGGTAGACTGACCCACGACGGCCGGTATTGGCGGCTCAGGGGCTAGACTCCCTGCACCGCGTCTTCAGAGCCGGCTCCCCGTGGTGGACTAGGGTTCCCCCTGGAGTATGGGCGCTCCGGTATGGGGGTTCCCTTTCTCTTTTTCTGCGCTGCCTGTTCCTCTCTCAGGCCCCCTCTCTCAGAGTCCCCTTTCCTCACTCAGGGCTCCCTTTCCTTCTTCTCTCAGGGCAAACTAGAACTCCCTGTTTTTCAACCTCCCTCCTCCCCTAACTCTCCCCACAGGGACTGGGCTCCAACCATTTGCCTAAGCTGGAGTGTGGGAGTGCCGGGGTGGGAGCCTCCTACAAACCTTGCATTCCCACTGTGACAGGGATAACCACACACTCTTTTATGGGTGCAGTGCCCCAAGTGTGACGCCTGACCAGTGGGGCACCACACTGTCTCCCCCACTCTTTAGTATATTACTGGATGGCGGCTGACCCCCACCTTGCCATGCACCCTTGGTTTAGTGTTCCATTCCTTTTGTCTTTACTATAGTTGACTTTGGTTTCTGTTCACACACAGTTACCCCACCCTTTCCACAAGCTCTGTTAATTGCATGCATATTTATCTGGGCGTCCTCCATCCTTATTCATGGTCTGCTGGTCTGGCAACGTGGGGGTTCAGATGTGATAATGTCCAGGCATCTGTAGCATCTGATACACATGTTTTGGCTTGGTCTGCCTTTATCCATATTTGTCTGTTCAGCACCATGGGAGCAGTTCTGAGATGTTCCGGGTGTGTGTTACAGATACATGGTTCTGCATTTATTGTATTTAGGAGGCCTCTTGGCACAATGTAGATTTAAAAAAATGTAGATTAGGACTGCTCTATTGGGATTTGCCATGACACTGGCAGGGTGGCTCAAATAATTGATGAGCAGCCTCATATCGGTTCACTGTGGTCAGGGCTGCAAAAATGCTTTGCTACAGGTAGATCAATACGCTTTTCTTTTATTGGGTGGCAATGAGAATTCATTCTTGTTCTGAATTTTTGTCCGGTCCCTATGTACATACCACCTGTTGGACATTCGGTACATATAATTAAATACACCACATTGCTTGTGATGGAACTAAAGTTACCTGCGATCTTGTAGTCTTGAATTGTGCTGGGAATCTTTATCTTCTCTGTTGTCATTTAAATGGACAGGTTTTGCACCTGTTCTGGTGCAAAGAAAGGTTCCTGTTGCTGTTGGAGAGGACAGGGAGCTTCTGACAATGATGCTTTTTAGATTCGGAAGTTGTCTAAAACACAAGAGTGGGGGAAAGTTACATTAAAACCAAGCACACCATTGTTTTTCTTATGAAATTCTCATTAAGTTTGATGTGTCACATGACACATCAAAGGGACACATGTAAGGGATGATCGGAGTTGGGGGTACTTGTCTTTGCGTGACGCCACCTGCAGGTTGCGGCTATAGATGGCCACCGCTCGACAATAGTTCCCCTGGGGACCGATGGTAGGGAGTCAGCAGTGTTGTTAAACCCTCTATGGCTACGGCTGACCCTCAGGGCAGCAGATGGTACTGAGTGAGTTGGTAGTTATGTTTGTGGTGCTCACAATGCATCAAGAAAGTTCACAGATACAGCGGGTCGCAGTCTTCAGGTCTTTTACTTACAGTCACTGTGCAACAACCTGCTGAGCACTGGATTCTTGGAGGCAGGGATCCAGCTACTCCCAGGCAGGAGGATGACACATAACCGGTACCCCTTCTCTTTCCTTCCTTGGTTGTCTCACACTGCGCTTGCTTCACACTTCTGCCTTGTGCCTCACCACACAGAGCTATGAGCCAGTAGCCATGGGTTTTTCTTAGGGTCAATCTACAGTATCTCCCCTTAACCGTCTCTTTGCCACCTTTTCAGCAGATGTGTGCAGTTGTCGACTGTGTCACCATGGAAGTACCACAGTCTCCGGGTTGCTAGCTGAGCCTTGTCTGTCTTCTCCACTAGTTTTGGGGTCCTGGTGCCACGGTTCTGTCGCCTGGTCCCTCCATTGCCTTGCACCTGACAATGCATGCGAGCACCACTGGTGGATTGTTCACTGCCTGTGCCTCTGGGACCCTCTCTTCCTCCTGGAGCCACCTTGTTCTCTTTCTTTGCTCTTCAGTGTGGCCTCAGGACGCGCTCCCACTAGCTCCAGTCCTCTGGACACTCTTCTCAAGTTCTTTTCCTTCTGTGGCTGGCTTCACACTGCAGTTTTTCACTGATCAGTGTCCATCAGTGTTTGAGTGCCAAAACCAGGAGTGACTCCAAAACCCAGAACAGGAGTCAATCTTTCAATTATAGTTTTTCTCTGCAAGTTCCTCTCCTGTTTTTGGCACCCAAACACTGATGGACACTGAACAATGAAAAACTGCAGTGTGAAGCCAGCCTGTGACAGATTTTCTTTCTCTAGCTTCCCTCCAACTCGACTCTAGCTGTTTTACTCTCCTTTTCTGTTCAACGGTCTCTTCGCCTTTCTAGATCTTTCCCACTCTATTTATACCCTTTGTCATGTGTCCCACGTGATCTACGTGTGTGCTTCTTAACTTTACTTCTGCCAGGTGCTCCCTCTAACTACTTCCTCTCCACACATCCCCACTACCTTGGTTCCTCTTCCAGACAGGAAGGAGCAATCTCGCCCTAACTCTGACCTGGACCTAGTGTAGTTTGCCTAACCTGGGTGTCCCGACACGGGTCTGGGCCCCTCTTACCCGAGAGCAAGATACTACACCCTAACAGGGGTGCAGTACCTGTGTGACCACTGGATCCGCTGGGGCGCCACACTTACATTGATTTTTTATGATATTCTAATTCATTGAGATGCACTAGTATCTGGTATTGCTGTGTTCAGAAATGCCTGATCTCTCAAAATATAAAATCCATTAGTCAGATCAGTAAACTGTGTAATGGAAAAATGGTTAAATCGCCAAAGTTAAGTTTTTGCTTGCCAGAACATTGCAATAAGGATGCAATAACGGGCAATCAAAATTATGTAATTACACAAAAATGGTGTCATTAGTAATGTCTGCTCAAGATACAAAAAATAAGCCACCACAGAGCCCCAAATCCCCAAAAATGAGAATGCTATGGATTGTGGAATATTGCACCAAAAGCACATTTAAAAAAAAAAAACAAAAACTAAAAGTTTTTTTTACCACTTAGATTACGGTAAAAATATACATGTTTGGTATCTACTAACTCTTACTGATCTAAGGCATCATACTGACTGGTCAGTTTTACCATATAAACAAAACACATTGTGGAATTTCACTTTGTATTTGCAATATTTTGCACTTGGAAATGTTTTCTTTTTTTCACTACACTATATGGTAAAATGAAGGATGACATTCAAAAGTACACTTTGTCACACAAAAAACAAGACCTCATATGCAATGGTACTAGACAGGGCTACCCCCTCTCCCCATCCTTATTTGTATTGGTGATGGAGACTTTGATCCAAGCTATTAAATAACATGAAAAGATAAAGGGGATCACACTCAATCAAATAGTCTTGAAGTCCGCTGCTTTTGCGGAAGACCTTCTGTTGTTGATCTCCAATCCGAGGACCGCCATCCCAAAGCTGTTGGAGCTCTTTTCCCTATTCGGAGAACTCTTCAATTTTAAGATAAATCTTGATCAATCAGAAGCTCTTAATATCTCAGCTGCCTTGGAGGACATTCGCATGCAAAAGAAAAAACAAAGGTTGCGCCACGCTGCATTGGGGAATCTAGATTAAGCGATATTCAGGATTTTCACTCACCTTTACTAGTTGTGCCGTATCCGCACAACTAGATTGTGGACATGTGGTAAGTGAAGGTCCACATTCACTGATCTTCTGATCTTTGGTGTTCCCCTTCAACGGTTTTAATATAAGATTCCTGCTAGATTCCCTAGCTGGCTCGCGTGACATCCACTTGAGGAAGACGCAGTCAGCGTCGAAACGCGTTGTGGCAGGAGGGCTTTTATTTGTTGAATGAATAAAACTCAAAGGTAATATATTTAAGAGCATTGTGTATCCTGTTTTAGCTCTCAGCGCTTACTATTATTATACCACATTTATTCATCGGCTTGGAGGACATTCGGGGACTTAAGGTCTCTACCCCTTTTAACCCCTTCATGACCCAGCCTAGTTTGACCCTAAAGACCGGGGCATTTTTGTCAATTCTGACCAGTGTCCCTTTATGAGGTACCGTATATACTCGTGTATAAGCCGAGTTTTTCAGCCCAAAATTTGGGCTGAAAAGTCCCCCCCTCGGCTTATACACGAGTCATATACGGGGGGGGCTGTGTCCCGGGGGCTGTGGAGGCTGGAGGAGGCGGGGGGGCTGCTGTATGAGCGGCCCCGTCACGTGGGGCCGCTCATTATATATGCACTGCTTCCCCCTGTCAATCAGCGGCAGGGCGAAGCAGTGCATATGGCCCCCCCAAAAGCTGGCACTGTCCCCCCTTGTAAGGGCCCCCCCCCCCCCGCTGCTTATACATTACCATCACGGTGTTCTGATCGGCGCCGCTCCTCGGTGCTTCTTCTTCATCCTCCCGTCCGCGCTCGCTGCATCCATCCGGGTTCTCCGGCTGTCGCAGCGATATGACGTCATCGCGCGACCGCCGGAGATCCTGGATGCAGCGAGCGAGGACGGGAGGATGAAGAAGAAGCACCGAGGAGCGGCGCCGATCAGAACACCGGGATGGTAATGTATAAGCAGCGGGGGGAGGCCTTACAAGAGGGGACAGTGCCAGCTTTTGGGGGCTGTTGGTACCCCCAGGGGGCTGCTCGGTACCCCCTGGGGGCTGCTGGGTACCCCCAGGGGGCTGTTGGTACCCCCTGGGGGCTGTTGGTACCCCCTGGGGGCTGTTGGTACCCCCAGGGGGCTGCTGGGTACCCCCTGGGGGCTGTTGGTCCCCCCTGGGGGCTGTTGGTACCCCCAGGGGCGTGTTGGGTACCCCCTGGGGGCTGCTCGGTACCCCCTGGGGGCTGCTGGGTACCCCCAGGGGGCTGTTGGTACCCCTGGGGGCTGTTGGTACCCCCAGGGGGCTGTTGGTACCCCCAGGGGGCTGCTGGGTACCCCCTGGGGGCTGTTGGTCCCCCCTGGGGGCTGTTGGTACCCCCAGGGGGCTGTTGGGTACCCCCTGGGGGCTGTTGGTACCCCCTGGGGGCTGCTGGGTACCCCCTGGGGGCTGCTATATGTACCCCTGGGGGCCTGCTGTATACCACTGGGGCTGCTCTATACTACCACTGGGGCTGCTGGGGCTCCTGTATACTACCACTGGGGCTGCTGTATACTACCACTGGGGCTGCTGGGGCTCCTGTATACTACCACTGGGGCTGCTGGGGCTCCTGTATACTACCACTGGGGCTGCTGGGGCTCCTGTATACTACCACTGGGGCTGCTGTATACTACCACTGGGGCTGCTGGGGCTCCTGTATACTACCACTGGGGCTGCTGGGGAATCTGTATACTACCACCGGGGCTGCTGGGGCTCCTGTATACTACCACTGGGGCTGCTGGGGCTCCTGTATACTACCACTGGGGCTGCTGGGGCTCCTGTATACTACCACTGGGGCTGCTGGGGCTCCTGTATACTACCACTGGGGCTGCTGTATACTACCACTGGGGCTGCTGGGGCTCCTGTATACTACCACTGGGGCTGCTGGGGAATCTGTATACTACCACTGGGGCTGCTGGGGCTCCTGTATACTACCACTGGGGCTGCTGGGGAATCTGTATACTACCACTGGGGCTGCTGGGGAATCTGTATACTACCACTGGGGCTGCTGTATACTACCACTGGGGGGCCTGTATACCACACTGCTGGGGGCTGTATACCTGTGCTGGGGTCCACCCTCGGCTTATACACGAGTCAATAGGTTTTTTCCAGATTTTTGGGGCAAAAGTAGGGGGGTCGGCTTATACACGGGTCGGCTTATACACGAGTATATACGGTAATAACTCTGGAACGCTTCAACGGATCCTAGCGATTATGAGATTGTTTTTTCAAGACGTATTGGTATTCATGTTAATGGTAAATTTAGGTCGATAATTTTTGCGTTTATTTGTGAAAAAATAAAAAATTTGGCAAAAATTTTGAAAATGTCGCAATTTTCAAATTTTGAATTTTTATTCTGCTAAAGCAGACAGATATCTGACACAAAATAGTTAATAAATAACATTTCCCACATGTCTACTTTACATGAGCACCATTTTGGAAAAAATATTTTTTTTTGTTAGGAAGTTATAAGGGTTCAAAGTTCATCAGCAATTTTTCATTTTTCCAGCAAAATGTACAAAACCATTTTTTTTAGTGACCACATCACATTTGAAGTCCCTTTGAGGGGTGTACATGACAGAAAACACCCACAAGTTACACCATTCCAAAAACTGCACCCCTCAAGCTACTCAAAACTACATTCAAGAAGATTATTAACCCTTCAGGTGCTTCACAGGAACTAAAGCAACGTGGAAGGAAAAAATGCACATTTTAATTTTCTTACAAAAATGTTCTTTTAGCCTCAATTCTTTCATTTGCACATGGGTAACATGATAAAATGGATCCTAAAATTTGTTGGTCAATTTCTTTTTTAAAGCATGACCGGTTAACAGGGCATTACGTTTTAATTATATCATATTTACTGTAGCCCATCCACTGCCGGTAACCTCCTCTGTATTTATTCCGATGCTGCACTGAGCTCTCTGGCTCAGCTGCCATAAATGTAAGGTAAGCCTCTGGCCAATCAGAGGCCAGCAGCCGCCTGCCGATCAGAGGCCAGAAACTAACTTTGGCGCATGATGTTACATGTGGGCCTCAGATTGGCCGGCAGCTGCTGGCCTCTGATTGGCCAGTGACTTACCATACATTTATGGCAGCTGAGCCAGAGAGCTCAGTGTGGCGCCAGAATATGGAACCATACAGTTTGGACTGGAGGACTAATGATGAAAGGTGTGTATGTGTGTTTTGTTTTTTTTCTGCAGGCACTATACTGGGGATATTGGGGGCTGCATAGGGATGATGTGGATACTGGAGGCTGCAAGGAGATGTTAGAGATATTGGGTTCTTCATGGGGATAATTGGAGCTGCAAGTGGAAATTGGGGGCTGCAAGGGGATCATGGGGATATTGGGGATTAAGATATCAGGGGCTGCAAAGAGATGATCGGGATATTGGGGGCTGCAAGGGGGCAGCAAGGGGATGATGGGGATATTGGGAGCTGCAAGGGGATGATGTGGATACTGGAGGCTACAAGGATATGTTGGAGATATTGGGTTCTTCATGGGGATGATTGGAGCTGCAAGTGGATATTGGGGGTTGCAAGGGCATGATGAGGATTGCAAGGGGATATTGGGGTCTCAAAGGGGATCATGGGGATATTGGTGGCTACGTTTAGATATTGGCGGCTGCAAAGGGATGATCAGGATATTGGGGGCTGCATGGGGATGTTGGGGGCTGCAAGCAGATGATGGGGGCTGCAAGGGGATGATGGGGCTAGTGGGGGCTGCAAGGGGATGATGGGGGTTGCAAGGAGATATTGGGTGCTGCAAGGGGATGATGGGGATCATGGAAAAATAAGACATCCCCTGAAAATAAGACCTAGTGTATCTTTGGGAGCAAAAATAAATATAAGACACTGCCTTATTTTGGGGGAAACAGGGTTGTATTTAAAGGAAGTATTCACTTTTGACAAAGTTTCTCTTAAAGATAAGCTGATCTGACAGTGCCTTAATATAGTTTGCAAGAAATCTTATTTACAAGTGTTTAGTTTTCCTGGGGCACTTCTAGTGTACAGGCAAAATGAAGCATTACCCAGTTTAGTTTCCATTAAAATCATTGGTCCGTATGTGTAACAAAAGGAGATAAACTTTGTGTGGTCACTGTCCAGATTTTTGCTGTTCGCAATAAGATGTCATTGAGTGCTGCAAGCTATAACAAATCTTGACTGTTGATCACGCATATCAACTTTTCAGAATAAAAATAAGCTTTATATCTATCCTAATCTGCTGTAATATTTCTTCAATTGGCTCATTTCACTTAGAAAATGAACAATTTGCAGAAGACCTTTTCCTTCTGAAAACAAATGTCTCAATAGGAGCAGTTTCTAATGACAGATAGTGCATTGTATGTTTAACATAGCCTTTCATACCAATAAACATCATAGATTGCAAAATTTTGCAGGAACACTCATATATAGGATGGGACAAATTTATGAATATTGCTAATTCACAGTTGGAGCAAAGTTAGATCAGTCAAGCTTAGATTTAGCATAGTGGTTCATACTGTATGATCATTTGTGTGCCTTTTTCGACTGTTTAGCTTCTAAGTGTTCCCCAACTAACAATTGAATTACACTGACGAGAAAAAGGGTAACAATGCTTTGAAGTTTTGACTTTCAGGCTCCATATCTAACCATCCACTAAAGTTTTAAACGTGAGACTGTCTTTATTTAATAGACAATCATCTTGGCTATGTCATACATAAACGTGACCTGCAACTGTTATTCAGAAGATTAGTAAGGTCCTTTTCACACTGGGGTTTTTTTAACGCGTTTTTTTTCGCGTCCGCAACTGCCGGAACTGCACTTGCCACACGTGCCCCACACTTACCTCAAGCCCCATAGACAATGCATGGGGCTTGTCGCAAGTGTGCCGCAAGTGCGGCCGTTATGCCACAGATGCGTTTTTTTTACCGCGACTGCCACATTTTTCAAAAAAGTGTGAAAAGGCCCTAATGCAGATTCTTCCTGTATACTACAAGTTACAACCTGTTCTCACATTCCCTAAAAGCTTGGTGTGATATAAGGTTGATTCACAAGTGAAAGGTTACTGGTTAGAACCAAGAAGCAGCCATGAAAAAGATTTCTCAAGGAAACATTGGAGCTCCCCCACAAATGACCCCATTTTGGAAACTCAACCCCCCAAGGAACTTATCTAGTTCTAGATGCATAATGAGCATTTTCAACCCCAGGTGCTTCATACATTGATCGGTGAAAATGAAAAAAGTACTTTTTTTCCATAAAAACATTCTTTTAGGTTAGGGTCACACCTGCGGTATTTTTTTACATCCGGATGTGGTTTTGAGCATTAAAAATGCTCTAAACCACGTCCGGATCTGCAGTTCATAGGCTTCAATAGAAAAAATGGATCGCACTATTTGCAATCCGATTACCGCATCTGGTTTTGCAGCCTGCAGTAAAAATCATGCAGGCTGCATTTTTCGCAGCGGTTGAAAAACCATAAAGCGTTTTTTTTAACATGGGCGCCTATGGGACCGGATCCGGTACCTTTTACCTTGCGGTATCGGATCCGGATCCGGATGCGGTTTTTAAAATTGCAAAAACCCACATTCTAAAACCGGATGCGTTAATGTATCCAGATGCGGAATGAGGGTTTCAATTTTACTATCAAAAGATAGCATGAAGGCACATGGTAAACCCACATCCGGTAATGGATGCGGTTACTGCATTGTGCCTTTTAATTGTGACCCTATCCTTATGGATACTAAAATTTGTTGGACAATTTCTCCTGAGTACACCGATATCTCATATGTGGTCAAAAACCACTGTTTGGGTGCACGGCAGGGCTTGGAAGGGAAGGGGTGCTTTTGACTGTTTGAATGGAAAATTAGCTGCAATCATTAGCGGACACCATGTCGTGTATGGAGAGCACCCGTGTGCCTAAATAGTGGAGCTCCCCCACAAGTGACCCCATTTTGGAAACTAGACTCCCGAAGGAACTTATCTAGATGCATAATGAGCACTTTCAACCCCCAGGTGCTTCACACATTGATCCGTAAAAATAAAAAATATTTTTTTTTTCACAAAGATGCTCTTTTAGCCTCAATTTTTTAATTTTCACATGGACAACAGGATAAATGGATCCTAAAATGTGTTGGGAAATTTCTCCTGAGTACATCGATACCTTATATGTGGTGGAAAACCACTGCTTGGGTGCACGGCAGGGCTCTTAAGGGAGGGAGTGATATTTTGGAACACAGATTTTGATGGCATCATCTGTGGGTGTAATGTCCTGTTTGGATAGCCCCTGATGTGCCTAAACAGCGGAAACCCCCTACAAGTGACAACATTTTTGAGTTCACTGCCATAGGGAGCCCTGGCGACTCAGCAAGTGACATCACCACTCCCCTGTTGCAGTCTTTAACTGCCCCGGGAGATGTAACTCACTGAGTCTCTGCTGTCAGTGTGATTGCAGACTCTGCAGGGAGAGGACGCTCGTTCTCTCCCTGCAGACTCTGGATGAAGAATCGTGGAGAGTTATGCGGGAGTAATAAAGATGGAGCTGAGATGTTTGTTTTTGTTCTAATAAAATTATCTCTGACGTCTCATACCCTCTGACGTAGTCCAAAACGATGGTCCCATGATGCTCAATCGCCTCTACTACATCCAAAGACTGCAGCAAGGGATTAAGTGTCCTATTTCTGCAGTCTCTGGGGTTACACTGATGGTGCACTGTATGGTAATGATTTGCCAAACAGTGCACCATGACTTTGACCCCCGAGAATACACCAAGAGGATACTTGATACCTTGTAATTTCTGGGGTTACAGTCATGGTGCACTTTATGCAGCAGATCATTGTCATACAGGGCACCATCACTGTGGCAAACCCAAGTCTCTGAGATCACATGATCTCTGAGGCTTGGGTCAGGTCACCGGATGTTGTCATGGAGTCTATCATCACAAGGAGAGGTAAGAGACTGTGCTTCCTCTTCCCAAACCCTAAGTGATCGGTAGGATCACAGCACTTAGGGAGTGACACAGAGCCAGGGCACAGCGATACCCCATATCATTGTACCTGACTGTCACACCACTCCTCTCCAGCTTCATCCCCATGCAGGGAGATGATGCTGCCGAGAATGTTAGCACAGGTGGCAGGGGGGCACATGGGGGGAGGGGGTGACTGGAGGAGGAAGAGAGCACAGGAGCACAGGGGCACAGGGACACAGGGGCACAGGGACACAAGCACAGGGACACAGAGGCACAGGGCACAGGAGCTCAGGGAGCAGGGACACAGATGCAAGGCACAGAGGTGCAGGGCATAGGAGTAAACAGCACAGGAGTGCAGGGATACAGGGGTGCAGGGGTGAAGGGGAGCAAGGATGCAGGAGTGCAGGTCAAAGAGCACAGTGGCACAGGGACGCAGGAGCACAGGGCAAAAAGGCACACACGCACAGGGCGAAGAACACAGGAGCACAGGGCAAAAAACACAGGAGCGCAAGGTAAAGGGCACAGGAGTGCAAGGCAAAGGGCACAGGGTACAGGAGTGCAGGGACACAGGAGCACAGGGGGCACAGTGATGCAGGGGTGCAGGGCACAGGCGTGCAGTGATGCAGAGGTGCAGGGATTCAGGGACACAGGGATGCAGGGACGCATGGGTGTAGGATGCAGGGGTGCAGGGTGAAGGGCATAGGAGTGCAGGGACACAAGAGCAAAGGGGGCACAGAGGTGTAGGGCACAGGTGCAGGGATGCAGGGCACAAGGGTGCAGGGATGCAGGAGTGCTGGACACAGGGGTGTAGGGATGCAGGGAGCAGGGACACAGGAGTGCTGGGTGAAGGGCACAGGAGCATAGGGGGCACAGGGCTGCAGGGGTGCAGGGCACAAGGGACACAGGGATGCAGATATGCAGCGACGCAGTGGTGCAGGGCACTGGGTTGCAGGGACACAGGGGTGCAGGGACACAGAGGTGAAGGGCACAGGGGTGCAGAGAGCAGGAGAAGGTAGAGGAATAGGAGGACCAGAGGGGAGTGAGAGGATCAGGACCAACTGAAGGTGGGCATAGGAGCTGGAGGGGAGGAGAAGCAGAGGAGAGCGGACACAGGAGCTGGAGGATAGGAGAAACGGAGGGGAGCAGGTGCAGGAGATGGAGGGGAGCAGGAGGAGGAGCTGAAGACCAGAGGCGAGAAGGTGCAGTGTGGAGCAGCGATGATGGGAGTGATCAATCCTATCAGATCCCTCCCATCATCACTAAAGGGGGTGATACCAGCCCCCTCCAGCACTCCATCTGATGAAAGGGGCTATGACAGCCCCTTCCGTAGCTTACAGTCACAATCATTGTGATTGGCTGTTGAAAGTTTGGTCTTCCTCTGGACAACCTTCTGCCAGAGGATTTCAGTTACTTTAAAATGACACACCATTTATGCAAAGTGAGTGCAAATTGGAAAGTTAGGCTGCCAGTTATATCGGGTTTGTCAGATATTTAAACAAATTAGCATCAGATGCCAGATTAACATTATTAGCTCACAAGTATCTGAAAGCGTACTTTTGAGCAGTGTTCTTTTTCAATGATCTGAATTACATGTTTATTCTGTGCTTTAGAATATATTACATTTATGAAATAAGTTTAAAATACTCATATCTTAGTCATGTTTGGAAAATTTCACTTAGGACAACACAATGACTTTACTATTAAGTTAATTGTGTGTTGTTCTGTAATTTTGATCGCCAGTGTATAGCTATATATGTTGAGGTCACTTACCAAACCTCAAACACTTTTCTATACTAAACATATTTTTCTTGTAGGTCTCTAAGCTTTTTATTGTGGTGGGGATGTCAGCTGACCGTCAGCAATCTGCACCCTCTCATATGCTTCCACAGTCGTATTATATCTGAGTCGGGTAGAGCAAACAAGGAGACATTTTCCTGATCATACACAACGTGTATTTCTAAGCTGGTAAAATGAAAGCTAATTTCTCAAAGGTTGCTATGGGCAACTCAGATCATTTATGGATCATAAATAGCTTTTAAATATTCCTTTTAATCAATTCAAAAGGATAAGTAGGAACTCTACATTGGTTACTGATTTTAAAGAACAAGCCAGCATTTTGTGCTCCCGATTCTCAGAAAAGAAATATCCTAAGAGACTGATTAAAAAGGTGTTGCCTGGCTCCAGGAATTTGAAACAAAAGAATTTAATTAAACCTAATACTATTGGATCAGCCAGCCGCTAATAATTTTAATTATATTCAATTATGAAACCAAATTTATTCCTACTTTTAGTACGTATAACCGGTTTATTAGGAGCACCCTAGAGAGATATTGGGACATTTTGTGTAATGATTAGTGATGAGCAAGTATGCTCTGCTCTGCGCTGCTCGGTACTCGCACGAGTATCACTGTACTCAGACTACTCGGCGAGCACCCAGTAATCTCGCGATACTCGTGCTTTGCTCGTGGTCCTCATCCCTGCATGTTGGCGCTCTTTAGAGAGCCAGCCCACATGCAGAGATTGGTTGGCAGACCACTGCAATGCCACAGCCCTGTTAGTTGTGGCATTGCAGTGATTGGCCAGCCTGCACAGCGTGACCGAGCCTTTATAACACCCGGCCCTGCTGTGCTCTGCACACAGCCATCCAGACAGTGAGTGTAGGGAGAGTGTCTGCTGCTGCTTAGGGACAGATTTGCGGCCCTCATAGGTAGATCCGGAACAGGGCTGCAAACTGCTGCTGACCACAACAGTCCTTCTCAGGACTAATCTAGGAGGATATAGGCAGGGTGATCCAGATCGCGATCCAAGCTTTTCTGTGACCATAACAGTCACCAGACTGTTGTACTTACTAGCTTGATACAGGTTAGGGACTAAAATCCTACTCTCCTGTGACCACTACAGTCACCAGACTGTTGTACTTACTACCTTGATACAGGTTAGGGACTAAAATCCTTCTCTCCTGTGACCATAACAGTCACCAGACTGTTGTACTTACTACCTTGATACAGGTTAGGGACTAAAATCCTACTCTCCTGTGACCTCAACAGTCACCAGACTGTTGTACTTACTACCTTGATACAGGTTAGGGACTAAACACCTACTCTCCTGTGACCATTACAGTCACCAGACTATTGTACTTACTACCTTGATACAGGTTAGGGACTAAAATCCTACTCTCCTGTGATCTGAACAGTTACCAGACTGTTGTACTTACTACCTTGATACAGGTTAGGGACTAAAATCCTACTCTTTTGTGACCTCAACAGTCACCAGACTGTTGTACTTACTACCTTGATACAGGTTAGGGACTAAAATCCTACTCTCCTGTGACCATTACAGTCACCAGACTGTTGTACTTACTACCTTGATACAGGTTAGGCACTAAAATCCTACTCTCCTGTGATCTGAACAGTTACCAGACTGTTGTACTTACTACCTTGATACAGGTTAGGGACTAAAATCCTACTCTCCTGTGACCTCAACAGTCACCATATTGTTGTACTTACTACCTTGATACAGGTTAGGGACTAAAATCCTACTCTCCTGTAACCATTACAGTCACCAGACTGTTGTACTTACTACCTTGATACAGGTTAGGGACTAAAATCCTACTCTCCTGTGATCTGAACAGTTACCAGACTGTTGTACTTACTACCTTGATACAGGTTAGGGACTAAAATCCTACTCTCCTGTGACCATTACAGTGACCAGACTGTTGTACTTACTACCTTGATACAGGTTAGGGACTAAAATCCTACTCTCCTGTGACTATAACAGTCACCAGACTGTTGTACTTACTACCTTGATAACAGTTAGGGACTAAAATCCTACTCTCCTGTGATCTGAACAGTTACCAGACTGTTGTACTTACTACCTTGATACAGGTTAGGGACTAAAATCCTTCTCTCCTGTAACCATAACAGTCACCAGACTGTTGTACTTACTACCTTGATACAGGTTAGGGACTAAAATCCTACTCTCCTGTGATCTGAACAGTTACCAGACTGTTGTACTTACTACCTTGATACAGGTTAGGGACTAAAATCCTACTCTCCTGTGACCATTACAGTGACCAGACTGTTGTACTTACTACCTTGATACAGGTTAGGGACTAAAATCCTACTCTCCTGTGACTATAACAGTCACCAGACTGTTGTACTTACTACCTTGATAACAGTTAGGGACTAAAATCCTACTCTCCTGTGATCTGAACAGTTACCAGACTGTTGTACTTACTACCTTGATACAGGTTAGGGACTAAAATCCTTCTCTCCTGTAACCATAACAGTCACCAGACTGTTGTACTTACTACCTTGATACAGGTTAGGGACTAAAATCCTACTCTCCTGTGACCATAACAGTCACCAGACTGTTGTACTTACTACCTTGATACAGGTTAGGGACTAAAATCCTACTCTCCTGTGACCATTACAGTCACCAGACTGTTGTACTTACTACCTTGATACAGGTTAGGGACTAAAATCCTACTCTCCTGTGATCTGAACAGTTACCAGACTGTTGTACTTACTACCTTGATACAGGTTAGGGACTAAAATCCTTCTCTCCTGTGACCATTACAGTCACCAGACTGTTGTACTTACTACCTTGATACAGGTTAGGGACTAAAATCCTACTCTCCTGTGACGATAACAGTCACCAGACTGTTGTACTTACTACCTTGATACAGGTTAGGGACTAAAATCCTACTCTCCTGTGATCTGAACAGTTACCAGACTGTTGTACTTACTACCTTGATACAGGTTAGGGACTAAAATCCTTCTCTCCTGTGACCATAACAGTCACCAGACTGTTGTACTTACTACCTTGATACAGGTTAGGGACTAAAATCCTACTCTCCTGTGACCATAACACTCACCAGACTGTTGTACTTACTACCTTGATACAGGTTAGGGACTAAAATCCTACTCTCCTGTGACCATTACAGTCACCAAACTGTTGTACTTACTACCTTGATACAGGTTAGGGACTAAAATCCTACTCTCCTGTGATCTGAACAGTTACCAGACTGTTGTCGCTGTATACAGGCAAAATGCGCAAGGGCATTGGCAAGGAACAAGGAAGTGAACGTGATGGTGGTGCAGGCAGAGGCCGAGGTCATGTGCAAGCACTAATTTCGCAACAAGAAAGGGGCACATCTACTCGCTCACACGTCCTGTGCCAAATTCTTGGGGCCCGCTGCAGTACACCGCTCTTGAACCAAGACCAGTGTCAACAGGTTGTTACTTCGATAGCGGATAATGCTTCAAGTCAGATTGGCACCTCCACAAACACCCTGTCTTCCACACGGTCAAGTGTCAGTAGCCGTGATACTGCACCGCACATTTCCCAACCTGATCCTCCTTCCTACCACCAGGCCGAGTACACGTCCACGGACATTACTGATCCCACACTTGTACACTCGGAAGTCCAGAAGTGTGTACCCATGGGTGAGTGGAGGTACATGGCAAATTGCCATAACAAAATTTAAATTCCGCAGTCATTTGTGTGTGGTGTGGTGAATTCTGGCCCAATCCAACCCTTCTTTATCTTGATCAGAGTCAGCCTGTCAGCATTTTCAGTTGAAAGGCGGGTGCGTTTATTAGTAATGATTCCACCTGCGGCACTGAAAACACGCTCTGACAAAACGCTAGCGGCAGGGCAGGCCAGGACTTCCAAGGCGTAGAGAGCCAATTCATGCCACATGTCCAGCTTGGAGACCCAATAATTGTAAGGCACAGAGGAATCTCGCAGTACAGTTGTTCGATCTGCAAGGTACTCCTTCAGCATCTGGCCAAACTTAGCATTTCTTGTGGCACTACCCCGCACCTCACGGGCTGTGGTACGTGAGGGGCTGAGAAAACTGTCCCACATCGTAAAGACTGTTCCCCTACCTCTGGCGGATTGGACTTGTGCCCCTCTCGGCCGTACACCTTGGTTGTCCACCGATTCCTGACCTATGCCACTAGCGTTTTGTGAGGGGAATGCTTTGCCTACTTCCGTTACTATGGCCTTCTGGAACTGCTGCATTTTGGCTGACCTCTCCGCCCCAGGAATGAGAGACATGAAGTTCTCCTTGTAGCATTGGTCTAAGAGTGTTGCCAACCAGTACTGATTGTCGGCCAAGATGTTCTGAACGCGAGGGTCATGAGCCAGGCAGCTTACCATAAAGTCAGCCATGTGCGCCAGACTCTTAACAGCCATCACTTCAGTATCCTGACCAACACGATGACTGAACATGCTGTCCTCCTCCTCCTCCTCCTCCTCCTCATCTCCCCTGTCCTCTGGCCAGCCACGCTGAATCGAGGGTATGACTGGTGTGCATGTCATATCCTCAATTTGGCCAGAGAGTTGCTCCATGTCTTCATCCTACTCCTCCTCGTCATAGTCCTCCACTGCACGTTGTGATGACATGAGGCTGGGCTGTGTGTTATCACCCACACCCACTACAGTTGCTTGCTCCAAGTCATCGCGCTCCGCCTGCAATGCATCATCTTTGTTTTTCAGCAAAGACCATTTTAGAAGGCAGAGTAGCGGTATGGTGACGCTAATAATGGCGTCATCGCCGCTCACCATCTTGGTGGAGTCCTCAAAGTTTTGGAGGACGGTACATAGGTCGGACATCCATCTCCACTCCGGAGGTGTTATGTGTGGAGTTTGACCCATTTCCCGACGGCTTAGGTGATGCAGGTAGTCAACAACTGCCCTCTTCTGCTCACATATCCTGACCAACATGTGCAGAATTGAATTCCAACGCGTGGGGACATCACACACCAGTCTGTGGGCCGGAAGCCGCAAACGGCGCTGAAAGCCGGCAAGGCCGGCTGAAGAAGCAGGTGACTTGTGAAAATGCACAGACAGGCGGCGAACGTTTACCAGCAGATCAGACAGCTCTGGGTATGATGTAAGAAACCGCTGAACCACCAGGTTGAGCACATGGGACACGCATGGAACATGCGTCACCTGGCCTCGCCTCAAAGCTGCCACCAGGTTCCGGCCATTGTCACACATGACCTTTCCTGGCTTTAGGTTCAGAGGTGTCAGCCAGTGATCTGCCTGCTGTTTCAGAGCTGTCCACACCTGTTCTGCATTGTGGGGTTTGTGACCAATGCAGACTAGCTTCAGCACAGCCTGTTGCCGCTTCGCAGAGGCAGGGCTGCAGTGCTTCCAGCTTGTGACTGGTGTGGAGGGTACAGTGGATGAGGATGTGCAGGAGGAGGAGGCTGAGGAGCATGACATTCCGGAGCTGTAGAGTGTCGGTGAAACCCTGACAGAGGTAGGGCCTCCAATCCTTGGTGTGGGAAGGACGTGTTCCGTCCCTCGCTCAGAATGGGTCCCAGCTTCCACAATTTTAACCCAGTGTGCCGTCAACGAGATGTAGTAGCCTTGCCCACAAGCACTTGTCCACGTGTCTGTGGTTAGGTGGACTTTGGCTGAAACAGGGTTGTTCAGGGCACGTGCGATGCTTTGGGACACGTGGTTATGCAATGCGGGGATGGCACATCTGGAGAAATAGTGGCAGCTGGGGACCGAGTAACGTGGGACAGCAACAATGCTTCCGTCTCCACCAGCCGGAAAGGCAACATTTCTAGCGCTATGAGTCGCGAAATGTGAGAATTTAGGACTGTGGCATGTGGGGCGTTGGCAGCGTATTTGCGCCTGCGTTCAAAGGTTTGCTGAATGGATAATTGAACGCTGCGCTGGGACAAGGACGTGCTTGATGGTGGTGTTATTTGTGCGTGGGCAACTTCAGGTGCAGGGCCGGAGGCTTGTTCGCGGCCAGCATGGACAGGGGATTGGCTCGCACGCACAACACGCGAAGACGTAGCAGTGACATCAGCAAGCACCGCTCCTCGACTCTGTTGTACTTCCCACAAAGTCGGGTGCTTGGCTGACATGTGCCTGATCATGCTGGTGGTGGTCAGGCTGCTAGTTTTCGTACTCCTGCTGATGCTGGCATGGCAGGTGTTGCAAATGGCCTTTTTAGAGTCATCTGGAGCCAACTTAAAAAACTGCCAGACTCGGGAAGACCTAATATTTGCACAGGCACTTTGTGTCGTGTTGTTGTTCCGGGGAACGGTTGCCTGCCTTCTGCCTGCGGACACGACCCTGCTTCGTACTGCCTGTTGGGATGCTACTCCTCCCTCCCCCTGTGCACTGCTGTCCTCGCTCTGCATATCCTCCTGCCA
This sequence comes from Allobates femoralis, assembly GCA_033576535.1. Lineage (NCBI taxonomy): Eukaryota > Metazoa > Chordata > Amphibia > Anura > Aromobatidae > Allobates > Allobates femoralis. The sequence goes on along the minus strand of JARQOC010000004.1, from coordinate 569,923,557 downwards.
GGATGGGTCAGCTACTGGATCATCCACCACGTCGTCTTCCTCTTCCTTGGCTAATCGCTGGACTGCTCCTCCTTCTCCTCATGTGCCACCATGATGACCGTTACAATAGTTAGGCTGTTGTTTCAGGTATACCCCCAGTGGTAAATTTTTATGCCCATTCTTTTAGAATGGGCATTACAACGACAGGATACCTTTTCAATGGGAAAAATGTTTTGAGGCCCTCCAGCACGTCTCTATCCAGGGACAATGTGGAGCCTCCCAATTTTTGGCTGCCCTGCCAAAGGGCTATACTACAATACACCCACTTCAGGTTTACAGGCCCTCCTGCTTGTCTCTATCCAGGGACAATGTGGAGCCTCCCAATCTTTGGCTGCCCTGCCAAAGGGCTATACTACAATACACCCAGTTCAGGTTTACAGGCCCTCCTGCACGTCTCTATCCTTGGACAATGTGGAGCCTCCCAATTTTTAGCTGCCCTCATGCACGTCTCTATCCAGGGGCATTGGTGAACCTCCCAATTTTGGACTGCCCTGGCAAAGGAAAATACTACAATAGACCCAGTTCCTCAAAATGGGCACATTATGTCAAGACAGGGCTTCATGTACGTCTCTTCTCAGGGTCATCGGAGTGCCGCACAATGTTTTCACGTAAAATCTTTCATGTAATCACAAAAAGTAACATACACCAGCTGTATCTCACTATTGGGTATGTGCCCTTAACATTTCCACCCTAAATATTCATTTTGGTGTCATTTTGGAAGGTTTTCTGGTGACTCCATAAAATTGGCGTGAAACTCGGACACCATTGTTCACAGCTGTGACTTTTGAGTGAGAAATGCATGCAGGGGTCTTCCCCATGGTGTTGCCATATCATTTGAGCACTCTTCTGAGACTTTTGTGACATTTTTAGGGTTTCTACATGCTGCCGGCAGTCATTTCATAAAAATACTCGGGTCTCCCATAGGATAACATTGGGCTCGGTACTCGGGCCGAGTACACGATTATCTCGGGATGCTCGGCCCGAGCTTCGAGCACCCGAGCATTTTAGTACTCGCTCATCACTAGTAATGATCCTATTCTGAAGAAGGTATTACCATTATGTCCTGATATCACATTTAGAAGAGCTCCTAGTCTTGTAAGGGGGTCTAGGATGCTGCCATCCCCACCGTAGGGAATGCGATACTTTTGTACATATATTGATGTACTATGAACTTGTGTGCGTATCTATGTTGACATGTTATAGATTTATGTGAATAATGTTTATGCTACTGCTCCGAAGTACTTCTGGTAAACTAGAGTTAAATTAGCTAGTGATCTAGTACACCCCTTAAGGGTGCAGTTATGGGTTTTCTCTAGAAGTGAAAGTGAACCTATTATTAGATTTAGACATGCAAAACAAGCTAGCATGTGTCTATAGATAGGAGAGTCCCAAGAAAGAGAGCTAGAACAGGAACCACTACCCAGTTACGATTTGGCTGGACCCTCTGCATCACCCCAGGATTTCGACCCAGGATCCATAATGCGGGCTAGAACATGAAGTGAGTACGCTCCTCCCTATTTCAGCTCTCATTCCGTGCTTCAGGCAGGCCCCCGAACAGCGTCTGACCCCCTGGTGCCAGTTCTGTGAACCTTTGCATAGACTCGGATGAACAAGTCATCACAGTGTAAGATGTGAAGAAACCTTTGTCTAACGGTGGCCCTGATTGTTCCTTTTGATGAATCCCTGTGGATGGCATAGGAATGGAGACAAGAGAGACTTTATGAATTCAAGGCAGGTTGTGGTGAGACTGAGGGATGGGAGTCCAGAGGCACCATGATGAGGGGAGCAGTCTGTAGCAAACTGGGTTCAAGTGAATACCCCGATATATGTAACGTTTAAGATCAGTGCCCATGTTTCACAAGACTGTTCAAGTAAAATTACAATACAAACTTTAATTGACTCTGCATGTTTTGGCCCTCCTAGAGGGAAACCCAGGACTTAGCTTTTGGACTGGGGAGCTGTTCCTAGAGGAAAAGGTCCTGTTTGCCGGGTGAACCCAAAGTGGATAACTCAAAATAACTGCCACTGTGTAAAAGAGAAGGTTGGCCCATAGTGGGCATTTCTAGTGGGTAGTGGCATGAAAGTGTGATTGTCTCCCAGGGTGATCACTGAGCACTGCTCAAGCCTGGTGGGTACTGATGGAGGGGAGACGCCACCTGTTGCAGTGGAGCAAGGTGAGATGGACGGAGGTGAAGAGAAAATGGAAAGAACAGAAGGAGAAGGCCCCACCCTGCAGGGTGCAATCCATAAATTGTCTACTCACTTGGGAGAACAGGCCATGGCCATCTTTGTTCTGACAGAGCAAGAATGCTGAGCATTTTCTTGACTGTGTGTCTGAGTGAAATGTGTGCTGGATGACTCTGTGTTCCGTGGACGTGAGTGCAGCATGAGATTTGAAGTGAGATGAAATCAAAGGTCAGATCACTTCAATCGACTATTCAAAGATTCCTTATGGGTGTGAAGACCAGCAAGCCTACGAGGATTCAATGATTTTTCACATATGAAAATGTGAAGCCAAGCTGGGTATAGAACTACAGACCTGTAACAACTAGGAGACTGCTGCCAGGTAAGGAAAACTGCTGATCTCCAAAGAGGAGGAGGGAACCGGAGGAACCGTTGGGTCTTCTTTATGCTTTAAGGACTGTGTTGGGAGAGTTGGACTTATAGGCAAACTTACCGTACAGGAAATTGATGTTTTTGGTGTGAACCCCAACACTTTGAACTTATTTTTGTGGCCTTTGGGTCTGGGTGTCACCTGATTGGTCCATGGACCATGGAGGCAAATGAGCTCAAAGGGAACTTCATCTTCCTTCACTAGTTGGCAACATTTCAAGGATTGTGCTCAGGTGAAAAGACTCAACCATAACTTGAGCTTCTCGTGTTTTCTTTAACTACTCTATTTTATTTAGAAATGATACTTGAAAGGACTTTAATGATGTATGTACATTATTTAATGTTAATGTAATGTAGCAAGGCAATTTGGTCAAGGGCTACCAAGGTTAAAGAGAGGAGGCCTAGGGTGCTGTCACTCCCACCCTGGGTAATGCTGTGCTCTTGTACATACAGTATAATGATGTCTTATGGATTTATGTGTATCTATATTGACATGTTACAGATATATGTGTATAATATTTGTGCTACTACTCCCTGGTACTTCAGGTGAACTTGGGTAAATTAGCTAGTGAGCTAGTACACCCCTTAAGGGTTGAGTTAAGGATTTCCTCTAAAAGTGAACTTGAAAGTGTTATTAGGTTTGCTACTGAGTCCATCCATTAGGGGTGGGTTTTAACCAACAAAATACTGGGGAGCTGGCTGGGCAAGCTCAGTGGAACAGGACTGCTCACAAGCCAAGGCCCTACCTCTTTTACGACTCCCAAGGCCCTGTTCGGTTGACCACCCAACACTCTGAGGAATACTTTGACTCCTAGCAGGCTTAAAACACCAGTGACTCCCAATATGAATAAATATATTTGGTTTACGGAGTCTATTAAATGTTTCCCATCTAATTGTCCCTGATGTGACTCTATAAGCCACAAAAGAAAAACCTTTCGGTTCGCTGCCAGGGCCTCCGGGGTGTTTCCTATAAAAAATTTTATGACATGCCAGTCCAGTTTAGTGATTTATCTTATAGAGTGGACATGTAAAAAAAACAATATAACCACACAGGCCCTACATAATAGACCCACAGACACAATATTCTTAAAGTTTTTCTTCTACATGGATTGTTAAGATACTGCACTTCTACTTATATAATCGGGAGTTTGGAATTCGGGCGTTGTCGCCGAATCCCAGACTCCTTTGCGCGACTGCGAGCGATGACGCGTAGCGTCATCGCGAGCCGCAGCCGCACTGCCGTCCCCGCCACCCGCCGTCTCCGCCGCCCACCCGCCGTCCGCCCCGCCGTCGCCTCCGCCCCGCCGCCGCCTCCCCGAGGTCACCGCTGCCCCTCGCTGCTCTAGCACCGCTGGGGCCTCGGTGACGCCATGCAGCTGGAGGAGCACTGTCCTTGCGGCGACATGTAATATCCAAGATGGCGACAAAATCTCGCGAGATTTTGCCGCCATCTTGGATATTACACGTCGCCCCAGAGACTCCGCTATCCCACCAACATAGCGCCGAGGTGACCGCCCAGCGCCCCTCGGGAGATCAGCCGCTCATGCGCATAAGCCGCTGATCTCCCACCGCATATGCCGGTCAGTATCGCCGCTGCCGCCCGCTCTCCCCCGGCCGCTCCGCACTTACCCCTCCCCGCTCTGCTGACTGCACACAAACTTTCTTTTTCGAGCCGGTCATGTGACAGGCCCTCTGTGATGTCACATTAGCCCGCCCTGTCACATGACCGGCTTCAATGCCGCTCCAAGGAATACAGAGAGCAGAGGACAGGGGGACACAGGACATGGGCACACAACTGGGGCAGAGGACAAGGCGACACAGAACAGGGGCACAGGACAGGGACACACAGGACAGGGGGACACAACAGGGCCAAAGGACAGGGGGACACAGAACAGGGGCAGAGGACAATGACACACAGGACAGTAGGACACAACAGGGGCAAAAGACAAGGGGACACAGAACAGGGGCACAGGACAGGGACACACAGGACAGGGGGTCACAACAAGAGCAGAGGACAAGGGGACACAGAACAGGGATAGAGGACAGGGACACACAGGACAGAGGGACACAACACGGGCAAAGGACAGGGGGACACAGAACAGGGGCACAGGACAGGGACACACAGGACAGGAGGACACAACAAGGGCAGAGGACAAGGGGACACAGAACAGGGGTAGAGGACAGGGACACACAGGACAGAGGGACACAACACGGGCAAAGGACAGGGGGACACAGAACAGGGGCACAGGACAGGGACACACAGGACAGGAGGACACAACAAGGGCAGAGGACAAGGGGACACAGAACAGGGGTAGAGGACAGGGACACACAGGACAGAGGGACACAACACAGGCAAAGGACAGGGGGACACAGAACAGGGGCACAGGACAGGGACACACAGGACAGGAGGACACAACAAGGGCAGAGGACAAGGGGACATAGAACAGGGGCAGAGGACAGGGACACACAGGACAGGAGGACACAACAGGGGCAAAGGACAAGGGGACACAGAACAGGGGTAGAGGACAGGGACACACAGGACAGGAGGACACAACAGGGCCAAAGGACAGGGGGACACAGAACAGGGGCAGAGGACAGGGACACACAGGACAGGACGACACAACAGAGGCAAAGGACAAGGGGACACAGAACAGGGGTAGAGGACAGGGACACACAGGACAGGATGACAACAGGGGCAGAGGACAAGGGGACACAGAACAGGGGTAGAGGACACGGACACACAGGACAGGAGGACACAGAGGGACACAACAGGGGCAAAGGACAGGGGGACACAGGACAGAGGGACACAACAGGCCCAGAGGACAAGGGGACACCAAACAGGGGTAGACGACAGGGACACACACCACACAGCCACACCGGACAGGGCCACACCGGACAGGGGCACACCGGACAGGGGCACACCGGACAGGGGGACACCGGACAGGGGGACACAGGACAGGAGAACACAGGACAGGGCCACAGGACTCAGGCACACGGGCCAGAGGACAGGGGGAGATGACAGGGGGACACAGAACAGGGGCACACAGGACAGGGGGACACAGGGCACAGGACAGGAGGACACAGGGGCAGAGGACAGGGAGACACAGGGGCAGAGGACAGGGAGACACAGGGGCAGAGGACAGGGAGACACAGGGGCAGAGGACAGAGGAACATGGGCAGACGACAAGGGGACACAGGCACAGGACAGGGGGACACAGGGGCACAGGACAGCAGCACAAGACGGCGGGACACACTGGTAGAGGACAGGGCCAGAAAACAGGGGAAGACACCGCACAGAACAGGGAAACACGGGGCAGAGAACAGTGGAAGATGGGCCAGAGAACATGGGAAAACAACTAACCACTCAGCCACCATATACAGTGCTAACTACTGAGACATTGTATACACTCCTAACCACTGACCCACCATACAGTGCTAACCACTGACCCACCATATACTGTCCTAACCACTGAGCCATCATATACAGTGCTAACCACTAAGCCACCATATACAGTGCTAACCACTCTGCCACCATACAGTGCTAACCACTCAGCCACCATATAATGTCCTAACCACTGAGCCACCATATACAGTGCTAACCACTCAGCCACCATCCAGTGCTAACCACTGAGCCACCATATACAGTGCTAACCACTCAGCCACCATATAATGTGCTAACCACTGAGCCACCATATACAGTGCTAACCACTGAGCCACCATATACAGTGCTAACCACTGAGCCACCATATACAGTGCTAACCACTGAGCCACCATATACAGTGCTAACCACTGAGCCACCATACAGTGCTAACCACTGAGCCACCATATACAGTGCTAACCACTAAGCCACCATATACAGTGCTAACCAGTAAGACACCATATATTCTGCTAACCACTAAGCCACCATGTACAATGCTAACCACTGAGCCACCATATACAGTGCTAACCACTGAGCCACCATATACAGTGCTAACCACTGAGCCACCATGCAGTGCTAACCACTCAGCCACCATATAATGTGCTAACCACTGAGCCACCATATACAGTGCTAACCACTAAGCCACCATATACAGTGCTAACCAGTAAGCCACCGTATCCAGTGCTAACCACTAAGCCACCGTATACAGTGCTAACCACTGAGCCACCATATAGTGTTAACCAGTGAGTCACCATATAAATCCTGCAACAACACCGTCGTTTCTGGAGAGAGGACTGTACTATTCAGCCGCTATTTCTACGGTACCTGTTCATTTCTACGCACTCCCGATGCAATAGCATCGGGCCTATTTTCTAGTTAGTACATAACAACAGCTCTGCATTACCAATTACTCCCTATTGAACAGGTTTCTCCTAAAACACCTAATTGTATTGAAGTCTTGAATAGGAAAAAGCCTTCTGGATTTATAAACTGAATACTCTATAACCTGAGGGTCTGAATGAGATTATGGATTTATTTTATTGATTTTATCACATCTTCCAAGTAACCTTTTAATTTTCTGGCTCACTTTCTCTACACTCTTGTTCTAGCAAGTTATTTTAACATTGTGATATATTGCTATCTGTTGTAATATTTTTATCCATTTGAGCCCTTATTGTACAATAATATTTTATTTATATTTAATTAGTGTTTTTTATTTTAAATTGCTTACTTTCCTGGAACCACATATGTTCAATTACTCTAACAAAGCATATTTATTTATCCAACTTTTTTGCTTTTACTTACGGTCTCCTGTTCACCATTGCTTAATTATTTTTCAGGGTTTCTTAGTGGTCACATTTATGTATATCCTCTCCTTCCTTCTCTTCTTCTTTTATTTGTGCCATTTTCTTGCCTGTTCCAGTTCAGCTAGCTCTGCTCCTTTGCATTGTGGCTAACTAGAGTAGCTGTCTGCAGCGAGTAAGCGCAGTACACTGTTTTCCATGGTCATGTACTGTAATAACCTTTTCAGTCATGCGCAAGGTTTTCTTCCCAAGGTAACCACCAGTCAACTTAATAGAAAGCGCACTGATAGACTTTTCACACTTTTTAAAATAAAAAATGGTCCAAAAACAGCCCTTTTACTCATTTGTGATTACACAGACCATTATTTGCATAACATTCACTCAATTGATAGTGTCACTGTCAGAGGTAACATTATTCGGTTGTGATTGAGAATAGTGATGTATTCCATAATGCTCTTAACTTCTTTGCCACTAATATACTTGTTGAAGACAAAGTAGGTACAGTTGAAACCACAGGTTTACATAAACTGTATTAAAATACACATGTGCATGTTGTTCTCACTATCTGACATGAAATCAGAATAAACCTTTCCCATTTTAGGTCAAATAAAATTTCATCCATTCAGTCATGTCCAACTGTTGGATACCATGTGAATCATTTGTCTCCAAGCTTTTCTGTTTGTCACAGCATTTTTCAGTTCTTTGATGTTCATTCTCGTGTTTGCCATGTTCATGTCCAGCTAATGGGTGTTAGATCTTCCATGATCTCTACTGCCACTGACCACACCAAGCATCATGTCCTTCTCAAAGGAATTTGCTCTCTTCCCATGGTCGCAGTACTCTAAGGTCAGACCTGCGTCTGTCCCTACCCTGGCGGATGAGCTGCAAACTTAAAAATATGCAGGCTGAGCACATAGCGTTACCAGCAGGTAATGCTATGTGCCGCCTGTCTATTGATCCCTATGGCAACCAGATATTTACCGTAGCAGCCTGCTCCATAGCGAATCCCCAGATATGCGCTTTTGCAGAGCGCACAGGAAACACTGTTTGAAGTTTGCAGCGCATCCGCCAGGGTGGGGGAAGACACAGGTCTGACCCTAGCCTAAGACAGTTTCTGTTTTAAGACTTCTTAACAGGGATGTCTGTGGATTGACACATTCCAGAACAGCCTTATTTTTTAAATTGGCTGTCCAAGGGATTTATAAGAGTCTCCTCCAGCACCACAGTTCCAAGGAATAGATCTTTCTTTGAACACCCTTTGTCAAGGTCCACGTCTCACACCTGTACAATGGAACTGAAAATGCAATGGCTGGGACCAGGAAGATTAAACTGTCTACCATTTCTACTTCTTATTGTTGATCTTCAAATTCACCTTCTCGCTGGTGGTAGTTATTAACTTTGTCTTCTCCTTACAGAGATTAATCCGGCATTCCAGCAGTGATGAGACTTTTTAGCTTCAGTGAAGACTAGTCTCCTTAAGGAGAGTAACTATTCCCTTACACTTGCAATAGTCCCTCACACAGCCATATCAGATCACCAAACACTGCACTGATGGGGAGCAATCACCCTGAAATGCAGCATCTGCAGAGTGGGGTTCTGAAATGTCATAAATCCTAAATCATACTGAAAGGATTGTTAAAAAGTCAATTTTGAATTTTAGGATTGCTACCTTCAATAGGTGAGGCTAAAGTTGGTTTTCTTCCTCACTGAAGAGACAATTTGCAAATTGTTTAACGCCATAATAATCTTAGAGAAGTTTTTTTTGAGAGCTTCCACGTTTATGCTAGCTAGAGTAGCAAGTATGGGGCGTGCTTCCGAAAGGTGCCAGTTGCCAGCTGGTATTCTTCAGCAATCATCGAGTGGGTCAAGTGAGTTAATATTGATGAGGCACAATCTTTTCGGTAAAATCTTGAGCTTTTATTAAATTGTTTTAAAACGTATGTTTCGTACTCAAAATGTGTGTGCTGTAAGGATGTTTTGCACTTTTTAAAACAATTTAATAAAAGCTCAAGATTTTACCGAAAAGATTGTGGCTCGTCAAAGTTACCTCGCTTGACCTACTCCATAACAATCTTTGTGTATGTAAACTTGTAACTTTGCAGAAAGTTATAAAAATACCTTAAAACCTTCTCTCATTAGTCTGGCATTTGGTAAATATTAATAATTATTGCAATCCTACTTTACCTAAAACAGGAAAGGTTTATTCTAATTTTATTGCATATGTGTCTTTTTTTTAGCGCTTTTAACATCTGGTTTCAACTGTAAGTTTACAGAAATATAGCAGCAATAATGTACAGTAAATGGCGCATCCACTGTTGTCAAATTGGACCAATAAAACAGAAGAGGCACAGATAAATATCTACATTTTTTAAACTTTCTTTTTCCTTTTTCTTAATAAAATTCTATCCTCTTCCCAAAAAATGACATGATATGAAATGCTACGTAGCTACTTGTACAATAATCTGGAACCTTTAATAGAGCACTGTATTGGTGTGGTGAATACATATGTAACAATATTGTGCTACTTTGCTGCCGCTCACTAAGGACACATGAACATTCTCAGTAACCAGGAGTGGAACAATCAGAGGAAAATTCTAATAGAAACAAGTCACCACTTCTGTATTTATCACCCGCTCCTGGTTTTGTCTTAGGCTGGCTTCACACCACGGTTCCTGTTTTTTTCAGGACCCCACAGACAGGAACAGACCGGACAGGATGTGTAGAAACTGTGGCCAAATATGCCCTCCGTTCCTGTTTTTTGCAGGACTCGTTTTCTGCCGCTGTCCATGGTGGTGAAGTCTGCCTGTTTCTCCTCTGCCGCTGTCCTTGGTGCTGAATTCACAGCCTGTGCATGAAATACTGTTGCCCATAGTGCTGAAGTTAGAACAGCAGGATTTCTGAGCATGCTCTGTGCAAAAATTCTGAATCGGGAAACAATCCGGCACCCATAGACTCCCATGTTATGGGCACTGGATCATCCTGGATCCGATTCTGTCCGATTTTGTCAGATTTTTTCATCAGAGCCCAAAATTGCTGCAGGCTCCAATTTTGGTCACTGTGAAAAAACGGATAAAAACAAATCCGGCACCATAGGGATACATAGGAGGCAAAACCGGATGAGGTTCCAGACAGAACCTGATGCACAAAACTGTGGTGTGAAGCTGGCCTTACAAATACATCGTCATTGTCTCCATTGGGACTCACACTACCTATCAATATGTCTTTGGATTGTGCAAGGAAGCCAAAGTACGCAAAGGAAACCCACACAAACACAGGGAGAACATACAAACTATTTACAGATGTTGCCCTTGGTGAGATTTGAACAAGGGACACCAGCATTGGAAAGCAACAATGCTAACCATAAAGCCAACACTGTAGTAATACAACCCATTACTGTCTGGAGTATTTGTGCAATATTTTAGAGCTTTCTCTTTTTATCTTTCTGGCTGAACTGTAAGCTCTGATGTTCTTTCACAATCTTAGAATAAGCCTAAAATGGCTGCTGAAATTACCTGCCTAGACTTTTATATGAGCTGATGTTCTCTCTTGATATATCTGCAATGTATTATGGGAAAGCCCATGCTGTAACATCTGGTGCCATGTCAACTTCCCGTGGCTGATGCAAACATCTGCAACATGTAAATAGTCATTTTTGGGAATTTAAATCAAATCAAATTGAATTTTATAAAATTTATACCCACATTGAATTTTCTTCTAATTATTCACTCATCTCTATTAGCTTTTATATGATACGTTGGTGAGGCTACTTGGTGCAGTCAGGTGCAGTAGTCAGTGTGCAGAGGGGGAGAAGGGCTGAGCTTTACTTATCATCTTCTTTTCATTATTGATTCTGTGTTTTTCTGCCTCCAGCAATGTAATACAGTGCCCAAAGTCTCGCAATACTTCAATAGGGCACAGTGAGGCTCTTCAATAGGGCACAGTGAGGCACGCCACAGTCGCAAGACTTGTGATGATGTCTCTGTCACTCACTGGCATACACTCTAGAGGGGTGGGTTTTTCATGCAGCATAGCAGTATTGGCGTGGAGCGGGGCAGGTTTTTCATGCAGTAGTACGGGTCTGACCGCAGTGTGGAGCACCCCATATGACCCTTAAAAAGTAATTAGCATGCAACATACACACATTAAATGCTGTTTTCTGAGGTATGTAGGAGGACATCTGGAGGTATAAAGGGGTTGCAGGAATTACAATTACATCATGTTAAAGGTAGTGGGCAGGGTGTACAACCCCCAAAACAGGTGACAAGTGCATCAGAAAAACATGATGGTTTTTATTGCAGGGAAATAGGCTGTTAGATATGGTTTTTACAGGCTAGGTTTTATTTTCACATAGTGTGTTCTTGAATACAGATCCTCTGCTGTCACGGAGCCGCAGTATGCTGTGCACGAGTATGTACATTCCCTTCCAGTATGTCTTCTTACATTTGCTAAAATGCATAGAATTTTTTATTCATTATTTTACGAGGTGTGCAGGGGCGCATCTGGGGATATAAAGAGGTTACAGGAACCCCAATTACATCATGTTTAAGGTTGTGGACAGGGTGTAGAACACCCAAAACAGGTGACAGGTGCGCTTTAAGTAAAAAAAACTTCAAAAATAGATTTATTACTAATGCCCCAACATAATTCTATTAGCGAGCTATGCTCATTCTCAAGGCTTCACACTCATACCTTTAGATCGGGATTGAATATCCTGCTGACAGGTAAAAAAAAACATTTCCTCTATACCTACTTTATTTCAGCATAATTTTTCAAATGTCCTTTTATTATCTTAAGATGTTAGAATTGGGAAAATTCAGCAGCAATTTTTCATTTTTCTCAAGAAAATTATAAAACTTATTTTTTATGGAGCTATTTGAGTTCAAAGAAATTTTTAGGAGCCTATTTATTGGAAAACCTCAAAAAATTATTTTTAAAACTGCTGTCAGAAAAATTTGCTTAATAGGAATTTGGTGCTCTACGGGAATTGTAAAGTCTATGGGCCCTTTCACATTTGCGCTCTGGTGTGTTTGGCAGCATTGCGCTGGTGCAGGTGGTAGCGCAATGCAAGCGCATCGGCGCACAAATGAAGCGCATCGCACTAACCCCGCCATTACCTTGTATGGGCAAGCGCAGGCAGACGGAACCCAGAAGCGCAAATGTGAAAGCGGCTGTGTCACAGCACATACGCTAGTTCGGATGCACCGTGAACGCGTCATGTGACGTTTCTGGTGTGTCCAGACTAGCGCATGTGCTGTGACACAGCTGCTTATACACTTGCGCTTCACGGTTCTGTCTGCCTGTGCTTGCCTGTACAAGGTAATGGCGGGGTTAGCGCGATGCGCTTCATTTGTGCATCGATGCACTTGGCTGCACTTGCATTCCAGCTTTTTTTCTGTTTATGTCTAATATGTGGAGTTGCTGGCTCCACAGCTACACTTAGCACCCTCATGGCCCACAGGTGGTCTGAGATTGAGATGGTGCCCACCCACTTAGAAGTGGGATAGGGAGGACAAGGAGGACAGGGATGTCAGCGTAGGACTCATCAGATCTGGGGTCACCGTGGAGTGGTTGATGAGCAAACAGATATTGGCCAATATATGTACCAAGAACCCCAGTAAATAAAAAGATAAGAATATTGAGTTTTTTGGAAAAAAAAAGTACGTTTTTAAATTTTTTCCTCATTTATAAACTGCTTATTAGCATGTGTACATTTTTGGTACTAACTGAGTGCTGCAGTGAATTTTTTCTGATAGATAGATAGATAGATAGATAGATAGATAGATAGATAGATAGATACAGTTTATAAACGGGTCACAGCACTTCTTTCCAAGGTTGTATGTGTTTATTCCAGCCTGGCACAGATGGCAACGTTTCGGACCTGTCAGTCCTTCTTCCAGCAACCACAATACATTTAGAGCAGTCTTTTATGCACCTTTGGCTAATTACATCACTTCCTTGCATACAATTTACATAAATTCATTTCCATAATAATACCCATCACCTAATTCATAATCAAACAAGTAAATAATGTGACAATGCTTCATTTACTACAGTAATGAGAGGTTCACACTCCTTAATCCTATACATTTAACCCTTTTATGCTGAGGGAATACAGCCCTATACAGTATTAAACCGATTTGTTTTTACTATTCATTGGCTGTGTGTCTTTATTTTACAGTATTATATTATTTGGGAGCGGCTTACCGGGTTCCTGTACTGCAGCATGTGTTTGTCGGCGTCCCGGAAGCGCCTGGTGTGTGTATATGACTCGGCCCCCACCTTTGCAAGCGTGCGAGCCGCGCCATGAGTGCGCGATGACGTCAGAGCGTCCGCGCATGCGCATATCTCAATCTCCGTCATCCTCCATCTTTGTTGGGGCATTTTCTCAATTGACGTCATCGCGCACGCATGGCGCGGCTCGCACGCTTGCAAAGGTGGGGGCCGAGTGATATACACACACCAGGCGCTTCCGGGACGCCGACAAACACATGCCGCAGTACAGGAACCCGGTAAGCCGCTCCCAAATAATATAATACTGTAAAATAAAGACACACAGCCAATGAATAGTAAAAACAAATCGGTTTAATACTGTATAGGGCTGTATTCCCTCAGCATAAAAGGGTTAAATGTATAGGATTAAGGAGTGTGAACCTCTGATTACTGTAGTAAATGAAGCATTGTCACATTATTTACTTGTTTGATTATGAATTAGGTGATGGGTATTATTATGGAAATGAATTTATGTAAATTGTATGCAAGGAAGTGATGTAATTAGCCAAAGGTGCATAAAAGACTGCTTTAATAGTAATGTGGTTGCTGGAAAAAGAGCTGACAGGCTCGAAACGTTGCCATCTGTGCCAGGCTGGAATAAACATCTATTGCATTGGAAAGAAGTGCTGTGACCCGTTTATAAACTGTATGTATTATAGAGGCTGGAAGGAGCCTCAGGGACGCTTTGCACTCTGCTTAATACCAGCACAACACGCTGCTCCTTACTTTGCTTATTTATAGATAGATAGATAGATAGATAGATAGATAGATAGATAGATAGATAGATAGAACAAGCAAAAAGAATGTTGTAGCACTCCTTATTAGATGTTCAAACTCAAGCCTTTATTCTGGCCATGGGTACAAGGTGGCGACGTTTCAACCTCAATCAGCTTTTGTCCAGCAATCGCTAGCTGGTCTACCCAAATTTTTATACATCATTTCCAACTTTACAAATTATACATCAATTGACAAGTACAATGTAAAATATAGGCATCAAGTACATACAAAATTCATTTACAGTACATCAGTTATTGTACAAAGTGATGTGTGCATTTTTTATCATTACATCATATTTCTTTCTGCTCAAAATATTATTGTTCACATAATTGGAAGTCTCATGGCACACATGATTTTCAATTTTGCTAATTACTATATTCAGATTAGTACATTGAGAGTACATCACCCGCACTGCCTCACTTGTGTTGCCCGGCATCCCGGATATGCTATCGCGCTATGCATACTTCCTGTAGTATGCCCTCACCTGGACAATGGAATGTGGAGCTTTGGCGCCATCTTGGTGTCTCCGCACTTGCGCTCTCCCACCGCTCCTCCTTCATCTCCATCTTACTATAATCATAGTACACTAGACTACATTACATGAGACTTTCTAGTGTCCTGGTGATTAAAGTGTCATAGTGCCATGTTAAAATATACTATTAATCTCAATGTGTACTACTTATTTTTTAATGTGTTACATAGCATATAGTTTAAAGTAGACGTCTTTATAAGGCTATGAGTCCGCCTCATAGGTCTTCAAGGGTTGACCATTTTCTGACTGTCCTCATGTCACACCTCCAGGGGCCGGGGTACTCAGAGCCAGACCATATAGTCTTTGGGGTGCCACGGCAGCGTGACCCGGCTCCGTAGTCCCAGGTGCGCCAATGAGAAGAGGTTTAATAAAGTTTATGGGATTTATTTGTGACGCAACCCGTGGGTCGTGGCCAATGTGGGCGCCGCTGCCATGGAATCCGCCGAGGATGGTGGTAGTGGTGGCAGCCAGGATGGTGAGCCCTCCATGGGTAGGGCTTCATCCCTAGGCAGTTATAGGGATGCTGGTTGCCTGGGCTACTGCGCGTATCTTCTCTCTGCAGCTCCTCCGGCCAGCACATGTAGGGATTAGGGCACCTCTCAGCAGGTGACCGCTGCTCCCTACACAGCAGTTGAAGCAGTCAATGTATGACTCCGCAGGCGAGCCCGGTCTAAACACTCTTTGAATAACAGTCACACACAGATCTCGAGTTGACTGGGTACTTTACCGTTTAACACCTCAGTCACTGGTTACAGTACTTAACAGTTCTTTTTTACACTTTCCGTGGAACGGGTCCACACTACTGTCATGGGCTCAGGCTCTCACTGCAGCTGGGATGGCTCCTCTGTGTCACTCCCCTCAGTGTACCTCTCGGACCCTCTGGTTCTTTCTGACCTCTCGCGTACGGGTTTGGTCCAGCCGCACAGACTCTATAGTGAGTCATCCCACACTCTGGGTCACTAGCCCTAGTACAATGGCTTTGTCCTACTCTGTATCGGTCGTTGGATCTTAGGGACGTGGAGTTGTAAAAATACAAAAAGGGGGGAGACCAGAGGAGCAATAGTGCCCTATCACTAGTGACACTGTCTGTGTGAGTTTATCTATAGGTGTGCTCTCACCTGGTCCAGTTCTGTGCCCCACAACTGGTTTATGAGCATTTGTTTTTTTAGCTGCTGCAGGACCTCCTCCAGCCACTCGCACGTGGAAAAACGTCCAGATCTTGGAAAGATGGTGTACCACGGTCCGCACTGCGGCCTCAAAGGAATCACAAGGAATGTAAGGTTCCAAGAAGTCACAAGGAATACCCTGATGAAGGTGCCAGGAGAGGCGCCGAAACGCGTTGGTGGTATAAAGGAGATTGTTACCTTTGGAGCCTTGCATTCCTTGTGACTTCTTGGAACCTTACATTCCTTGTGATTCCATTAGGGACGTGGAGTTGGGTGTCTCGTGGTTAGGGGCATAAAACATTCCTGGCCACGTCTACAGAGCCCGCACTCTGGTTCTCTGGCCCAGCCACCAGTGACCCAGGTTAGTCGGGCTCAACTGGCTCCTTCTACTTCTCCGCGGGTTCCAGCCTGGTCTTCTGGCCAGCCATTAAGGATGCAGGCTGCCGGACCCTGTTGTCCTCTCAGTCTGTTAGTACTCAGCTGAAGGGTGTCTCAGCTTGGGGATGCTTCCCTGCTCCTTCACCTTCCAGGGAATCTCTCAATATATTTGCTCAACTTAGTGTTACTAGGTCCACTTGGAGTCTAGTTCCTCCACCCCTTTCTCGGGTTCTCTCTACTTCCCACCCACACTTTGCTACTCCCGCCAACCTTTGTCCGACATGAAGTGACTTGGGCTCAGGGTGGGAGTGTGTGTGTGTGAGTGTTTTTGTGAGTTGACTGTCCTGCTTATCCCAACTGCAGTTCACCCTGTGGCTTCCTGGTTGCAGAGGCGCCACACTCACCCTGCCTTAGTTTTACTATAACATCTCATGTGGATTGGTTTAATGTTGATCTAGATATGTATAGATTTTTCAGAAGTATCAACCTTAAACAGTAGTTTTTGTAATAATAATGTAGTCCTGAAAATTAGAGATAAAGAACTAAATTTAAGTGATCTGTTGTTACATAAAAGAGTGATTTTACACCTCCAGACATAATAAAAGCCATAGAAGCATGTAACTCAGCTGTGAAGAGAGACTTAGAAGTCTTAACCCCTTGACCACCGAGTTTATTTTGACCTTACTCACCAGACCATTTTTTGTAATTCTGCACAGTGTCCCTTTATGACATAATAACTCTGGAAAGCTTCAACGGATCCTAGCGATTCTGAGATTGTTTTTTCGTGACATATTGGTCTTCATGTTAGTGGTAAATTTAGGTTGATAATTTTTGCGTTTATTTGTGAAAAAATCAGAAATTTGGCAAAAAATTTTGAAAATTTTGCAATTTTCAAATTTGTAATTTTTATTCTGTTAAACCAGAGAGTTCTGTTACACAAAATAGTTAATAAATAACATTTCCCACATATCTACTTCACATCAGCACATTGTTACATTTGTAAACGGCAACAAAATAGAACAATGTGTCGATGAGTTCACTGCAACCAGTGAGTTGCAAGCAATGTCTGCACAGATATCTCTGTGTCTAATCTGTGTCTAATGGTACCATAAGGGTTCAAAGTTCATCAGCAATTTCTCAGGTTTCAGGCAAAATTTACAAAACCTTTTTTTCAGTGACCACATCATATTTGAAGTCCCTTTGAGGGGCCTACATGACAGAAAACACCCAAAAGTGACCCCATTCCAAAAACTGCACCCCTCAAACTGCTCAACACTACATTAAAGAAGATTATCAACCCTTCAGGTGCTTCACAGGAACTCAAGCAATGTGGAAGGAAAGAATGGACATAAACCACTGTTTGGGTGCACGGCAGGGCTCGGAAGGGAAGGAGCGCCATTTGACCTTTTGAATTAAAAATTAGTGTCACAGTGATGCTTTGCTTCAGGAAGGGGCTGAGGAAAGGCCTGTAGCCATGTAGACTTCATGTGAGAATATCAAGTGCACTGGGGCACACACGGTATGTTATTGGGCAGGAAATAGGAAAAAAGCAAAAAACAACAGCTATTAGACATTGTAGAGAGGGAACCATAGGGAATTAATAAAGGAAGTATACAGTTAGTGCCAGAAATATTTGGACAGTGACACAAGTTTTGTTATTTTAGCTGTTTACAAAAACATGTTCAGAAATACAATTATATATATAATATGGGCTGAAAGTGCACACTCCCAGCTGCAATATGAGAGTTTCCACATCCAAATCGGAGAAAGGGTTTAGGAATCATAGCTCTGTAATGCATAGCCTCCTCTTTTTCAAGGGACCAAAAGTAATTGGACAATGGACTCTAAGGGCTGCAATTAACTCTGAAGGTGTTTCCCTCGTTAACCTGTAATCAATGAAGTAGTTAAAAGGTCAGGGGTGGATTCCAGGTGTGTGGTTTTGCATTTGGAAGCTGTTGCTGTGACCAGACAACATGCGGTCAAATGAACTCTCAATTGAGGTGAAGCAGAACATCCTGAGGCTGAAAAAAAAGAAAAAATCCATCAGAGAGATAGCAGACATGCTTGGAGTAGCAAAATCAACAGTTGGGTACATTCTGAGAAAAAAGGAATTGACTGGTGAGCTTGGGAACTCTAAAAGGCCTGGGCGTCCACGGATGACAACAGTGGTGGATGATCGCCGCATACTTTATTTGGTGAAGAAGAACCCGTTCACAACATCAACTGAAGTCCAGAACACTCTCAGTGAAGTAGGTGTATCTGTCTCTAAGTCAACAGTAAAGAGAAGACTCCATGACAGTAAATACAAAGGGTTCACATCTAGATGCAAACCATTCATCAATTCCAAAAATAGACAGGCCAGAGTTAAATTTGCTGAAAAACACCTCAAGAAGCCAGCTCAGTTCTGGAAAAGTATTCTATGGACAGATGAGACAAAGATCAACCTGTTCCAGAATGATGGGAAGAAAAAGTTTGGAGAAGAAAGGGAACGGCACATGATCCAAGGCACACCATATCCTCTGTAAAACATGGTGGAGGCAACGTGATGGCATGGGCATGCATGGCTTTCAATGGCACTGGGTCACTTGTGTTTATTGATGACATAACAGCAGACAAGAGTAGCCGGATGAATTCTGAAGTGTACCGGGATATACTTTCAGCCCAGATTCAGCCAAATGCTGCAAAGTTGATTGGACGGCGCTTCATAGTACAGATGGACAATGACCCCAAGCATACAGCCAAAGCTACCCAGGAGTTCATGAGTGCAAAAAAGTGGAACATTCTGCAATGGCCAAGTCAATCACCAGATCTTAACCCAATTGAGCATGCATTTCACTTGCTGAAATCCAGACTTAAGACGGAAAGACCCACAAACAAGCAAGACCTGAAGGCTGCAGCTGTAAAGGCCTGGCAAAGCATTAAGAAGGAGGAAACCCAGCGTTTGGTGATGTCCATGGGTTCCAGACTTAAGGCAGTGATTGCCTCCAAAGGATTCGCAACAAAATATTGAAAATAAAAATATTTTGTTTGGGTTATGTTTATTTGTCCAATTACTTTTGACCTCCTAAAATGTGGAGTGTTTGTAAAGAAATGTGTACAATTCCTACATTTTCTATCAGATATTTTTGTTCAACCCTTCAAATTAAATGTTACAATCTGCACTTGAATTCTGTTGTAGAGGTTTCATTTCAAATCCAATGTGGTGGCATGCAGAGCCCAACTCGCGAAAATTGTGTCACTGTCCAAATATTTCTGGCCCTAACTGTAGATGAAAATAGCTTAAATTATAGGGATAAATTAAATAGGGAGTTAAGAAGAAAGTTGCTGTTTTGAGACTAACCCTTTAAGGTCTATGTAGACTTCTCTGCCTATTATAGTTACATCGCCGTAAACTCACACAGGTCCTTTCTGCATTTTCTGAATTTCAGCATTTCTACAAGTTTAGAGAACTGTTGACTATTAACCAGCCTGATGACGGCTTGACTGTTTGCCCAACTAGCTAATAAAAACATGTAAGTATCTATAATGCTTTTTTTGGGATAAATATGAATATTTGCTTTTTTAACCCCTTAAGGCCCAAGCATCATTTTTGCAATTCTGACCAGTGCCACTTTATGAGGTTATAACTCTGGAACGCTTCAACATATCCCCGTGATTCCAAGACTGATTTTTCATGACGTATTGGACATCATGTTAGTGGTAAATTTAGAATGGTATTTTCTGCATTTCTTTGACTAAATAGAGTGTGATTACATGCAGTGAGAGTTCAAAGCCATGACGGGTATAGCCGTTATTGGTCATTAGGGGTAAAAAAAAGGTTATTGTGAACACCACATCATTTAAATAACTTTGAAGGGGGTTATAATAATTATATTTTAACTTAAGGCCAAACATATCAAGCATACACGGCTGAAATCGTGCAGCCAGTGTAGTGTTTGATTCATACTGCCTATTGATTGGGCAGGAGACATCAGCTGTCAGATTCCTTTACCTGTGAATTTTAACGTATGATATTTATTCATTTACACATATATACATTATTCATATACAGTTATTGATTATATATTTATTTACAGTATAGATACATTTTTTGCATTGTCATATCTTAGACATTTTCCCATACTTTCAGGTTTGAACAAAATATTTTTTTCGATAATTCCGATTCCTCTTTCCTTTTTTGAGACATTTTAATTGGGGCTGGTCACATTATTAAACCTGTTCCAATGTTCAAACAGGTAAGATTTTACTGGAAAGCCAAGATGTCATTAAACAGCTCCCAGGAGCGCACACATCATGCCCACTCTTATTATGTTTTGTCACTTTTCTTCTCAGTCAGTCATGAAATAAGGTAGAAAAAGACCCGGCCATCTATAAATCGATCCGTCATTTCATGTGTCTCAGCACTAAGTGATTGAACTGTCATAGCAGAATATAAGTGATGATGGAAAAAGACCAATTCAGATAATAATAACCCTTTTATCTGTTCAGAACTTTAGCCTTAACGAAATAAGTATACTTGATGGAATAAAAAATGAGAAATAACCCAGATTATTGACCTTCAATAAAGAATTTACTTTGAATTGCAATTACTGACATGTAAATTACGATGATTAGAAGGTTTAAAGCTTAAAACTTCCAATTTAAGACATTTTAGAACCCAGTTTACAAAGAGCAGAATTAACATTTTAAGCTATGAAAGTAGGAAGGACAGCAAAGCTGCTTGTTTCCTTTCGAATGCAACTTCACCTATGGCCACCAGATGGCGAAGCATGACAAAAGAAGCAGACTGCAACAAGGAAAGGGTGTTTCCATTCATTTCTTAGTTTCATTCATTTTACAGTTAATACTAAAGATTGCTAAGGATGCACAGATATAGTCTAACCTACATGTGGACTATTATTTGAATTTGTGATTTTGACCTCAGATGAAGATCACCTAAGGCTGTGACATTGACAGATTTCTTCCATAGCCCCGGCTCCTCTGACATTGCATATCCTGCTCTGGGGGAAGGATCTCAGGGTGATTTTGATGATTATGACAAAGACCTAAGCGCTGACATCATTGTCTGACCTCCATCTTGGATGAAGAGACCTGCAGGCTCTGCAGAGGTATTTTCAGGTGAATGCAACATTTTATTTTAAGATGACATTTAATGGAATTATGCAAAATCCAATGTTATGATGGTGTAGATTAATGCCTTACGTTATCTAGAACTGGGTGAACTTGAGACTCATTTTACTGCAATTATTGAGAAAATATTTGTAAACAAATGTGATTCCCTGTTCAGTCTGTCAATTATAGAATATAACTTCTGATGTCAATAAGATGGAACATTGAACTCACTGAACTAAAGAAATATTAGTAAGTCATGTGATAGCCATACATTGCATAGAAAATATGGAAAATATATACATTGGACCCATCATAGCAATAATAGGATTTGATGTATTTAGGTTAAAATGTATTGGCAAAGTCTTATTTATGTTCTGTCTTTACATTTGACTTTATGTTGATGTTCAAAGCTTCAGTTTATTGATAAATGAAGGCATCACTAGGAGTTTAGGAGATAAACTATACTGTGACATTATTATGTTCTGTATTTAAAGACTAACCTAAAGGCAACCTGTTATGTCCTTTTTTTGTTACTAGACCGCCCCCAATGTTATTTAGATCATGTCATGTTCATTAATAAACTTCTTTTTTTAAATCATTGTATTTATCTACAAAAAAGCACTTGATATATCTACATATTTTCGTTAGCTAGCTGGGCAAACAGTCAAGCAGTCATCCGGGAGGTTAACAGTTAACAGACCTGTCACTCAACTGTAGTGATGCCAAAATTCATATGCTTTAGGACCTGTGTGATGTCACGACCATGTGACTGTAATAGGCGGAGCTACATCTTCATTGTCCGCCACGCCATAGCTTGCTTAGCTATGCCCATTTGTCATACACCTTGATGGCGCTGACATTGCTGGATGCTGTTGTGTATGTTGTTTGAGTTTAAGAGCTGCATGAGGTGTAGTTCTGAAGGTCTTTGCTCCTGTGTTATGCTCCAGAGCTGAACTCACTATTATGTTCAGTTGTTGGTTGAGGGGTTGATGTGTGATTCACTTGGAATACCCTCTCCCTGGCTTTAAATAGCCTTCCCTCTCCTCTGTCAGATGCTGCTGATAGAGTTATTTGCTTTAGGTCTTGGTGCAGTGCTGTTGCTTAGCTGCTAGGCTGAAGTTTTTCCTTAGGAGTAGCTGTGATCCCGGATTTGTGGGTGGAGGTAGGGGCCCTCAGCCTAGGGCTATACACGAGACAGGGAATAGGGCAGATACTTGGACCTCCTCACCATCAGAGGTACCTCTGAGAGCAGGGCGAGCTAGGTACCCCAGGGTAACGGTCAGATTATCTCCTCCTGATCCCTTCGCCCATTACACTTACCTGTAACCTGATTCCCTTACCTCCCAAGCATGACACCATTATGGTCACATGGTTGTGACATCACGCAGGTCCTTTTTACTAGAGCTTTAGAGAAATTTAAGCATCACTACAGTTGAGTGACATCTGTTAACCACCCGGATGACTGCTTGACTGTTTGCCCAGATAGCTACTGAAAACATCTAAGTATCTAAAATGCTATTTTTGGATAAACACAATGATTAAAACAAAAAAAAAAACTAATGAATATGACATGATCTAAATAACATTAGGGGTGGTATAATAACAAAAAAGAATATGACTGGTTTCTTTAATTGTTGCATAATGGTGGGATCTGGGTCCTGAGACCTCCATTAATCAATTAAAAAATTCTTGAAAAGTGTTCAGGATACAGGAGTTTAGCTTTCGTATTTCAGTGCATACAAAGAGAGTTATTCAGATTTAATAAGAAGCATAGGCTTTACGCTATGTTTATGCTGTATATTGAATCCATTCTCTGTTCTTTGTGCATGCTCAGACAGGAGAGGTGCGCTCCTGTCTCTGGAGCTGGGCAATGTTTACTCATCTATTATTGAGGGTCTCAGGATCAATTCCATATAGTCACACATCGTAAAAATGGAATGTATCAAAGAGATATATTGTAAGAAAAGCCAAGTTTACATTTTCAGCACAAAATCATCTACCCTGTTACTTCAGATTTAGTTTTTCTTGTTAAAGGGGTTTTCCAGTACTAGAACAAACCCCTTTTGATTCCATATGTTTCCCAAAGGTAAAATAGCAGACTGTGTACTCACCTCCCCTTCTTCTGCCATTTCAGCAATTGCATTCCCAGGGCTCACATGACACTGTGACATCACAAGAACCCTGCGACCAATCACCGCCGACTTCATTCACCACGACTTTGGACCAAATGAGCAAACAACAGGAAGTGAGCGGCAATGGCAGCG
The DNA here is from genome assembly GCA_033576535.1 of Allobates femoralis. Taxonomy (NCBI): domain Eukaryota; kingdom Metazoa; phylum Chordata; class Amphibia; order Anura; family Aromobatidae; genus Allobates; species Allobates femoralis. The sequence goes on along the minus strand of JARQOC010000004.1, from coordinate 569,899,684 downwards.
TCACTTGCTGTTGTTTGCTCATTTGGTCCGAAGGCAGAGAAAGAAGCCGTCATTTGATGTGACAGTGTCACGTGAGCCCCGGGAATGCAATTACTGACTCTGCTGAAATGGCGGAAGAAGGGGAGGTGAGTACACAGTCTGCTATTTTACCTTGGGGAAACATATGGAATCAAAAGGGGTTTGTCCTAGTGGTGGAAAACCCCTTTTTAATGCATGATGTTTTGTAATGTATATTGGTGCTAGAATTATTGCTATTAGTGATATTGATCATCAACAATATTGCATGCTAGATATCCCATTGGATCAAACTAACTTTGATATTAACTGTTACATGTACTTCAAAAAAATGATCTTTCTCCATTTCATAACAGTTTATGTGTCAGAGCTGTTACTAGATTTCATTGGGTAGCAGTAAAAAAAAAGACATTAGATGAGAGTGTCATGTAGAATTGTAATAGTGTCATTAATAAATTGTGATTTTGGGTGATTTCTCATTATTTCAATAAAAAGTGTCCTTACCTAATACATAAGTTTTTTTTCTTTTTGAAATATTGGTGCAAAATAAAATCAGTCTCCATTTAATAAAGTAAGATTTGTCATTTTAAATCATTTAGTATTGGAAATTACCATGAACCTTTAAAATAACCCTTTTGATGTATTCAATGTTTTTGGAACATACCTAATCCAAAAAGAAAAGGAAACAAATTAGTTTAGATTAAAAAAAAAGCCACATGTTGTCAAGTTTACATAAAAAAAGTCGTATTTTGCCAAGTTTAGATGAAAAAAGTTGCGTTTTGTCAAGTTTAGATGAAAAAAGTCACGTTTTGTCAAGTTTAGATGAAAAAAGTTGCGTTTTGTCAATGTTGTCATCTGATTATATAGGTTGTCATTCTTATTTTGGTCACTGGGTGTCAGTCTTTCTCCATTTTTCCCAACTTGTGGCGTAAATACTATGCGTACTAGGAGATGTCATGGCTGCTGTTCTTCCCATATATTAAGACGGCAAAAAGAATCAAGTAGTGCATGGGAACGTTAATGAGACGGGAGAACTGATGACCTTTCCTGCAATGGGGATTTCATCCTGCACCTGGTTTAGCTGTGCTGTGGCCTCATTCAGAGGTTTCTTCTTGCTGCATGTGGTCTTGGATCTGGTGTGCTGTCAGCTTCACTACATGATCCCTGAAGAATCCAATCACGGCACCTTTGTGGGAAGGATAGCACAAGATCTCGGTCTAGAGATCTGGGAGATTAACTCCAGAATGTTACGGATTGTCACAAGAGATGAGAAAGACTATTTTCAGGTAAATCTCCAAAATGGCATTTTATTTGTCAACACTATCATAGATAGAGAAGAAATATGCCCAAAGATTATTGTTTGTGTGCTTCATCTTGAAATAATTGTGGATAAACCTGTCCAAATATATCACGTAGATGTTGAAATTGAAGATGTTAATGATAATTCCCCTATGTTTTCAGCTAGACAATATAACATTGCATTACCAGAATCAAGAGTAGTTGGAAGTAGGTTTCCACTAGAGGGCGCTGTGGATGATGACATAGGCATTAATTCTGTTAAAACCTACGAGCTTAGCCCAAATGCTTACTTTTCATTAGAAGTACAAAAAGACAAGCATCAAAGTGAATCACTCGAAGTCGTTCTGAAGAAATCACTTGATAGAGAGAAAGAACCTCTATTGAATTTAACTCTAACTGCCTTCGATGGTGGTAAGCCAAAATTAAGTGGCACAACTCAGCTTATCATATCTGTTCAAGATGTCAATGATAATGCGCCAACTTTTTCTCAATCTGTCTATGAAACATATTTGTTAGAAAATGCTCAGAAGGGAACTGTTGTCGTAAAGCTGAACGCTACCGATGCAGATTTGGGAGAAAATGGAGAAGTTGTATATGAGTTTAGTAATCAGGTTTCCCCATTTATCAGGTTACTATTTGATCTAGATGAGATTTCGGGGGAGATCAAAGTGGTCGGTGAAGTGGATTTTGAACAAAACAGTCACTACGATATCCGTGTTGATGCCTTTGACAGAGGTCAATATCCAATGGCAGGGCACTGCAAAGTGCTGGTCAACGTCATAGATGTCAATGATAACCCACCTGAGATGACAGTGACGTCTCTTTCTCTACCGGTTGCGGAAGACTCCCCAATAGGGACAACGGTAGCAATAATAAGAATACAGGATAAAGACTCAGGTACCAATGGTAGAGTGAATTGTCAAATAACTGAAAATGTCCCATTCAAATTAAAACTATCGCTCCGAGAATACTATTCACTAATAGTGAGTGGACCTCTGGATCGTGAATCTATCAATGTATACAAAATTGAAATTACAGCAAATGATGAGGGTATACCAACACTGTCCACAACAGAGACTTTTCTTGTAGAAATAAGTGATGTTAACGACAATGCACCAACTTTTGATCAACATTCAGACACTATTTTTATCATGGAAAATAACCCCCCGGGATCTCACGTCTATACAGTTTCTGCCACTGATGGTGACAAAGACCAAAATTCATTTATAACATATTCTCTTATTGAAAGTGCCGTAGATGGAATCCCAATTAACTCCTACCTTTCCATCAATCCAGAAAATGGAAAGCTCTTTGCTTTGGTTTCCTTTGATCAAGAACAAGTGAGCTATTTTCAATGTTCCGTCAGAGCGACAGATGCCGGTTTCCCTCCACTAAGTGGTAATTTGACCTTGAGTATCTTTATAATCGACATCAATGACAATGCTCCAAGTCTATACACAACAACCTTAAATTTTGATTCCGAAGCTGCAGAGATTGTCCCCAGATCATCAAAAATAGGAACAGTGGTGACTAAGGTAAGAGCGACAGACGCAGATTCAGGCTATAATGCTTGGCTCTTGTATGAGTTTAAAGAACCAGCTGAGAGAATCCCGTTTGCAATTGGACGTCATAGTGGAGATGTAAGCGTCATTCGTCCTCTTCTTGAGGTCAACCAGGATGAATACAAATTAATTATTGTTATAAAAGACCACGGAGAGCCAGCAATGTCGACCACGATGACAATGACAATTGTGCTAGCTGAAAAAATGCAAGAAATAAGTGTTGAACAAAACCAAAAAGGATCGAAAAATGAGGATTTTACAAATGCCAATACTTACTTAATTATAGCAATCTGCTTAATATCAGGGATTTTCTTAGTTACTCTTATCATATATACTTTCATACGATGGCAGCAGTGCACCCAAGAAATAGATGACCTGAGGCACAATAATATGGGATCTATTGCAAGGAGCTGGACCTATTCTATGCAGCGTCAGTACAAATACTGCATGAATGGGATTTCCCCAAAAAATGATTTGATTTTCTTTACTCCAAGTTTAACTCAAGCATTAGATACTGACAGAATCTCTCATCGACCTGGATTCACGACCGGTCTATCAGCAATGGTAAGACTACTTAAAACCTCAGACTGCTTCATGTATATTTATTACTTGGATAATCTCTCAAATTGAATTAATAGAGCGTATTACAGCTATTGGTGTAGATATCATATAGTTTTACATATATTATGACTTGATACCTTAGCATCCAGTTTTTTTAATTGAGAGGGCTAGTTTTTTATTGGTTGCCTTGTAAAAGGTAAGGGAACGCTTAAAGAGGTTGTTCACTAATAGGACAGCTCCATCTGATTCCACTTGCTTCCCCCAGTTAAAATAAGAGTCTATACTCACCACTTGAGCTGCCGCTATTTCAGCGCTGGCGGTAATTGCGGTTTGTGGCTCACATGACTTTGTGTTGTCACGCAAACCCCGCACATAATCACCGCAAACTTCCTTCTCCCCACCTTTATACCAAATGAGCAATCAACAAAAAGTGACACTACAGATGCTGCATACCTATTGCTGATTGCTCATTTGGTTCGAAGGTGGAGATACAGAAGCTGTCAGTGATTGGAACTGGGACTTGCTTGATGTCACAATGTCACATGAGCCCCGAACCATGATTACCGACAGCACTGGAATGGTGGCAGAACAGAAAGGCAGTATAGGGTCTCTTTTTTAAACTGAGGGAAACAAATGGAATCAGATGGAATCGTCATAGTAGTGTACAACACTTTTAAGAATAATCTGTAATGTGAAGTGTAACATGTCAGCAAGTGTTTAATCACCCTGTAGTACCGATGGGGAAAGAAAATATTAACGCAAACTACCGTATATACTCGCGTATAAGCCGAGTTTTTCAGCCCAAAAATTGGGCTGAAAAGTACCCCCTCGGCTTATACGCGAGTCAGTGCTGTATACCGATGTATACATCGGTACATACCGGTGTATACATCGGTATACAGCAGCCCCCGTAATCCAGGGCCCCCCAGCCTCTCTCCGGTCACCTGGAAAGGAAACTATACTTATCAGTGTCCGCTGTCCGCGCCCACCGCTGCCGACATCGCGATCCTCCATCTTCATGCGGCGTCTTCCTGTTTCTGTGCTCGTCGCAGCAATGACGTCATTCCTTGCGACGCGCACAGGAAACAGGAAGACGCCGCATGAAGATGGAGGATCGCGATGTCGGCAGATGCGAGCGGGCGCGGACAGCGGACACTAATAAGTATAGTTTCCTTTCCAGGTGACCGGAGAGAGGCTGGGGGGGCCCTGGATTACGGGGGCTGCTGTATACTACCGCGGGGGCTGCAATATACTACCACTGGGGCTGTATACACTGCTGGGGCTGCCTGTATACTGCTGGGGCTGCCTGTATACTGCTGGGGCTTCCTGTATACTGCTGGGGCTTCCTGTATACTGCTGGGGCTGCCTGTATACTGCTGGGCTGCCTGTATACTGCTGAAGCTGCCTGTATACTGCTGGGGCTGCCTGTATACTGCTGGGGCTTCCTGTATACTGCTGGGGCTGCCTGTATACTGCTGGGGCTGCCTGTATACTGCTGGGGCTGCCTGTATACTGCTGGGGCTTCCTGTATACTGCTGGGGCTGCCTGTATACTGCTGGGGCTGCCTGTATACTGCTGGGGCTACCTGTATACTGCTGGGGCTGCCTGTATACTGCTGGGGCTACCTGTATACTGCTGGGGCTGCCTGTATACTGCTGGGGCTGCCTGTATACTGCTGGGGCTGCCTGTATACTGCTGGGGCTTCCTGTATACTGCTGGGGCTTCCTGTATACTGCTGGGGCTTCCTGTATACTGCTGGGGCTGCCTGTATACTGCTGGGGCTTCCTGTATACTGCTGGGGCTGCCTGTATACTGCTGGGGCTTCCTGGATACTGCTGGGGCTGCCTGTATACTGCTGGGGTTCCTATATACTACCACTGGGGCTGCTGGGGCTCCTATATACTACCACTGGGGCTGCTGGGGCTCCTATATACTACCACTGGGGCTGCTGGGGCTCCTATGTACTACCACTGGGGGGGCCTGTATACCACACTGCTGGGGGCTATATACCTGTGCTGAGGTCCACCCTCGGCTTATACACGAGTCAATAGGTTTTTCCAGATTTTTGGGGCAAAAGTAGGGGGGTCGGCTTATACACGGGTCGGCTTATACACGAGTATATACGGTACTTAAAATTAAAGTTTTATCAGTGTGTCTGTATTTAAAAATCTTCTTTATTTTGGTATGTAAAGAGCTATGGAATTTATAGTGCTATATAAATGAATAATAATAATAATAATAATAATTATTATTATTATTATTATTATATACAGGGTGGGCCATTTATATGGATACACCTATATAAAATGGAAATGGTTGGTGATATCAACTTCCTGTTTGTGCCACATTAGTATATAGTATATAGTATACTAATGTGGAACAAACAGGAAGTTGATGTCACTAACTGTTCCTATTTTATTTAGGTGTATCCATATAAATGGCCCACCCTGTAGTACTGTTGAAAAGTTTTAGATGGGTGTGGAAAAATGCTACAAGTTGACAATGGTTGAAAAAGAAGAGTTAATAGTTTATATTTTTATCAATTATGCAAATGTATGAAAAAAAGGAGAAATCTAAAAAATTAATTAATATTAATTAATAGATTAATAATAATATGACTACACTTTGCCTTCACATTAGTACCAATTCTTCCATGCACACTTGCCCTTGCAGAAAGTCAAGGATTTTGTAGGATTATATTTAAGTGTATGTGTAACCTATTGTATTGACCAGGTGATAATGATCAAAATTTTCATATGCTGATTGAACCACAATTATTAACTGAAACAGAAACAACAGTGCAGGAGGTTTAAACATAAGTGGGGAGCAGCCAAACTTTGCTACAAAGGTGATATTGTGGAAGACAGTTACATATCACAGGTCATAACACCATGACAAGACTTAGCAGACCTACAAGACACAAGATAGTTATACTTGGATATCTTTACCAGGATGAGCCTGATGCATGGTCTCATCCTGGTAAAGATATCAAAGCAGATTAAGTTTTAAAGATGTGCTATTAAAGCATTTTTAAAGAAGCACAAGAAGTGGACAAAAATGCGGACTGTCCACACAGTGGTCATTCAAGTAAGCTTAGTAACTTAGTGCAGCAGATGAATGAAACATCATGTATACTTCTGTTCAAAATTGGAAGATGTCCAGCAGTATCAGCAGCTCAGAAAAGGCAAGAACCTACCCACCTACATCCATATACTGACCAGAAGTGGTCTTCATGGAAGAATTTTGTTCAAAGAGCCATACCTTTGACATGGAAACAAGGCCAAGCAACTCAACTATCCATGAAAACATATGAAGTTAGGTGCAGAAAAATAGAAACAAGTGCTAAAGTTAAAATGTAAAATAATTGACTGTAACAGAAGGCAGTATGTTTTCCAAAGGCCTGAAGAGCAGTACAATAATGCGTGCCTACAGGCAACAAGGATACAAGTGGAGTTTCCTTTCACATTTGGGGCTGATTTTTATCAAATAGATTTGGACAATTGATCATTATTAACGTTGTCTTCAATTCTGAGAAATAAAGGAAGATACTTAGCCATCATGAAATATTATCAGAGAGGTGTTTGATTAGCTCCAAATGTATTCTGTTGCAGGACAAAGACCTAAAAAATACAGCCAATGTGAATACCTGTATCCATCATAAGTAAAACAAGAGGTTCTGGAAGTAATGATAAGGACTACAAAGAGTTCTGATCTCATTATCATTGAGTCTATCTGGGATTATATAGAGAGACAGAAGGATTTGCATAAACCGATATCCGATAAAGATATCTGGTTACTTGTCCAAGATGTCTGGATCAACCTCCCTGGCAAGCCCCTTAAAAAACTACATGCAAATGTACCTAGCAGATGTTATGCTGGTTTAAAGGCTCAACGTAGTCACAGCAAATATTAATTTTAGGTAGATTCATTTGTGAAAAGAATACATCTCCAACATGCCATCAAATGGGAATATTTGCGCTTTCATGCTGGATACCATAACAAACTACAGTCAAGTGGACACCCCAATGTGGACAACCAGCATGAAGATGAACTTCCATGAGATGGTTTCTGCAAACTTGTACAGAAATCTTTTGGTTAAGCAAACTAACATGCAGCAACTCTTTGAGTGGCTGGTCTCAAACGATCTTGAAGGTAGACATACTGGATGTGCAGGTCCTGAGCAGATGTGGTTATGCATGGGCTATGGTTGTGAGGCCGGTTAAATGTACCATTAAATTCTCTTAAACACATTTGGAAATGCCTTTTGGTAGCGAAATGAACATTCAATTCACAGGCAACAGCTCTGCTGGACATTGCTGCTCTTACCGGTAGCATGCCAATTGCACACTCCCTCAAAAACTGCACATTATAGACTAGCCTTTTATATCGGCCAGTCTAAGGCACACCTGTGCAATAATCTTGATATGCCACACCTGTGAGGTGGATGGAATATCTCATTATAGGAAATGCGCCCTTGATGCGCCCTTGATGATCTATACAGGAGGCACGGGAAACTCCCGAGTCTACCTTCAATGAGGGCAACCCTTGTCTAAAACATAGTTGGTGCTGTTGGACAGTACCTACACCTAAATTGGTCGCATTTATTGCGATGGTGGGTTTGTAGAAGGGCTATCTTCACCTTCAATGGACTATGTTACAAGACACTATCTATTTTCCATCTTCTGATGAGTCCAACATAATCGTTCTGGATGAAACGCGTAAAGTGCGGAGAACATTATCCAATTTTGAGCCACCAACAGAATGATGGTTTGACGCATCCTGAGAGACCACAATGACAATGGAGTTAAGTGGACACCAGGAAATCTAATCTCTCCCCTTTCTTCCCCCCTAATTCCTATACTGGTTAATAGGGTAAGAAGAGGGTCAGCCGCCGAGGTTTGGGGGCACCGCATTAAGTTAGGGTGTCAATCCTCCAATGCTAGGTAGGCAAATGAGAGTTAAGGGATATTATAAATCCCCCACCTTGCGTCACATCTTTTTGTTTCAGTGGTTCTTTTTATGTCAAGTTTTGTGTACTGTTTTGGGTCGTTGACCTTTTAATTAATTGTTAATAAAATGTATACTTTTTAATATTTTGAAGTTGGTAAAATTTCTCTAATAATTAATCTAATATTTACCTCCTATAAGAATATTTTTCTCTATAGAAACTAACACAGATTTAGACGGATTTGTGAACAATATTGGAGAGGAGAAGGCCGTTTGTGTACATAGAAAAAGTCTTAGATCTTTAAGTTCAGCTCATGATAAATGAGAGCAGAAACAATAGTATGGTGTTTATATTTTTGTTCAGTGTATTATTCTTTATTCTTTGCATTTGGAAATTCTCACTAAAAAAGTAAATAGGCTACCTATTTTGTCTTGGTACTTTTGACAAATTATATATACACTGTGTGCAGAATTATTAGCCAAATGAGTATTTTGATCACATGATACTTTTTATACATGTTGTCCTACTCCAAGCTTGAGAGCCAACAACCAATTAAGTAAATCAGGTGATGTGCATCTCTGTAATGAGGAGGGGTGCGGTGTAATGACATCAACACCCTATATAAGGTGTGCTAAATTACTAGGCAACTTACCTTCCTTTGGTAAAATGGGTCACAAGAGAGATTTGACAGGCTCTGAAAAGTCCAAAATTGTGAGATGTCTTGCAGAGGGATGCAGCAGTCTTGAAATTTTAAATCTTTTGAAGTGTGATCACCGAACAATCAAGTGTTTCATGGCAAATAACCAACAGGGTCGCAAGAAGCGTGTTGGGCAAAAAAGGCACAAAATAACTGCCCATGAATTGAGGAAAATCAAGTGTGAAGCTGCCAAGATGCCATTTGCCATCAGTTTTGCAATATTTCAGAGTTGCAATGTTACTGGAGTATCAAGAAGCACAAGGTATGCCATACTCAGGGACATGACCAATGTAAGAAAGGCTGAAAAACGACCACCTTTGAACAAGAAACATAAGATAAAATGTCAATACTGGGCCAAGAAATATCTTAAGATTGATTTTTGAAAGGTTTCATGGACTGATGAAATGAGAGTGACTCTTGATGGGCCAGAGGCTGGATCAGTAAAGGGCAGAGAGCTCCACTCCGACTCAGACACCAGTAAGGTGGAGGTGGGGTACTGGTATGGGCTGGTATCATCAAAGATTAACTTGTGGGACCTTTTCAGGTTGAGGATGGAGTGAAGCTCAACTCCCGGACCTACTGCCATTTTCTGGAAGACAAATTATTCAAGCAGTGGTACAGGAAGAAGTCGGTATCGTTCAAGAAAAACATGATTTTCTTGCAGGACAAGGCTCCATCACATGCACCCAACTACTCCACAGCATGGCTAGACAGTAAAGGTCTAAAAGAAGAAAAAATAATGACATGGCCCCCTTGTTCACCTGATCTGAACCCCATAGAGAACCTGTGGTCCCTCCTAAAATGTGAGATCTACAGGGAGGGAAAACAGTACACCTCTCGGAACAGTGTCTGGGAGGCTGTGGTGGCTGCTGCACATGATGTTGATCGTAAACAGATCAAGCAACTGAAAGAATCTATGGATGGAAGGCTGTTGAGTGTCATCATAAAGAAAGGTGGCTATATTGGTCACTAATTTTGGGGGGGGGGTTGTTTTTGCATGTCAGAAATGTTTATTTCAAAATTATGTGCAGTTATATTGGTTTACCTGGTGAAAATAAACAAGTGAGATGGGATTATATTTGCTTTTCATTAAGTTGCCCAATAATTCTGCACAGTAATAGTTACCTGCACAAACAGATATCCTCCTAAGAAAGCCAAATCTAAAAAAAAAAAAAACACTCCAATTTCCAAAAATATTAAGCTTTGATATTTGAGTCTTTTGGGTTGATTAAGAACATAGTTGTTGATCAATAATACAAATAATCCTCTACAATACAACTTGCCTAATAATTCTGCACATAGTGTATATATATTTGGGTCAACATGGCAGCTATTGTTAAAATTTATGTTGACATTTTAAGGGACCCTGTCAGCTAATTTTTACCTCCTAAACTGTCAGTACCTATCCCTGCACCTTCCAAACACATCCCTAACCATCCCTGTCTGAGCTAAAAGTCTCTTATAAAGGCTGTAAAAATTAGATTGATACTTACATTTTCATATGTAAATGCAGCATCCAGTCTATGATCTGGAGACTGTGCGGTCTCCAGGGCTCCATCCCCATCCCTCACTGCTCTTAGCACAACCCACTGAGCGTGAGAATTCATCCTCCAGCATGCTCCTGATTTGAAATTCCTGCCTCCTTTTTCCGGGTATGATGCACTGGATGTCAATCCCGGTCCGGTGCATTGTTGGTGAGCGAGCAAGGAAGACGTGAGCAAGGAAGAGGGAGCAGCTGAGAGTCTGCCGGGACTACGGGCATTTCACACATGAGTGCTCCCACGGGTCCAGTTTTATGCCCAATCTTCTTTATATGTTGGCTAGGTGTAAGACGCTTGTTGATGGTTATAGGAAGCAATTAATTGCAGTTATTTATTTCAAAGAAAATGCAACTAAATATTAAGTTGAGTGTGTCGGCAATCTTTTGGAGTTTTATATATATACATATATATGTATGTACAGTATATATATATCAATATATATAGCATATATATATATATAGTATATATATATATATTTATATACTGTATACTAGTTGTAGAGCTCGACATTGTCCGAGTGTAATGGCCATATATGGTAATATATGTATGTAAGCATCATAGCTCTGCCCCCTCTTGTAGTCTCTCCTCTACATAGACCCACCCCTATGATAGCCACACCCTCCAGGTAGCCATGCCCTTCCACATACCTACACCCCTTCACATATCTCCACCTCTTTGCATAATCCTACCCCTTCATAGTTGGGCCCCCTTCACATACCTCCACCCTTTGACATATCTCCACCCTTTCGCATAAGCCCGTTCCTTCATAGTTCGGCCCCTGCACTTAGTCTCAGAGCAGAGCTATGTGGAGGAAGTGGAGCTATGATACATACACACACATACTCACACTGATACCCACACATAGACACACACTTACACTCAGCTTTATATATAGACATATACTGTATATGCTGTGTACAGTTGTAGCCAAAAGTAGTGACACCACTGCAATTCTGTCAGATAATCCTCAGTTTCTTCCTGAAAATGATTACTATCACAAATTCTTTGGTATTATTATCTTCATTTAATTTGTCTTCAATGAAAAAACACAAAAAGAATTGTCCTAAAGCCAAATTGGATCTAATTCCACACCAAGCATAAAAAGGGGGTGGACAAAAGTATTGGCACTGTTAGAAAAATCCTGTGATGCTTCTCTAATTTATGTAATTAACAGCACCTGTAACTTACCTGTGGCACCTAACAGGTTTTGGCAATAATTAAATCCCACTTGCAGCCAGTTGACATGGTTTAAAGTTGACTCAACCTCTGTCCTGTGTCCTTGTGTGTACCACATTGAACATGGAGAAAAGAAAGAAGACCAAAGAACTGTCTGAGGACTTGAGAAACCAAATTGTGAGGAAGCATGAGCAATCTCAAGGCTACAAGTCCATCTCCAAAGACCTGAATGTTCCTGTGTCTACCATGCACAGTGTCATCAAGAAGTTTAAAGCCCATAGCACTGTGGCTAACCTCCCCAGATGTGGACAGAAAAGAAAAATTGATGAGAGATTTCAACACAAGATTGTGCGGATGGTGGATAAAGAACCTCGACTAACATTCAAACAAGTTCAAGCTGCCCTGCAGTCTGAGGGTACAACAGTGTCAACCCGTACTATCCGTCTGCGTCTGAACGAAAAGGGACTGTATTGCAGAATACCCAGGAAGACCCCACTTCTTACCCCGAGACATAAAAAAGCCAGGCTGGAGTTTGCCAAAACGTACCTGAGAAAGCCTAAAACGTTTTGGAAGAATGTTCTCTGGTCAGATGAGACAAAAGTAGAGCTTTATGGGCAAAGGCATCAACATAGAGTTTACAGGAGAAAAAAAGAGGCATTCAAAGAAAAGAGCACTGTCCCTACAGTCAAACATGGCAGAGGTTCCCTGATGTTTTGCTGCCTCTGGCACTGGACTGCTTGACCGTGTGCATGGCATTATGAAGTCTGAAGACTACCAACAAATTTTGCAGCATAGTGTAGGGCCCAGTGTGAGAAAGCTGGGTCTCCTTCAGAGGCTTTTATATGCATACTATGTATTCAATTTAAAGCTATATGCTCTGCACTTGGAATTTGGGCTCAATTCTTTCATGTGTATACTATTAGCACAATTTGAGGCTAAATATTGTTGTATAGCTTGTACAAATTGTGGGTTTTGTAGGTAAGGAAGTATTAGCTGGGTTTTACCAGATTATGAGAAACTGAATAATTGGTCATGCTTGATGTGCCATAAAGTACTTAATGAATAACAGTTACTTGTTACCATATGACTGTGTATATCCATGCTGTGCCTACCCTTGTTTTAGCAAGAATTACCGTATATACTCGTGTATAAGCCGACCCCCCTACTTTTGCCCCCAAAAACTGGGAAAACTTATTGACTCGCGTATAAGCCGAGGGTGGACTCCAGCACAGGTATACAACCCCCAGCAGTGAGGTATGCAGCAGCTCCCAGGTAGTATACCGCGCCCAGTGGTAGTATACAGCAGCCCCGAGGTATATACAGCCCAGAGGTATATGCACTCCAGAGGCATATGCAGCCCCAGAGGTATATGCAGCCCCAGAGGTATATGCAGCCCCAGAGGTATATGCAGCCCCAGAGGTATATGCAGCCCCAGTATGCAGCCCCATAGAAGAGTATATGCAGCCCCAGAGGTATATGCAGCCCCATATGCAGCCCCAGAGGTATATACAGCAGCAGCAGCCCCAGTGGTATATACATCAGCAGCCCCAGTGGTAGTATACAGCAGCCCCAGAGGTATATGCAGCCCCATATGCAGCCCCAGAGGTATATGCAGCCCCAGAGGTATATGCAGCCCCATATACAGCCCCAGAGGTATATGCAGCCCCAGAGGTATATGCAGCCCCAGAGGTATATGCAGCCCCAGAGGTATATGCAGCCCCATATGCAGCCCCATATGCAGCCCCAGATGCATATACAGCAGCAGCAGCCCCAGTGGTATATACATCAGCAGCCCCAGAGGTATATGCAGCCCCAGAGGTATATGCAGCCCCAGAGGTATATGCAGCCCCAGAGGTATATGCAGCCCCAGAGGTATATGCAGCCCCATATACAGCCCCATATACAGCCCCATATGCAGCCCCAGATGCAGCCCCAGGGCTGTATACAGCCGCAGCCCCAGGGCTGTATACAGCAGCAGCCCCAGGGCTGTATTCAGCCGCAGCCCCAGGGCTGTATTCAGCCGCAGCCCCAGGGCTGTATACAGCCGCAGCCCCAGGGCTGTATACAGCCGCAGCCCCAGGGCTGTATACAGCCGCAGCCCCGGAGGTATACAGGCCCCCCATCAAGTTCCAGGGCCCCCCCACCTTGCGCGCAGCCTGTAAAGGAAAATCATACTCACCAGTGTCCAGTCGCGCCGCCCGCAGCTGCCGACATGACGATCCCGGGCTCCATTCAGCGTCTTCCGGCTTCCGACTTCCTGTGCGCGCGGGCAATGACGTCATTGCCCGCGACTACAGGAAATGCGGAAGACGCTGAATGGAGCCCGGGATCGTCATGTCGGCAGCTGCGGGCGGCGCGACTGGACACTGGTGAGTATGATTTTCCTTTACAGGCTGCGCGCAAGGTGGGGGGGCCCTGGAACTTGATGGGGGGCCTGTATACCTCCGGGGCTGCTGCGGTATTTTTTTTTTTTTTTTTTATATACTCGCATATAAGCCGAGGGGGGACTTTTCAGCCCAAATTTTGGGCTGAAAAACTCGGCTTATACGCGAGTATATACGGTAACTCATTCTTTTGGTTCCTGAGTAAATAAAGTACTTTTATTGCATATAACTAATAAGGAAGCTAAATTGAATATTAAATTGTGGTGCGAGTTCACTTTTATCACCTATAGGGTGTCCTTTAGATGATTTTTGAGCTATACACATGCTATAAATGCTTCCATCACAGATTGATAGCAGTATTAACTGGTTAACAGCCATGGGCCGAGCTCTGCTCCACTTGCTGCTGTAAGTGACAGATAATGGTTGAATAACAAAGCCATTATCTCACAGCAAAGATGTGGCTTCAGGATCAGGAAGTGGAGAGGGTGCAACGCACAAGTACCCATCCAGCTCCATCAACCAAAAATTTCAAACATCTTGGGTTTCGTAAAATGTAGATATGATGAATTTTTTAAATGAATTTCTCATTTTTTTCACCACTCCACCATTGAAGAGAATGCCAAGAGTGTGCAAAGCAGTAATCAAAGCAAGAAGAGGTGGCTACTTTGAAGAACCTAGAATATAAGACATTTTCAGTTGTTTCGCACTTTTTTGTTAAATATATAATTCCACATGTGTTAATTCATAGTTTTGATGTCTTCAGTGTGAATCTACAATTTTCATAGTCATGAAAATACAGAAATTCTTTGAATGAGAAGGTGTGTCCAAACTTTTGGTCTGTACTGTACATATATATATATATATATATATATAGACATAGATATGACAAAGTGGCATGTAATCATATGAGCACTACTGGTCTAAATCACTGTAATTATGAACAATAGTAAGCTAGTCAAAAATGAAACAATCTCTAATGGTACCTTTACACGCCGCTACCAAAGGTTAGAAACCACCGGGTGTCGGAGACAATTGTAACTTGTACCTTCAAAACACCGCGAGGTAGCAGCGTGTAATTCAGGTTGTTGCCACCGGTCTCTGTCGACACCTGTCTTTCAGTCGTGCTCAAAAACAAGTAGGTATAAACCCTATGGTAGCGGCGTGTAATCGAGGAACAGGAAGGTATTTTCGACACCTAGTGAACTCCCTGGGGCGTGACACAGCCTCCGGGATACCGCGCCCCATCAGCGATCATTGGTGGAAGCTCCTGCGTTACGATTGGGCGGCATATTTAAGGAGATGACCAGTCACACTACACAATTGCAATAGCATCATGTATTAGCCAGCCTTCCTGCGCTGGCTGGCAAATCATGATGCTATTGCATTGTCCAATCACCGTACGAGTGTCTCGTAATCCACAACTCTGGCACGCCTATGTGTTGTCCCTGCTGCCCCAGGTCCGCCTATATTCCCTTGTGGTAGTGGCGTGTAAATGAGGGAAGGTGCTCTACAGAAGGTAACCTGCGGCACCCGTCGGTGCTTCCAGGGATTGAAAAAACCTACTGTGGAGCACCTTGTAGCGCCGTGTAATTGCGGTATCAGGTACCGTTAGGAACCGTTGAAACGTGCACGTGCACGTGCGACAGCCGGTGGTTTCTAACCTTCGGTAGCGGCGTGTAAAGGTACCATAAGAAGTAATGTTAAAGATCACACATTTCCTTTATATTTAAAGAAAAAAGAAAATCATTTTACCTGTAAAAATTACATAACCGAAAATGGTCTGATGCAAAAGTTTGGTCACCTTTCCAGATTAGTGTGCTCAATTAGATTTACATGGTGCCCCCTTGTTTTCCTCTTCAAAAGATAACTTTAACCTTACCTAACCTGTTAGGGTTATGACTTGTTCAATATTATCTTTAGGAATGGCCAGGTGATGCAAATTTCACAGCCTTCTAAAAAGACATCCTCCTCTAACCTCAAAAAAAAAACAGCAGCCATGGTTTCTACTAAGTAGCTGCCTAGCGCTCTGAAAATCAAAATCGTGGAGGCTAATAAAAGCAGGAGGAACCTATAAAAAGATATCACAGTGTTTCAAATTGCCCTCTCCCCGAAATGTAATAAAGAAATGGAAGTTACTAGGAACAGTGGACGTCTAGATAAGGTCTGGAAGACCAAGCAACATTTCAGTGAGAGCTGCTTATAGGAATGCTAGAGAGGCAAATCAGAAAAATGCCTTCTGGAAGATTTAGCAAAATCTGCAGTTGTGGTACATTGCTCTGTTTTTTAGAGCCACCTGCAAAAAATGGCCTTCATGTTAGAGTCAGCAGAAGAAAACCTCTCCTGGATCCTCACCATCTTCATCAAAATATGCAAAAGAACTTCTAAACAAGCTGATGCGTTTGGAAACAAGTTTTGTGGATTGATGAGGTTTAAATATAACTATTTGGCCACAATAAACAAAGGTATATGTGGTGAAAAAAGAGTACAGCATCTCAGGAAAAGAATTTCTCACCAACCATTAAGCATGGGGGTGAAACCAATCATGCTTTGCAGTTTTGCAGTCAATGGCACAGTGAACATTTCAAGGGTAGAGGGATGAATGGATTCAATAACATTTCAACAAATTCTTGATGCAAACAAAATGCCATCTGTAAATAAGCTGAAGTTGAAAAAAAGATGGCTTCTGCAAGTGGATAATGATCATGTCCACAATAGACTAAAAATGCACAAGCTGAAGGTTTTACAATGGCCCTCACAGTTCCCTGATTTGAACATCATTGAAAATCTTTGTCTCGGTCTTTAAAGAGCAGAGCATGCAAGACAACCTAAGAATCTCACCAAACTGGAAGAGAAATGAATAACCTCAAACAAGAATTTAAAGAATCTTGGTTGGCTAAAAAAAAGGATGTACAATCTCGGATACTCGCGAAAGGGGGTGTAACTTAATACTAACCATCCAGGGTGACCTAAGTTTTGCATCAACATAGTTTCCTTTTTTGTTAATTATAAAATGTAAAAGATGAAAATATTTATTTGTTCTTTCTTTTAATGTTCTTTTTATTAAGTATATTTCAGCATAAAATAGCATATAACAACTCACATTGCATATTAGAGTAGGTAAATGTAACAACACCATCAATCAAAAGTGAAATGGCTATCAACCTCTAGAGTATATAAATAAGCACGAACAGATCAACGGGAGGCACGAGAGCAAGTCCAGGAACAGTGCCGCCAAAATGTAATGCCCATGTAGACTAAATTCGAACAGGTTCGTGATAGAATATGATCTGCTCAAGAGGACAACAATAGCTTTGGTGATTGACAGTAATGTAACTATACTATTAATGTCAAAGAAGGTGAGACATAGGTGAGAGAAATAAAAGATAAAGAAAGAAAAGATAAGGGAAAGGTGGAGAACTGAAAAAGCAGAAGAATCAGAATAATCTGAAGAATCTGTAGGAGGTAGAACCTAGGTTTGCAAATATGATGAAACATAGGAATTGAGCAATGTCATTGTAAAGATTTTCTATCTCAGTTTACCTTTGTTTAGTGATATAAGAAGCAGCCGAAATGAGTACTCCGCTAATTGTTGCCTTATGGGCTTTCCATAGCACAGTCACATCTTTGTTCTGCTGCTGTAATACTGTAATTTCCTCCCGGATCAATAAAGTTTATCTTATCTTATTTTATATTCCCTCCAAGTAAACCTTTAAGACATATAATGGCCCTCAGGATCTATCAGGTTCTCATGTAGAAAAAAGGGAAAAAAGGGAATATCTTTGGCAATGGCTATCACCACCACTCTTGCCCTTTTTTGAGGTGATAGTGCATGATGCCATCTGACATAGAAGCAATTTTCAAATGTAGGGATTTTTTTCAGCTACAAAGTGGGTTTCTTGTACTATATAATTGTCTAAGGTGTCTGTCTGAAGCTGAAATCGCACACCAGACAGAGGCCACTCGTTGGTGGCTGCTGGAGACTATGCAAATAGGGGCGTGAATTCAAAACCAGGCGACAGCAATAGACAGTGCTTTTTTGCGATGGTACGGTGTACCGGAAAATGTGAGCTGGGGGAGGCTGGTGGAGGCTGCAGGAGGGAGCGGGAGATCTCCTGCTCCCGCTCATATAATATGCATAGCCGCTCTCCATCACCATGGTGCTGAAACCGCACCATGGTGATGGGCTGGGGGAGTGGTGCATATTATATGGTCCTGTGCCCCCCTGTGATGGCACATGCCCCCCCATCTTAGATATAGCCCCTATGATGCTGCCATTGTAAAATAATAAACTCTATACTTACCTCCTGGCTCCTCCTCCAGCGCTGATCTCCCGGTGTCTCTCCAGTCTCCCTGCTGCTGCTGTGATCGCACGCAGAGATGATGTCACTCTCTGCTGTGCCGATCACATGACCGCACAGAACCAGGAAGTGGAGTAGCTCTGCAGCATCATCTCTGCCTGATCACACAGCACGAGGGAGCCTGGGAGATCAGCTCTGGAGGAGGGAAGAATAGAGCAGCATGGGGGCCATATCTAACACAGGGGGGCATGTCCTACACATAGGGTACGTGTGCCCTGCATAGGGGACGTGTGCCACGCATTAGGGATGTGTGCCATGCATAGGGGACGTGTGCAATGCATAATGGACATGTGCCATGCATAATGGACGTGTGCCATGCATAATGGACGTGTGCCATGTATAGGTGACGTGTGCCATGCATAGGGGACGTGTGTCATGCATAGAGGATTTGTGCCATGCATAATGGACGTGTGCCATGCATAGGGGACGTGTGCCATGCATAGGGGACATGTGCCATGCATAGGCAGGGCCACACTGTCCAATGTTCAATATGAGCCTTTAGACAGCAAGGAGGCAGGGGGGAGCCACAGAGCAGAAAGGGCGGCGCCTGCACTATGCAGCCGGCTCCCTGTGTGACGTGCACCAGCTGCATAAGGTAAAATCACCAGCAACAGCTACCGACAGCACTCCCACTCCCCGATCCTCACCCACGGTTGCCTACAGCAACTCCCCACCCACCTGCACCGCCGACAGCAACCCCACCCCCCCAGTCCTCACTTAGGCTCAGGCGGCAGAGAGCCTTTCTGCACCCTTGTGCATAGGGGAAATTAATCTGAAATGCGTACCGGCAAATATGTTTTTTACAAAAAAAAGTACTGGCGACGCATCAGCAACACGGGATTGCAGTGACAGAGACGACAGCTACACTCACATAGCGGGCGGGAAAGCTGACTTCACTGTCAGCTTTCCTGTCCCGCTAATTGAAATGAACAGCGATGTGAAAATGACGCACAAGCGATCCAGGCCAGGTCGTATCGTTATCGGTATCGCTGGTGCGTCGTTATGTGTGATGGAGGCTCTTTACTTACAGGACCTCTTATGATGTCACAATCATGGCCGGAGCAAGATCACATGGCTGTGACATCACCAGAGGTCCTTAAGCTAAATGCACACAGCACCAGGAGCCAGGTACTGCAGACCACTTACACCCACACACCCTGCACTCACCCTGCACTCACACTCACCCACCAATCACACTTACCCTGCACTCACATCACACTCTGTCCTGCACTCACGTCACACTCTGCCCTGCACTCACGTCACACTCTGCCCTGCACTCACATCACACTATCCTGCACTCACGTCACACTCTGTCCTGCACTCACGTCACACTCTGTCCTGCAGTCACGTCACACTCTGTCCTACACTCACGTCACACTCTGGCCTGCACTCAGGTCACACTCTGTCCTACACTTATGTCACACTTAGCCCTGCACTCACATCACACTCGCCTTGCACTCACCTCACACTTAGCCCTACAGTCAATTTGCATTGACCTCACACTTAGCCCTACAGTCACTGTGCACTCACCTCACACTTAGCCCTGCACTCACCTTGCACTCATGTCACACTGTCTCTAATGCAAAATCTGCGTCGCTGATTGTTCACGGCTGGCTGGGTGCGACCAATTAGCGACGCGGGATTTCCATTAAAGCAAAACAGGCACAGTCCGCCTGGTCTCCCGGCCCCCCTCCGTTCGGTCTCCTGCCCGCTGCTCACCCACTCCATGCTCCCTCCCAGCCGCTGCTCCATGCTCCATCTGCCCACCGCTCACCCCGTCATTCTTCTTTTTTTCATGGCATAGACTCCAGCAATACAAAGGCCGCAGGGGGTGGGGGTGGAGCTACCAAAGGGGGGTCATAATGACCGTGAACAAGGGCACGCCCACCATATCAGGACTATGCGCTTGGACACACCTACTATGATGCCCCCTGTTAACTCCGCCTCCTGAGGCCTTGGAATTGTTGACGTCTATGCTGGAGGAAGAAGAAGAAGACATGCTAGGGTGAGAGGCGGCTGTACAGAAGCCTGGAGAACTGAGGGGGCAACCGCTGCACACTCGCACAACCGCACTGCCGTACACCCGCACCGCCGCACACCCACATATTCTAGAATACCCGATGCGTTAGAATCGGGCCACCATCTAGTATGCCATATTTAGCTTTCTTAAAGTGGTAAAAGGTTTTAGATCTAGGAATCGGAGAATTGACTCCATGAACATTATGAGACACAACATGAAATAACTTACAAGTCGCAGTTATGGTGGTCGTTGAGGTAATGTTCGTTTCATCAAGGACGTGCCTCCCACAGGTTCGGAGAAATAGTAAGAAAAGTAGAGCGATAAGAGAGGTGAAATGGAAAAAAAAAGAGAAATGAGGAGATATCTGAGTATATACAACAAACGTTTACAGTTATTTTGATACCCCCAACATAAAAAACAGTTATGTAATATAAAGGAGAATGCAAGTGTATGGGAAAAATTTTTGAATAAAACACAAAGGAAATGTATCATTTTTAACTCTATGCCTTTTAGAGATCAATTTATTTTCAACTTTCTTAACTGTTCACAATAAGAGAAATTTAGACCAGGGCTTCTGAAATGTTCACATGCCACCGTATATAACAGGTAAACTTCAAATAACATTCAAAGTGAACAGGTTTGTTTTATCATTTCCAGAGTAGTATTTCATGGCCAATACGTCTCCTTACGTCCCATGGCACACTTTACAAAAAGAAATATCACTCCTTAGATCCCATGATTATGGCCTCTCATCCAGCCAAATCAGATATATCTTGCACTGATGAGAGTTAAGAATCCCAAAACACATGTTACAATTAAGGTTTCTGATTTGGCTTTTTAAATCATATAGCTAGCCTTGTATTGACTTTGAGGATTGTTATATCCAATAGGTGGCATTGAAATTCCAGTCATCTAATTCTCTGAAGCGCTATTTACAAAATCAAAACTATGTAATTATTTTGTGCATTAATAATTTATATTAAAGATATATTTTAGACAGTTAGTTTAGACAACTTTCATTATATTCATTATTAAAGGACAGATACATCTATAGCTGCCTATTCTAGGATATGATTGACTTTTGCATACATTGTATAGGATAATTTCTTTTATTAGATCAGTTTTTGGCAAGCTGTTTGCCGAATGTTTGCTTATCAACTTTAATCTTTGGAGGGACATGACAGTAGATTTCTGATTAATTAAGATGCTTTTTATTTTTATTCTGATGAAAAAAAACCTTGAAATGTTGCAAAATTTTTGTGCAATTTAACGTTGTCAAAATTGTTGCAACTTTTGGTGAATAATGCTAATCTCCGCCAACTTGACCAAAGCACATGGAGTGTTGGCAGGATGGGGAGTGGCGAGTCATGTCTTTCTAAGTCATAATTATTTTTACCACTGAACATTTTTGGTGGACACACATGTTAATTGTAAATTGTATTTAGTTGCTCCTAAGTGATTGATTGTGCAGGTGACTAGGCAATCCCAATAACATGTAACCCGAAGCATCCAAAAGAAGAAAAAACTTCTCGACTAATCTGTTTAGAAAAAAGCTATTCTGGGCACACAGACATTGTATTTTAGAGTGTTGTGAGTGGAAGAAAAGGCATACCGATGGTGCTCATTCCAGATTAAGGCATATCCATATATTGAAATGAAGAAAAATGGCACTCACTAGATCTTGCCTCATAAAAATCCTCTATTTCATCTTAAAATTACATGCAGTGGCAGATGGACAAGCATAGGTATGAGGACGACAGCTGTTTCGTGTCAGCTTAACATTTCTACAGATCCTATGAGATAGGATCTGTAGAAGTGTTGAGCTGACACGAAACAGCTGTCATCCTGATACTATGCTACGCTTGTCCACCTGCCACCACATGCAATTTCAAGAAGATGAAATAAAGAGGATTTTTATGAGGCAAAATCTGGTGAGTGCCACTTTTCTCTAATAATGTATAAGACTAGGGTCACACCTGCGGTCCTATTTGCAGAACCTGATCCGGTTATGAGCATAAAAAATTGCTCAAAACCGCATCCAGATCCGCAGCCATAGACTGCAATGTTAAAACCGGATTGCACTTAATGAAGTCTGGTTACCGCATCCACTTTTGCAGCCTGCGGTAAAAATCATGCAGGCTGCATTTTTCGTTAACATGGTTTTTTTTAACATGGTCACCTATGGGAACTGGATCCGGTACCCCGAGGTACATAAATGTACATTGCGGTATCAAATCCGGATCCAGATGCGGTTTTAAAAATTGCAAAAACCCACATTCCAAAACCAGATGCATTAATGCATCCAGATCCGGAATGAGGGTTGCAAATTTACTATCAAATTATAGTATGAAGGCACACAGTAAAACCGCATGCGGTAACGGTTACCGGATTATGCCTTTTAAGTGTGACCCTAGCCTAACTGTCCTCTTACTTGTTTTTAACTATAATGCTCTCTTTTATTCATTATGTTGAAAAAGCAGAGACATCTATTTTCTTGCAATGCCAAATATCAATCTTGTGTTGTTGTTAAGTAATACTGAAAAACATTTGTAAAACTTTAATTTTTTGTTTATTTTAAGATTTTATAACTTCATTTCTGATTGCCCAAAACTGTTTTAAGTTATTTAAAATATATTGACGGCAGATTGTATGAACATGAGAGAGAAAAAAACAAATAAAAGAATAAAATGATAGAAAGAGTATACCTTGTTTCTAACTAATATCTTATGTCTTAGACTATAAAGCTTTCAGAAATTGCGAGTCTTGATATTTTGTTGGAATTAATTGGTTGGACGCAAGTTTTCCAAACTGGATTGTAAAGTAAATGAAACAATAACAATATTAGATAAAAAGTGGCAGACTTTTTAAACGTTCCTGATATAATTTTGCTTTTCCTTAACCTATCTTTCATCTTTCATAAGAATGAACGAAATGTAATCTTTAGATCTATATTACACAATTTTACGTAGTTATATTACAATTACATTTTACAATGTGTTTAACCATAGAACCATACAACAAAATCGGATATACTACATGTACATTAAAAATGTAAAACATTGAATAAAAGAGGAAAATTAATTAAAAACAAATTTGGACTTTAAGTTTAGAGAAAAAAAAAAACTAACATGATTATAGTTAAGCAATTTGTCATATTATTGAATATTATTTGAATTTGTTTAAAAAAAAAAAGATATTTTTTAAGTTGATGATGATGACAAATTTACTTTTTGTTGGAAAATAAAAGTACTTTTAATATGTAATTGCAACTATTCATTTATGGTTGAATCTACGGCTGTATTTCTGAACAAAAACAAGATAATTGAAGGTGAGATGCTGTTAAGTATATTTACACTGTATAATAACATTTTGATTAAGTGTAGAATGCATGACTTATTTTAAACAAGAGAAAAAATTGCTTTCTGAATGTATTGCTTCCTTAATTTCAATTTTCCAAAATATAATGTAATCTTTGGTACTTTTCCCAATCAAATAATGAAGTTGAGTTTCGATAAAAATAGAAAAACCTATTTTTCTGTGTTGTAGTTGAACATTGTATCACCAGATGTCAGTCTTGCACAATTTTTTCATCCATTTCTTTACTGCGTCAGGTTTTACTGTTCCTTCGGCAAGGCTATTTTTTTTCTTAATAGGAAGATTTTCCTTCTATATACCTATATAAGTCATTTGCTTGCAGAAATGTTTCTCCATTTGTATAAATGCTTATGGAAACAAAGATTAGGATTTGTCTTCTTCATACAAGTGACTGCTGATCTGGTGCTTAGCCAGCTCCACTATGTTGTACCTGAGGAATCTAAACATGGAACATTTGTCGGAAGATTAGCCCAAGATCTGGGAATACACATCGGTGATATTAACTCCAGGAGACTGAGGATTGTTTCAAAAGATGTCACAGACTATTTTCAGGTAAACCTGCAGAATGGTATATTATTTGTGAACAGGATTATAGACAGGGAGCAGTTGTGTGCTGGGATTAGTATTTGCACAGTGCAGCTAGAAGTCATTGTAGATAAACCTGTGCAGATTCATCATGTTGATGTAGAAATTGAAGACATTAATGATAACTATCCAGTTTTCTCTGCAACTAAATATAAACTGTCTATATCTGAAGTGATGTTGCTTGAATCTCACTTTCCACTAGAGGGAGCCGTTGACCCCGATATTGGTACAAACTCTGTGATAAATTATGAGCTTGATACAAGTGAATATTTTGCACTTGACATACAAACATACACACATGAAAGTAAATCTGTTCAGCTTGTGTTGAAGAAAGCTTTGGATAGAGAACAGATTCCTTTTCACAACTTAACATTGACTGCATACGATGGTGGTAAACCAAGATTAAGCTGCACAGTCCAACTCTATATTACAGTGCAAGATGTCAATGATAATGCACCATTGTTTAGTCAGCTATTTTACCGAACCAGCTTGTTGGAAAACGCCCTTAATGGAACTATTGTCATCAAACTAAATGCAACTGATTCCGATCAAGGGCAAAATGCGGAGATATTCTTTGTATTAAAAGAACCAGTTTCCCAGCAGGTGTCATCAGCTTTCTACATAGAATCAGAAACGGGGATAATTCGGGTTGCAGGTGAAATAGATTACGAGAAGAAGAATATATATGAAATTCAAGCAGCTGCTATTGACAAAGGGCAAATAGCAATGACAGGACACTGTAAGATATTAGTGAATATCATAGATATGAATGATAACGCTCCACAGATAATGGTGACCTCACTCAATGTTCCCATTCCTGAAGATACCCTGAAAGGATCAGTTATTGCAGTCATCCGGGCATACGATAAAGACTCTGGAGAGAATGGAAAGGTCAATTGCCGTATATCTAAAAATCTTCCATTTATAATAACTCCAACCCTACGAGAATACTTTTCATTGACGGTAAATGGACAACTTGATCGGGAAACCATAGCTGAATATGACATTGAAATTACAGCTACAGATGAAGGTTCTCCTCCACTATCAGTAACTAAATCACTTAAAATACAGGTAAATGATGTTAATGACAACCCACCAACTTTTCTGCAATTATCTGAACCAGTGTCTATTAAGGAAAATAACCCACCGGGCTCCCATATTTACACAGTATCTGCATTTGATCCAGATTTGAGCCAGAATTCATTCATTACATACTCAATCATTGACAGCACTGTTGATGGAATACCTACATCTTCATATATATCTATAAATCCAGAAAATGGGAAAGTATTTGCACTTTTATCCTTTGACCATGAGCAGGTTTCACAATTTCAATGTCAAATAAAAGCCACCGATGCTGGACTACCACCACTGAGCAGTGAGGTCATGCTCTACATATTCATTGAAGATATTAATGATAATGCCCCCAGTGTTATTACTCCTTTGCCTAATATTGAGTTTGAAATTACAGAAGTTGTGCCAAGATTAGGTAAAGCTGGGTATCTTGTGACTAAAATAAAAGCCATCGATGCAGATTCGGGCTACAATGCTTGGATTTCTTATGAACTTGGCAATTTTGGGAAAAATGCTCCCTTTTCTATTGGGAAGCACACTGGAGATGTTATTCTAATGCGTCAACTTGTGGATTCAGATGATGGTGAATACAAATTGGCCATTGTACTGAAAGATCACGGAGACCCAGTAATGACCACATCAGTGACTATTACCCTCATACTAGTGGACCCTGGGGAAGATTTACCGGCAGAAAGAAAAAAAGAGAAAAGAAAAGACGTTGCAATTCCAGATGAAAATATTTACTTAATTTTGTCTATTTGTTTAATATCTGGGGTATTTCTTGTTACATTAATTACATATACAGTACTGAGATGGAATAAAAATACCCAGGAAATTGATGAACTGAAACGAAATACAATGTGCCCCAGTATAGCCGGAAGCTGGACTTATTCTCAACAACGTCAGTATAAAGTCAACTTGAATGGCCTTCCTCCAAAAAATGATTTGATTCTGTTCACACCAAACATTCATCAATCATCATTGGGTTATCTAACTTCTAATATTGGCAGCTTGGCATCAGAAGCTTCTGCAATGGTAAGTGATTAAGGCGCTAAACTGTATTTCAGTATTATAAGTATCGATAACCATATGACTCCTAGCTGTAAAGAAGACTCATTCCAATTGTTACTATGAGCTAGGGAGCTAAAAGAATGAAAGTTGTACTTTTATTTTTTATTGTTGTGTGTTTCCCATTATTTATTGACATTTAGTGACACTTCCCACTTCTTACTTTATGGTATTTTCCCCCTCCAGGATTCACAATAAGAAGTATTGCTCCCCTTTTGTGTATTTTTCTTTGATATGCTTCTAGCCTACAGTTTTGTTGTACCAACCCTCTGTCAAATAGAATCAAACTTTAATATGAATTAAATCTATTTGGTAATTCTTCAAAATCAGTGTTTGCTTTTTAGGTTGTTTTTGCAGAATTTGTTTAGTTTATACAGGGGTTATTTTGTTTTAAAAACTTTGTCATTTGCCAATAACATTTATGCATCATAATATTATACTGAAAAAATGTATAAATCATTTATTTAGTTATTGTACAACACCAGGGAATTATATTATAGGCATATGACTGGTTTTGAGCTGCAACAGCAAATATAGCCTATAGATAAGGCCCCTTTCACACTAGCATTTTTGTAAAATTGCGGCAGATTTGGCAGATTTACTGCATCTGCCGCATTTGCGGCAAGTGCGGTATACCTGCGGTTCCGGCACTTGAGGCCGTGAAAAAAAACGCAGCCAGCAGCGTTTTTCTTTCATGGCCGCAACTGATGCAAGTGCCAGAACCGCGAGTATACTGCGCTGGCTGCACCTGCCGCAAGCCCCATAGACAATGCATGGGGCTTGCAGCAAATGTGTCACAAGTGCAGACGTTATGTGGCAGATGCGGTAAATCTGCTGCATCTGCCGCAATTTGACAAGTGTGAAAGGGGCCTAAGACTGGTGCTGGTTTGGGAAAGTTGACCTTTTTAATGATGTGAATCCCAGTTTTTAGAAGTTGTCTGCTAATAACAAACCCTTTGTCTTTGATATCTTAGGATCTAAGGGTTAAGATCTCCCCTTGTGGAGGGGGACATGCCTGTATGAGGAGACTTTAACATTTTGCAATGTTCCTCTGGGAAATTAAATTAACAAACTGTCTTATCAGCAAGAAAGATAACTTGAACACTAGCGTGACCTATTGTCAATGGCAATCCTAAATGGAATATCGACCCTTTAACAACCCTTGCCACATTACAAAGGAAAATCCAATCTCAAATATAAATTTGCAGATGCAGTGATTTGAAGTATTGCCAGCTGTCATACTTTTCACAGATTTGGGGCACCTATGATGGGATAAAAGTGACAAGGTTTCACTTTTATCCTAAGTCATATGGCAAAGCTTGTAAAGGGTCAGTATTGAATATTGACTTTTAGGACTACTGGTTCCAATGGATGGCACTGGATTAAGTCCTCTTCCTCTCTGAAAAGGCAATTTCCATATATTGTCTTTTAGGGCACATGGACATCATAGTACAATAATGGAGGGTGTATCTCATGCTTAGAACAGCTCACAGCTCACTATTATCTATAGTTAAGAGAGACTCTTACTTTGGTTTATCCATTTTATGATCAGTAATACAATAAATCACCAGGATGTAAATGGCAATTTTTTCAGCAATAACAACTAATATTTTCATACAAATAAACAGTTTAGATATAAGCTCAACTCACCTATCCTGAGGTTTGGGGAGGGGAGATGTCTTACATATATCAGTGCCAATTTTTATTGGTAACCACTGAAAGGGTATTCTCATGTTATTAAATTGATTTAGCTAGTTATACAGCATGAACATATTTAAGTTTGCAATTCATCTGTTTTTTGTATGTGCTGTCATTCTCCTGCAATGAAAGCTTTATCTCTAATATTGTAGAGATTCCTTCCATAGAGTTGGCCACTAGTGCCTACCTGACTGAGCGTGTGCTGCAGTTACATTCCATGAGAGGAGTTAACTCTTAACATACCATTCAGCACTCTCCAGCCTATTAGTTTCTATACAGCAATTATCTGCTTATCTCCTTCCCATTTGCTATACGGTGCTGAGAAGATGATTTTATCAATCCTGCAGATTTAGAATCCCCCAAGGCTTGGTATCATGACACCCAGAAAAACGGCTCCTACTGGCCCAAACTGTATGCTTGTTCAAATGATTCCCTGTTATCTTTTTGTAAATACAGTGATAGCAGTGTCAACTCAGAACAAACAATGATAGCCAAATATGTTACAGCAGCAATTGTGCTGAGCTATAGTTCTACTAGTACAACAGGGCAAAGCAGATCAGGCATAAGTCGGCACCACCATCATGAGAATAAGTAGGAAAATGGACATACCATGTATCTTCCACCTCGGTGACTTTTCAAAAGAGAAAGCCTCTAGATAGTGACCCAGAGCAGATCCCAGAGCCAGGGACAAAATAGTAATCCAAGTTAGTAAGCGGCACTCGTCCAGTCTAGAAGTTCATCCAGAGGTTGGACCTATAGAAGCGGTCATATGCAAAACGCCTGTAGTCCTGGCTGGCTCCTAGCTGCTCCGTTTCCCCTCCACTTATGTGCAACTGGAATGTAGCCAGTATTTTTAAGCATTTATATTAGAGAAGAACATTTTTACTGGAAAATTGCAGCTTATTTTCTTAGACTACCAATGTAACAGCTTTACTTCTCTCCAGAATTGTAACTCAAGGAAAGTGCCTACTTGCTATAAACCGAGAAGCAAGGAGACTAAGAAATTTGCAAAGTTGTGAGCTGCTCAAGAGACAACTTGAGAATGACTAAAGTATGTGTTAATGTAAAGTAACACGTAATAACACATAGGATGCCACAAAAACAATATGGCGTAGAAATGTTATTTTTAACAGAAATTGAGGGTGTGTTTACACACTGCGTATTCTCTGCGTATTTTTACGCCAGTTCTCTTGCAGTTTTTGTAGCCAAAACTGGGAGTGGCTGATTAAAACCAGCAGTGAGTGATTAAATACAGAAGTGGAGCACTTGTTTCTATTAGACTTTTCCTCTGATTGTTCCACTCCTGGTTTTGGCTACAAAAACTGCAAATGCACTCACTGTTGCCCTAATAAAAAAAATACTTATCTAATAAATCTACTTTTACATCAGTGCAATTGATGTTCCATCAACCTATGGGACTGCTGAAGCTAATCGCTAAACTCAATATGATATTACTGTTATTGGATATCAACAAAGACCAGTGGGAACAACTCAAATTTCAGTGTTGGATCAGCAAATGGTAATGGCAAAGTAGTAGTAGTAGTAGTAGTAACGTGTTTCCCCGAAAATAAGTCACCCCCGATTATAAGACAGGGCAGGGCTGGGGGCAATTATTTAATATAAGTCATACCCCAATTATAAGACAGGGTGACTTATTTTCGGGGAAAATTTGGTGGGTTGGGGGGGGCAGGGGAATCTCTCATACTTACCGCTGCTGCCGCTGCTGTCTCCGGTGCCCCCGCTGTGTTCCCCGTGCCTGGGTGAGCAGGGCGGGTATTTTAAATCCCCCGCCGCTGTCCCGGCCAATCACAGGCCAGGAACTGCCCAGAGGCCAATCACAAGCCAGTCGCGCTGCATGACGTCAGTCTGGCCTGTCATTGGCTCCCCAGGCAGCTCCTAGCCTGTGATCGGCCGGGACAGCGGCACGTGTGCAGGCCGGGCTGTCTGTGCGACGATGCCCAGCCTGCGTGCCCGGGGCTGTCGGAGGTGCCCGGGATGTCGGAGGTGCCCGGGATGTCGGAGGTGCCCGGGATGTCGGAGGTGCCCAGGATGTGCTGCGGTCCTCAGGCATGTGGATGCCTTGGATGTGCTGCGGTCCCCGGTGGTCGGAGGAGCCCAAGTCAGTGTGCCCCTGTATGTGTGAGTGTGCCCCGGTATGTGTGAGTGTGCCCCTGTATGTGTGAGTGTGCCCCTGTATGTGTGAGTGTGCCCCTGTATGTGTGAGTGTGCCCCTGTATGTGTATGCCCCTGGGTTAGGGTTGGGGCTAGGGTTAGGGCTAGGGTTAGGGCTAGGGCTAGGGTTAGGGCTAGGGTTATTTCATATCGCGGCAGATGCGGTGAAAAAACCGCATCTGCCGCGATTACCGCTTACCGGCTGCACTTGCGGCACGGTTGCGGCGCGGTTGCGGTAAACGCCATACAAGGTATAGGCGGACTTGCAGCAGGTGCGGCAAGTGCGGTTTTGCACTTGCGGCAGGTGCGGCCGCGAAAAAAAACCGCGGCTGACCGAGGGCCGCACATGCCGCAAGTGCCAAAACCGCACTTGCCGCACCTGCCGCAAGTCCGCCTATACCTTGTATGGCGTTTACCGCAACCGCGCCGCAACCGTGCCGCAAGTGCCGCCGGTATGCGGTAATCGCGGCAGATGCGGTTTTTTCACCCCATCTGCCGCGATTTGAAATAACCGCTGATGTGAAAGGGCCCTAGGGAGGGAAATATAAGACATACCCCGAAAATAAGTCAGGGTGGGACTTTTGGGGGTAAAATTAATATAAGACACTGTCTTATATTCGGGGAAACACGGTAGTAGAGAGGGTAATGGTATTTATTTATGTTGGCCAAATATTTTCTCTTGAAAAACCCCATCAAGAAAACGGCTGTAAAAATTCACAAATATTTTTACATATATTGAATATTAATGTAAGGCAGAAAAATTGATGTAAAGCAGAATTGTAGGATTAATAGCATCATAAGGGTTCTGTAAAAATAGAAATGTGACTTCCGGTTCCGGCGCCTCCATGTGCGGCCGCGTCTAAGATCGCTCCGCTCCCCGCCTCGGCAATCCGTCGGCATCTTGCCTCCATCTCTGCCCCCTGAACCTTCATTATTATAGAGGCGGCCGCCGCAACTCCTGGAGAGTCCATCATGGCTATGATGGATCGCTATGTGACGAGAGGAAGAGAGGCAGACAGAAGCGGGACGCCGCATGAGGAGGCTGGTAATGGCGAGCACAGCGCGCATACTGTGCTGTTAGATGGGGGAGTAGAGAGGATGACTGGTCGCAGAGAAACGGAGGCTGGCGTGGAACAATCAGTGGGAATGCCAGAGGGAACTGTGGAGAAGGCTGCAGAGGAGACGCAGGGCAGTTAAAGGCAGCCGCCATTTGCAGACAACAGCAGTCCCAGACTCATCTTCATGTAAATGCTACAAGCACAGGAGAAGGACAATGGCCAGGTGGCTGGGGAGAAGGCTTGGGAGGCAGCCAGGGAATCCAGCAGTTTGACTATAAAAAACTGGCAAAGGAAATGGCCATCCACCTGGCTGAGGATTTCAAGCTTGCAGTGGCTGAGATGGTAGCAGCAACAACAAAATAACTTAGTGTTAAAGTGGAGACACATGATCAGCAGCTCCTTGAGGCTGAGTCAAGGATTTGAGCAGCAGAGGATAGGATTCAGGAGCTTGAGGAACAACTAATGTCTTTGCAAAAGCAATCGGAATATGCACATACTAAATTGGAGGACATTGAAAACAGAGCGAGAAGGAGTAATCTTAAAATAGTGGGCCTCCCAGAGTCAATTCCAGTGAGCCAATTGGAGGAAATTTTTGAAGTGGATCTGCCCAAAGCTCTAGGTCTTCTTCATAGATATAAGACGGAACGTACCCATAGAATTGGGCTGATTAGGGAGCCACAGGAGATAGCAGCGACATCGAGATCCTCATCCTCAATCTTAACCTCTAAAGAGTCTAATAAGCCCAGACACGCCATAGTGAAATTTCTTAATCACCGAGACAAGGAGGAGATTCTCCGTGCTTATAAAGCCAAGAAGCACCCTCTATTAAATCATGGCCACAGAGCGTTGGTGTTCGCGGACTATTCCATAGAAGTCACGCACCGCAGGAGGGCCTTTAGCGAAGCATGCTCGCTGCGTCATAGAAGAAATGTCCGCTTCCAATTAAACTTTTCAGCGACACTAAGATTCAGATCTAGAGAGGGAGCAATGTTAACCTTCACTGATCCAGTGGAAGCAATGGCAGTTATCCGGGAAAATACAAGTTCCCCTAGAGCGACAGTGTCTCCGTCCCATAATATTACTGGGTCACCTGCGAAACCTAATTCTAATTTGGATCCAGAGGTCGAGACTGATAGGGACTGTGAGATCCTACAGACTCAGATCTGACTCCCTGATTGATGAGGGGTTACCGAGGAAAATAACACCAGGGACCCCTAGACAACAGAGACAGGCCGGAGCCCGGTGGCAGAAGAAGAAGTGAAGAAGAGATAGAGTGACACTGTTGGATCCTATCATTGGCTGAGTTTTCGTGAACATGTCTTGATGGTTTTTTTTTTTTCTCTCTCTCTCTTTATTCTATTTTCCCCACTATCTGTGAATTTTACAGGCTTATTGATAAATTGTTGGAAATATGATAATTACTCTCCTGTAATCTAGGTCTTTGAGACGGATATTAAGTTTATACTACTTGGAGGAGTAGATACTTTAGTACTTATAGCTATGTGTTGAATGCATTTACTTTGTAACAAGGTTGTCGATAACGTGGGGATTGGTTTGTGGGCCTATCGTTCCCCTGATATCATGTGGTCCAGAGTTCTAAGTGCCTGTTGGAATGTGGTCGCCCATCTAGTTCACTGTGCTAAATGGACAAGAGGTTGGAGATTTCTCATGTTATTATTCTAATATGTTCTATAGGTTAGGTTGGAGGCCGAGGCGGGGAAGAAGTGAAGTGAGCTATTTGAAAGGATGAGTGGAGATGGTATGGTTGGGGGGGAAGGAGAGGGTGGGGAGGTTTTGGATATATCCCCAGGTCTGATATTCTAAAAGTATGCATCACCTCTACCCTATTCACCATATTTTGGTCCACAGTAGGTCGAACCAAACGTTTGTGAGCGTTGACTGAGGGAAAATTTGGGGCCCTGTACGGGGAGGCTTCAGATGGTTAGGTGGGTCTCCTCGAATGTTAAGGGTTTGCGCTCCCCGGCAAAGCGCATGATGGTCTTACGCCATCTTAAGAGATTACGTGTAGATATAGCTTTGCTTCAGGAGACCCACCTGGCCGCGGAGGATTTCTTTCGACTTAAAAAGTTATGGGTGGGGGAGGTCTATGGGTCTATGGGTCGGGTGCGGTGGAAAGAAAGGCCGGGGTTCTGATTCTGATTCACAGGTCACTGGCCCACTCGATCTTATCTACCTCAAGTGATGATGAAGGTAGACTGTTACAAATGACCATACAAATACAAAATGACGTCTTTAATATTTATAATATTTATGCCCCAAATGTAAACCAGAAGCCCTTCTTTCAACAACTGCAGAATAGGATGCTTCTTGATACTGGGATTAACAGAATAATGGGAGGTGATTTTAATACGGTAATGAGAGCGAAAGAAGATAGACGTCTTTCAACACAGTCACTGGTTGGGAGCCAGGATGGGAGAGGCCCTTGTGCGGAGAGTGTTTTGGAATCCCTTGCTGGGGCAGTAGACCTGGCTGATGCATGGAGAATAGTAAACCCTCTGGGTAGGGAATTTACCCATTTCTCGCATCCCCATGGGTCGTGGTCCAGGCTAGACAAGTTTTTTTTTTCGCCTAGGATACTCCAACGGATGACAGACATTAAAGTCGAGGACATGGTGATCTCGGACCATAGCCCATTGGTATTAGGGATTAGGGATATTTACGAGAAGGGCTCTGACTATCTATGGAGATTTCCCGATATGCTTACCAGGGAGGAACACTTCATTAACCTACTTGGGGAATGGTGGTCACATTATACTATAGACAACAAAGATCACAGGTCTGATCCAGGCTTATTCTGGGAAGCGGCAAAAACAGTTATGAGAGGACATATTATGGCATACAGCATGGGGATCAATAGGAAGGTCAAAGAACAATTTGTGAAGGCCAGTTTGAGGGTAAGGAATGCATATTTCTGTTATAAGACCACAATGGTGGTTCCTGACAGAGAAATATGGCTGCAGGCCAAAAAAGAATTTGATGTTTGGGCGGGTAAACGGGAAGATATTTTTAAAAGTAGACTGGAACTAGAAATTCATAAATTTGGAGATAAGGCGGGACGTTTGCTAGCATGGTTAGCACGAGGTAGGCACACCGCTTCCCCTATTCAGACTATAGTGGATAAGCACGGCAATACCTGGACTGACCCCAAAAATATTGCTCGAACATTAGGCAAATTTAATGCATCCCTCTACACTGAAGCTACCACTGACAATCTGGAGGGACATACCTGGTTAAGTACGGCTAAATTGCCAACTATCTCCGAAGAAGACATCCAATTTCTAAATAGCCAGATTACGACTGGAGAAATTGAGACGGCTATAAAAAATTTAAACTCAGGCAAAGCCCCCTGGGCCAATTGGCTATAATGGTGCTTTCTTTAAAGCACTGAGAGAGCAGATCTCCCCGGTCCTATGTGACCTGTATAATGCGATTCTTTGGGGGGCTCCCATACCGGATAGAATGAATTTGGCCTATATAAAATAGATTCCTAAACCGGGAAAGATACCTACTGATTCGGCGAGCTTCAGACCGATTTCTTTGATAAATCAAGATCTGAAGATTCTTTCTAAAATAATGGCTGATAGATTGGCAATGATTTTGCCCAAATTAATACCTACACACCAGGCGGGCTTTATCAAGGGGAGATCAACTGCCACGAACATACGAAAAATGATGCTTTTGCTGGATGTCATGAGGAAGAGGATGAGATTAGAGGGAGGAAACCCAGCCATGATCACTCTGGATGCGGAAAAAGCATTTGATAATGTCAGGTGGTCATGGCTGGGTAGGGTTTTAGACTCTGTAGGTCTTACGGGTCCCTTTCGGCAATATATTTGTGCCCTCTATAGTAATACCAAGGCCTGTGTGAGTATACCTGGATTTCTGTCAGATTCCTTCTCCCTCCAGAAAGGAACGAGACAGGGCTGCCCGCTGTCCCCCCTTCTCTTTAATTTGGCCATAGAACCTCTGGCCTTGGATCTGGAACATTATAGTACTTATGAAGGTTTTAAAGTGGGCACTAGTGAGATTAAACTCTCACTTTTCGCTGATGATGTCATTCTGTATGTTCAAAATCCAGAAAGAGACCTTCCGAATATTCTGGCAGATATAGAGACATTGGGCAGACAATCTGGATTCTCCCTAAATAAAGATAAATGTGAAATACTTTTCATTAATCCTGAGGGCGGCTCGCAGAGAGGGAAGTACTTTTGTGGCTTGCCAATAGCGAGAGATAGTATAAAATATTTGAGAGTGCACTTGGCCGGATCTCATGGATTGACATACGAACTCAACTTTCTACCGGTCATCTTGAAGATAGAACAATAATTAGCGAGATGGGTGGGGTTGCCACTCTCTCTGATGGGACGCTGCCATTTACTTAAAATAGTTAGCTTTGCAAGACTACTTTATCCCCTTCAAACCATCCCCATGCTGTTGAGACATACTGATATAACGAGACTTAATAAAGCTTTTCCTAAATTTTTGTGGGGAGGCAGGAAACCCCAGTTAGCCTTTGGTGCCTTGATCCAATCTAAACAGGAAGGGGGTCTTCAGCTCCCAGATATTAGGGGTTACAATTTAGCGTGCATTTTACGCAATGTCCTTGATTGGATCAGAGGTACTCATAGATTTTCAGATGTAAATTTGGAGGGAGACTGGGTCAGGCCCTGGGATCTGTCTGCTTTGCTACATTCGCCGTTGTCTTGTCTGCCCGCCACTTTGAAAAACACGGTGATATATAGAGATACTATTATAACGTGGAAGGAGGTTAGGAAAAAACTTAAATTAGCTTGGAGGGTTTCAAGACAGCTTAATCCTTAGGGTTGCCCAGCCTTTCCGTTGGTCCGCGAAAACTCTCTATTTAAAGCTTGGAGAGATAGAGGCGTCAACACATTAGGGGATCTCATGAATCTAGAAGAAAAAGATGGATGACTGAGAAGGAGGTCTTGACGGCATATAATTTACCCCAGTTCCACGCTATACAGTTTCGTCAATTGCACTACCATCTTCTCTCACATTTGCGGGACCTCTCTTGAGAAATTGAGGACAATCTGTGGTCTGAATTGCTAACCATAAGTGAAGGAGATGTATCTATTACTTCATTATATGCCAAATTACAACAGTTTCTGAGACCGCTAATGAAGAGGAGATTCTTTAACAAATGGCGTAAACATTTAAATGACCCGGACCTTAATCAGAAGATTCTCGAGGGTTGGGGACTGGTTAGACGTCATATTACTAATGAGAGGTGGAGAGATTCTCAATTCAGGATCATGTACGGAACTATCCAGGGTTTTAATATACCTCCGTCTCAGGCCAACCAAGGGAGATGGGTCCATTGCCCAAAATGTAAGACAACCATGACGGACCTAAAGCATGGTCTCTGGTCCTGCCCTGGCTCACAAAGATATTGGAGGGATGTGGAATCATGGGCTAAAGAGATCTGTGGGGATATGAGGGGACTGGACCCGATGCGCTGGCTATTTCATTACCAGGTAAACTCTGACACTAGCAGACAGCCACATATATTATGGCACTACATTTCACTCGTAGCGAAGAGGCTTCTCCTCCAGCACTGATAGACCCCCAAACTTGTCTCAGGTTAGATTGACGCTGCGTCATACACTAACACTTGAGTCTGTAGATGCGCTTCGTAATCCAAATAAACTGACCAAAAAAATTTTTTTCAAATGGAGATGATTTATTGAAAGAGAGTTCACGGACATGGAAATAAAATCTTTTATGATACCCTTCCGATCTTCAGCATGGTATGCATTGGAAGGGTCATTGGGTAGACTGAGGTGTTAGGACTAGGTGATGCAAATGAGCTTGGTGTCCTTGTATTATCAAAATGGTAATTTTCTTTTCTCATAACTATGTTTGGCATAACTCGAGGATAATTTCTAGGGATGGGTGTGGGAGGATTTTTGGGAAATGATGTTTACCATTGATTGTGGGTTTCTGTAATTATCTTTAAATGCTTATGATCACTTTCCCTGTATTAATGTTTGATATGTATGGTTTGTCTTCCTGAATTTTGGAGATTTGTTCATATGACTAAAACCCAATAAAAATGATGGTTCAAAAAAAAAAAAAAAAAAATAGAAATGTATAGAAGAAAAAAAAATGTTATCTATAAATTCTTAAAGGAAAACTATCAGGTCAAAAATTCATATGTAACTGCTATCATTTTCTAATTCCTCGCTCTAATCTCTCTCTATGAATTTATTTTATTTATATACTGCTCAAAAAAATAAAGGGAACATGTTAAATGTTAAGTGCTCCCTTTATTGTTTTGAGCAGTGTACTACTTATGGACAATTGCATAGGTCTAAGACTGCTCACGAAAATAAAGGGAACACTTAACATTTAACATATTCCCTTTACTTATATTTTTTTGAGCAGTGTATTTCCCTCCTATCTTCTGTAAACTTCAAATAAAGAGATTAATTCCATCTGTCAATCAAAGTCAATGGTCCACTTAGTTCTCTGCTGTCCACCCCCCATAGCATGAATATGCATGTCACATATTAACACTACATCACTGCAGAGATGATCACTGGGGGGGGACTGTATTCTACTCTCTGCTCTCTGTGTTTGCAGCATCACAAGAGGTCAACTACAACACAGATACTGTCACTGCAGAGCAGGGGTATCTGCTTAGAGAAACTAATGGAGTCTAGACAAGGCAGATCTGCAATAGCTCTCTCCCTCAGTGTCCTCAATAGAACAGAATTTACTGAAACCTGACACTGCACTGTCTGAGAGTAAAGAAAGGAAGGAGGAGGGAGGAGAGATCTGCTGAGAGGGAGTGCATAATTACTTGACAGTATATACAGCAGCCGGACTATTCCTGTTTGCCTATAATGGAGAGGACTAATCCAGGAGCTCCTTGCAGGGTCTGACAATGCTAATCTATTATATAAAACCCGAAGGCCACTTCCGCCCAAAATCCGCTTCCGCTTCCGTGATGGCCTCCCTCCTGTGTCCAACTCCGGAACCGGAAGCACCAGACCCACGAGCGGCGCCACCGGCCCTGCACAGAGCCCCGTCTGCGGCCGCCCACATCCCGCCCACAGCCCTGCAGCTCACCGCCCACCAACATCCGCCAACCGGCCCGGAACGAGTGTGGGGCCTCCGCCGGCACAGCTCCCAGTCCTGCCGCTCTCTCCACAGACCGGCTGACGCTCCTCCATCACCCAGCTAGCCCCGCCCACACTCCGCCCCCGGCCTCCGGAACCGCCAACAGCACTGCCGCTGCCCGCCGCCCGCCAACAGCCCAGTAAGTCTTCCGCCACCCTGCCTCCGCTCTCCTCTGCCACCTCCAGCCCTCCTCTGCCCCCTCCAGCCCTGCTCTGCCCCTCACCTGCTCTGCACCTCCGCCCTGCTCTGCACCCTCCAGCCCTGCTCTGCACCCTCCAGCCCTGCTCTGCACCCTCCAGCCCTGCTCTGCACCCTCCAGCCCTGCTCTGCACCCTCCAGCCCTGCTGCTGACCCTGCAGCCCTCACTGCTGACCCCTCAGCCCTCACTGCTGACCCCTAGCCCTCACTGCTGACCCCTGAGCCCTCACTGCTGACCCCTGCAGCCCTCACTGCTGACCCCTGCGCCCTCACTGCTGACCCCTGAGCCCTCACTGCTGACCCCTGAGCCCTCACTGCTGACCCCTGAGCCCTCACTGCTGACCCCTGAGCCCTCACTGCTGACCCCTGAGCCCTCACTGCTGACCCCTGAGCCCTCACTGCTGACCCCTAGCCCTCACTGCTGACCCCTGCGCCCTCACTGCTGACCCCTGCGCCCTCACTGCTGACCCCTGCGCCCTCACTGCTGACCCCTGCGCCCTCACTGCTGACCCCTGAGGACCCTCACTGCTGAGCCCTCACTGCTGACCCCTGAGCCCTCACTGCTGACCCCTGAGCCCTCACTGCTGACCCCTGAGCCCTCACTGCTGACCCTGAGCCCTCACTGCTGACCCCTGAGCCCTCACTGCTGAGCCCTCACTGCTGACCCCTGAGCCCTCACTGCTGACCCCTGAGCCCTCACTGCTGACCCCTGAGCCCTCACTGCTGACCCCTGAGCCCTCACTGCTGACCCCTGCGCCCTCACTGCTGACCCCTGCGCCCTCACTGCTGACCCCTGAGCCCTCACTGCTGAGCCCTCACTGCTGACCCCTGAGCCCTCACTGCTGACCCCTGAGCCCTCACTGCTGACCCCTGAGCCCTCATGCTGACCCCTGAGCCCTCACTGCTGACCCCTGAGCCCTCACTGCTGACCCCTGAGCCCTCACTGCTGACCCCTGAGCCCTCACTGCTGACCCCTGAGCCCTCACTGCTGACCCCTGAGCCCTCACTGCTGACCCCTGAGCCCTCACTGCTGACCCCTGAGGCTGCGCCCTCACTGCTGACCACTGAGCCTGCGCCCTCACTGCTGACCACTGAGCCCTCACTGCTGACCCCTGAGCCCTCACTGCTGACCCCTGCGCCCTCACTGCTGACCCCTGCGCCCTCACTGCTGACCCCTGAGCCCTCACTGCTGACCCCTGAGCCCTCACTGCTGACCCCTGCGCCCTCACTGCTGACCCCTGCGCCCTCACTGCTGACCCCTGCGCCCTCACTGCTGACCCCTGCGCCCTCACTGCTGACCCCTGCGCCCTCACTGCTGACCCCTGCGCCCTCACTGCTGACCCCTGCGCCCTCACTGCTGACCCCTGCGCCCTCACTGCTGACCCCTGCGCCCTCACTGCTGACCCCTGCGCCCTCACTGCTGACCCCTGCGCCCTCACTGCTGACCCCTGCGCCCTCACTGCTGACCCCTGAGCCCTCACTGCTGACCCCTGCGCCCTCACTGCTGACCCCTGAGCCCTCACTGCTGACCCCTGCGCCCTCACTGCTGACCCCTGCGCCCTCACTGCTGACCCCTGCGCCCTCACTGCTGACCCCTGAGCCCTCACTGCTGACCCCTGAGCCCTCACTGCTGAGCCCTCACTGCTGACCCCTGAGCCCTCACTGCTGACCCCTGAGCCCTCACTGCTGACCCCTGAGCCCTCACTGCTGACCCCTGAGGCTGCGCCCTCACTGCTGACCACTGAGCCTGCGCCCTCACTGCTGACCACTGAGCCCTCACTGCTGACCCCTGAGCCCTCACTGCTGACCCCTGAGCCCTCACTGCTGACCCCTCACTGCTGACCCCTGAGCCCTCACTGCTGACCCCTGAGCCCTCACTGCTGACCCCTGAGCCCTCACTGCTGACCCCTGAGCCCTCACTGCTGACCCCTGAGCCCTCACTGCTGACCCCTCAGCCCTCACTGCTGACCCCTGAGCCCTCACTGCTGACCCCTGAGGCTGCGCCCTCACTGCTGACCACTGAGCCTGCGCCCTCACTGCTGACCACTGAGCCCTCACTGCTGACCCCTGCGCCCTCACTGCTGACCCCTGCGCCCTCACTGCTGACCCCTGCGCCCTCACTGCTGACCCCTGCGCCCTCACTGCTGACCCCTGCGCCCTCACTGCTGACCCCTGCGCCCTCACTGCTGACCCCTGCGCCCTCACTGCTGACCCCTGCGCCCTCACTGCTGACCCCTGCGCCCTCACTGCTGACCCCTGCGCCCTCACTGCTGACCCCTGCGCCCTCACTGCTGACCCCTGCGCCCTCACTGCTGACCCCTGCGCCCTCACTGCTGACCCCTGCGCCCTCACTGCTGACCCCTGCGCCCTCACTGCTGACCCCTGCGCCCTCACTGCTGACCCCTGCGCCCTCACTGCTGACCCCTGCGCCCTCACTGCTGACCCCTGCGCCCTCACTGCTGACCCCTGCGCCCTCACTGCTGACCCCTGCGCCCTCACTGCTGACCCCTGCGCCCTCACTGCTGACCCCTGCGCCCTCACTGCTGACCCCTGCGCCCTCACTGCTGACCCCTGCGCCCTCACTGCTGACCCCTGCGCCCTCACTGCTGACCCCTGCGCCCTCACTGCTGACCCCTGCGCCCTCACTGCTGACCCCTGCGCCCTCACTGCTGACCCCTGAGCCCTCACTGCTGACCCCTGAGCCCTCACTGCTGACCCCTGAGCCCTCACTGCTGACCCCTGAGCCCTCACTGCTGACCCCTGAGCCACCGCCCTCACTGCTGACCCCTGAGCCACCGCCCTCACTGCTGACCCCTGAGCCACCGCCCTCACTGCTGACCCCTGAGCCACCGCCCTCACTGCTGACCCCTCAGGCTGCGCCCTCACTGCTGACCCCTCAGGCTGCGCCCTCACTGCTGACCCCTGCGCCCTCACTGCTGACCCCTGCGCCCTCACTGCTGACCCCTGCGCCCTCACTGCTGACCCCTGCGCCCTCACTGCTGACCCCTCAGGCTGCGCCCTCACTGCTGACCCCTGCGCCCTCACTGCTGACCCCTGCGCCCTCACTGCTGACCCCTGCGCCCTCACTGCTGACCCCTGCGCCCTCACTGCTGACCCCTGCGCCCTCACTGCTGTCCCCTGCGCCCTCACTGCTGACCCCTGCGCCCTCACTGCTGACCCCTGCGCCCTCACTGCTGACCCCTGCGCCCTCACTGCTGACCCCTGCGCCCTCACTGCTGACCCCTGCGCCCTCACTGCTGACCCCTGAGCCCTCACTGCTGACCCCTGAGCCACCGCCCTCACTGCTGACCCCTGAGCCACCGCCCTCACTGCTGACCCCTGAGCCACCGCCCTCACTGCTGACCCCTGAGCCACCGCCCTCACTGCTGACCCCTGAGCCACCGCCCTCACTGCTGACCCCTGAGCCACCGCCCTCACTGCTGACCCCTGAGCCACCGCCCTCACTGCTGACCCCTGAGCCACCGCCCTCACTGCTGACCCCTCAGGCTGCGCCCTCACTGCTGACCCCTCAGGCTGCGCCCTCACTGCTGACCCCTCAGGCTGCGCCCTCACTGCTGACCCCTCAGGCTGCGCCCTCACTGCTGACCCCTGCGCCCTCACTGCTGACCCCTGCGCCCTCACTGCTGACCCCTGCGCCCTCACTGCTGACCCCTGCGCCCTCACTGCTGACCCCTGCGCCCTCACTGCTGACCCCTGCGCCCTCACTGCTGACCCCTGCGCCCTCACTGCTGACCCCTGCGCCCTCACTGCTGACCCCTGCGCCCTCACTGCTGACCCCTGCGCCCTCACTGCTGACCCCTGCGCCCTCACTGCTGACCCCTGCGCCCTCACTGCTGACCCCTGCGCCCTCACTGCTGACCCCTGAGCCTGCGCCCTCACTGCTGACCCCTGAGCCCTCACTGCTGACCCCTGCGCCCTCACTGCTGACCCCTGCGCCCTCACTGCTGACCCCTGCGCCCTCACTGCTGACCCCTGCGCCCTCACTGCTGACCCCTGCGCCCTCACTGCTGACCCCTGAGCCTGCGCCCTCACTGCTGACCCCTGAGCCTGCGCCCTCACTGCTGACCCCTGAGCCTGCGCCCTCACTGCTGACCCCTGAGCCTGCGCCCTCACTGCTGACCCCTGCGCCCTCACTGCTGACCCCTGCGCCCTCACTGCTGACCCCTGCGCCCTCACTGCTGACGACCCTGCGCCCTCACTGCTGACCCCTGAGCCTGCGCCCTCACTGCTGACCCCTGAGCCCTCACTGCTGACCCCTGAGCCCTCACTGCTGACCCCTGCGCCCTCACTGCTGACCCCTGCGCCCTCACTGCTGACCCCTGCGCCCTCACTGCTGACCCCTGCGCCCTCACTGCTGACCCCTGCGCCCTCACTGCTGACCCCTGAGCCTGCGCCCTCACTGCTGACCCCTGAGCCTGCGCCCTCACTGCTGACCCCTGAGCCTGCGCCCTCACTGCTGACCCCTGAGCCTGCGCCCTCACTGCTGACCCTGAGCCTGCGCCCTCACTGCTGACCCCTGAGCCTGCCCCCCTCACTGCTGACCCCTGAGCCTGCCCCCTCACTGCTGACCCCTGAGCCTGCCCCCTCACTGCTGACCCCTGAGGCTGCCCCCTCACTGCTGACCCCTGAGGCTGCGCCCTCACTGCTGACCCCTGAGGCTGCGCCCTCACTGCTGACCCCTGAGGCTGCGCCCTCACTGCTGACCCCTGAGGCTGCGCCCTCACTGCTGACCCCTGAGGCTGCGCCCTCACTGCTGACCCCTGAGCCACCGCCCTCACTGCTGACCCCTGAGGCTGCGCCCTCACTGCTGACCCCTGAGCCACCGCCCTCACTGCTGACCCCTGAGGCTGCGCCCTCACTGCTGACCCCTGAGCCACCGCCCTCACTGCTGACCCCTGAGCCACCGCCCTCACTGCTGACCCCTGAGCCACCGCCCTCACTGCTGACCCCTGAGCCACCGCCCTCACTGCTGACCCCTGAGCCACCGCCCTCACTGCTGACCCCTGAGC
This sequence comes from Allobates femoralis, assembly GCA_033576535.1. Classification (NCBI taxonomy): domain Eukaryota; kingdom Metazoa; phylum Chordata; class Amphibia; order Anura; family Aromobatidae; genus Allobates; species Allobates femoralis. Next base: position 569,855,701 of record JARQOC010000004.1, on the reverse strand, counting down.
CACCGCCCTCACTGCTGACCCCTGAGCCACCGCCCTCACTGCTGACCCCTGAGCCACCGCCCTCACTGCTGACCCCTGAGCCACCGCCCTCACTGCTGACCCCTGAGCCACCGCCCTCACTGCTGACCCCTGAGCCACCGCCCTCACTGCTGACCCCTGAGCCACCGCCCTCACTGCTGACCCCTGAGCCACCGCCCTCACTGCTGACCCCTGAGCCACCGCCCTCACTGCTGACCCCTGAGCCACCGCCCTCACTGCTGACCCCTGAGCCACCGCCCTCACTGCTGACCCCTGAGCCACCGCCCTCACTGCTGACCCCTGAGCCACCGCCCTCACTGCTGACCCCTGAGCCACCGCCCTCACTGCTGACCCCTGAGCCACCGCCCTCACTGCTGACCCCTGAGCCTGCGCCCTCACTGCTGACCCCTGAGCCACCGCACTCACTGCTGACCCCTGAGCCACCGCCCTCACTGCTGACCCCTGAGCCACCGCACTCACTGCTGACCCCTGAGCCACCGCACTCACTGCTGACCCCTGAGCCACCGCACTCACTGCTGACCCCTGAGCCACCGCACTCACTGCTGACCCCTGAGCCACCGCCCTCACTGCTGACCCCTGAGCCACCGCACTCACTGCTGACCCCTGAGCCACCGCACTCACTGCTGACCCCTGAGCCACCGCACTCACTGCTGACCCCTGAGCCACCGCCCTCACTGCTGACCCCTGAGCCACCGCACTCACTGCTGACCCCTGAGCCACCGCACTCACTGCTGACCCCTGAGCCACCTGTACACACACAATTAATTTCACCGCACTCCCCTAACTATTACTAAATAAACTATATATATATATTCTAGACTACCCGATTCTTCAGAATCGGGCTGCCATCTAGTAACATATAAACTACAAACGGTACAATAATGATTTTACATGTTATTAAAAGGTCTGCCCCGGCACTATTCAAGGGTAATATTAGTATCATACTGAAAAATGACACATTTGTTTTGTCTATTAAGCTAATAACAGTAGTACATTAAAATTGCTACCTTCTTGCTATACTGATTGAAACCTCTCCTAAAATATTATTTGGACAGGTGTTTTCATCAATGTACAGTTCAATAGAAATCTGAAACATGAGGTTTATTGGATTCTTATGTTTGATTCTTTGTGACCAAAAGGTTTGAGTAAGCGCACAGCCCTCATCCTACACTAATGAAATAATCTTTAGAATATTTTGTGTACTATTTTGGATTATGTTTTTCTTTTTTTCTGGGACTAATGGATTGTGTTTAATGTTAAATGCTTGATTATTGTCACATGTGAGACGAATGGATACCTTTGCTGTCTTTTTTTTTAAACATTGGCAACAGTTCAGAATGTTAGGTTGTGAGTAAACCCCGCGTAAACTCCGCTGATCTATGTTGGGACTATGCTAATTACTGGGTAATATCCTGTCACTTTTTGTATCGCTTTTGACAACTTTTTATTTGATGTATTAAATAAATATAAAGATTTTTTACTCAAATTGGATCAGATGGACTGCTATGTTGGAGTGACTGCTTGCATCCATGTGCAGTAGTAGTCTCCCCTGCTGTGATATGGATAGCCTATACCACTTTGAGGCAAGCTATCTCCTGGTTATGATGGTGGTTAGTGATGGACAAACCATTCGAGTTCGTGACCTGTGAAAGCAAGTACATAGTTAATAATAATACACATTATACTTACCAGGTCCCTAAAATTCCTTTGAGCTGTGCGGCGGCGCTGTGTTACTTCTGGGTTTCTGGGGAATAGGCATGTGACTGACTCCAACAGCCAATCAGATACACCCTGAAGATAAGGGGCGGCCCGGAAGTGGTGCAGCGCTGCATCACATCAGGAGGAGAAAATGCCTACCTGGTAAGTATGTGACATTAACTAGCACGGGGAAAAACAGGCAATTCGCTGATCCCTAATGGTTGTTTCTTAAAAATTAAATTCTCTTTTTTTTATTTCCAGAGAACACCTTTAAGCATTTTAAACCAGTAATGTTAGTAAATAGACATATAATCATAGTGTATTCAAGTTACTAACATGTACCCTTCGATATTCCTCCTCCCGTATGCTTGGTTTTCACCATAAAAAATATAGGTATTTTTACAATGAGTGCTCACTTTATGGCCTATGCTTACACTACTCATGCCATCTTCTAGTCACCTTGACTCTGCCAAAGTTCTACAAGGTCAACATACTAGTGCATCTCAATAAATTAGCAGGAGATAGCTGTGCACCACTCAGCAGTCCTAAGTGGCCTTATCATGGCCATAATTCAACTCCTGACAGGCAGTCGGTATGCCGGGGTGCGTATCAATAACGAAAGTTCCAATAGTAAAAAGGAATGAAACAGCACTCACCGGTTTTTCTGTGCTCAATTTATTTATTCAGAAGTGCGTTTCAGCTTGCCATTTCATTCAAGTTGAACTTCCATGGGTCTTCAGGACCTGTGTAAGTTCAACTTGAACGAAACGGCAAGCCATAGTCCGGCACTCATGCACCCCCTCCCTGCACCTATGTAACCCAGTTCCGAATAAATAAAGCAAGCACAGAATAACTGGTGAGTGCTGTTTCATTCCTTTTTATTTACTATCTCAATAAATTAGAATATCATCAAAAAGTTAATTTATTTCAGCAATTCAATACAAAAAGTAAAATGTATATATTATATAAAGTCACTACAAACAGTGATCTATTTTTAGTGTTTATTTCTGTAAATGTTGATGATTATTGCTTACAGCCAATGAAAACCCAAAGGTCATTATCTCAGAAAATTAAAGTAGGGAAGATGAAGAGTTAAAAACTGCACTGCCGTAATCTCCGAAACATGAACGGGTGAATATAATATTGATTTAGTAGTCAACGTGTTTCAGGACTCCCAGAAACACCCTGTAACATGGCAATATGACATTGATTTTTGATGATATTGTAAGTCATTGAGATGCAATAGTATCATCTAAAAAAAGACATAGGCAACTTACCAATAAAGAAAAAATAATAATACAGTGCTTACTATTGTTTGCGTTACTTAAAAATATTCTTGTAATAATTTCTTCTTACAATGATCACACAGATGGGGATATTTCTTATTGCATAGTGGAGTCTCTGTAATTCAGTTGTCCTGCTTACCTTCCCTTTTGCACTTGGGATAGAGTAATTTTCAATGCCAGTCCAGCCAAAACTAGCCTGCCCTTCAGAAGCAGATTTTTTTCCCCAGAACAGAACACATTGAGAGGAAGTTCTAAGGGGATAAAAAGCAGTAGTCACAAGTTTTCCACAGCAACATCTAAAAGCTGATTTAAAACATGTTCTGTTTTGCATGATATTACAGTAAATACAGTAATTCTAGAACAACTTTTCCATACATTCATTATAGTGCTTTCTTTTTTTTCACTTTTTTATGCAATTTAATTAATTTTGGATATAGTTACAGAGTTTGCACTGTTGAAAAAGTTTTATAGTCATCACGTTCATCTGAGGAATTTGAATAAATTGAATTCAGTATATATTGAATTTTTTTAAATTATTTTCAAGAAAAAGTAAGTATCAAGATATATACATATATTAGTTGCAATTATCATAAACATCAACATCATCATCACCATCTTAATCTGATTTAGAGGTTTAGTACAAAACTATCATAACTTTTAATTTTCTATTTGATTATACAACAATAATATTTTCAATCATATGCCTTAGTTTAAGTGTAAATAGAAAGGTATAAAATGTACATTAAAATATATTGGAATTTATTACTTTGACTTACTATGATACTTTAGGTACAACTTTATACTAGTTATTTCCCTTGTAATTTAATACATTATATATCTACATAATATAGATTGTTTTACTCTATTAAGATACAAAAACTGGAAAGTAGAAAGTAAAAATAGGGTCTTACCAAAGAAACAAGAGTAGTTAAAACCACTGTTGTTCAGCTCACCTTTTATGTGTTGTGTAAGGGTGGAAACACACTATCCTACTTACATGCGAGTCTCTCCGACGAAACTCGGATCAGTGACCCAGTTTAACTTTGCAGAAGTGATTGACCAACTGACCAATGTCAGGTTAAGTGTGGACTTACACTTTTTTTGCAGTGTCATATACTAGTGCTGTTTTAAGTTAAGTTTTGCTATATATACTATAGATGACTGAATTCATTTGATACCAATCAAATTTGTGTCAAATTTTAGAATCTCATCATAACCAGCAAATTCAAACTCCCGTATATACCATTTCCTTAGTATACGTAAGAGGGAAAGTAGGGAAAGGAAGTGCAGCTCACTTTGCACACACCCTGAATTCTCAGGTACCTGGTTAAGTGGCCAGCTTCCACTGGTTCTGTATTAAATAAAGATTTTCCAGGGCCACATGTCCATAAGGTTTAAGGTTCTTTATTTAGTTTATGGTAAAAACAAAAGCATCCTGACCGGACGCGTTTTGGAAGCAAGTTCCTTACTCATTGAGTAATTGAGACAATGATGACAATGAGTAATTGTTTAATGCATGAAGGTTGCTTTACAAAAGGATTGTTTTTATATCATTGCAAAAATTGATAAGTAAGGAACTTGCTTCCGAAACGCGTCCGGTTAGGATGCTATTGAATTTACCATTAACTAAATAAACCTTACTGACATGTGGCCCTGAAAAATCTTCATTTATTTCCTTTGAATACTTTGCCTAAAATGACAACCACCGTTACAAAATATTGTATCAGTCAGAATAGAATTACATGAACTCTGGCAAGACTAAGAAAGCATCCACATAATGTAAAAGAAGCAAGAAATACAGTAGCCTTATTGTGGTGAAAGTGGATGTGATTGGAAGTCACAGCTCAGTGTAGCCTTAGCTATTGGCTACAAAAAAAAACCCCATAAAATACTGAAGAAACTGTAAAGATAGTGAATATGACACCACAGAGATTAATGCTATATGCTGAAATTCACACAGCACGGAACATGAAGGAAAGCAGAACACTTGTTTTTTTTCTACAGATAAACAAATATATGTTAACCTGAAAAATTAATACATTAATTCTGGAAATTAATCATATTAATACTAATCAAGTGCTTAGAATTTTGCAGCTGGTAAGAAATAAAATGGTATTACAATTTTTTTAAAACCTCTAAATCATAATTTAGAGAAAAAAAAATAGACAATATAGTTTATTGCATTGACGTGAAACCAATATTTTGTTAGCTTAATATTCAAAATGTTTATAAATAATCTAGAACTTATTCTTAAAGGCATGACACTATTTTATTTTTTTAATGACTTTCAACATTAATGATATGACATTAAGACACATAGATTCAACAGAAATTATATCTGACATCAAAGGTCAAAGTATCAAAGCATCACAACAAGCAAATTATAATATGTAATAATTAAAATTAATAGGATTAGTGCTCAAACCTTCTCCCAAAGTTGCACTGCCCTCAGGCTTATACCATTCAAAAAACCCTTTATATTTCAATATATGTAATGCTCCTTTCACATCAGCGGTTATTGCAATTTCGCATTAGAACCGACCGATGTTGTCGCACCTGCCGGATCTACAGCGTGACGGCTGACCTGCGGCACCAATTCGGCAAGCCCCATTCATTCTCTATGGGGCTTATGGTCGGGTGCAGCAAGGGCGGTTTTACCCGATCCGGCAATTGCGGTCCTTACGGCCCCGCACAAAAAACGCTGCTAGCCACATTTTTTTGTATGGTAAGTACCAAATCTGCCGGATCAAGCACTCAAACGTAATACATTTTGGAATCATGAACACATGAAGTTATATCACATAAAAAAACATATAAATTGTAACAGTGCTAATGGGATCTACTGTATTAAATGCATGGCTTGTGATATGTGTTATATCGGGTGCACTACACGAAAACTAAAAATCCGAAAAATTTTTCTTCTCTGTGCACTAAGCACTAGGGATGAGCGAGTATACTTGTCACTACTCGGTACTCGCACAAATATCTCTGTACACGGGGTTCTCGGCAAGCACCGAGTACCGCCGAGATGCTTCGACTCCTTGCAAATAATTATCGATCTGACACAAATACACAGCTCCCTTTAGTGCACACAGTGAACTGGCATCACACAGAGAGCAGATTGATTGTTAGGGTCCCTCTTGGGGCCACAGCAAGGTGTTCTATGTTGCGACGATTTGAAAAAACCCACCCTCCTGCCCTTTCCCAGAAACACTTGTTTTATAGCCAGAAGTCTGTGGGCGGAGCCTGTCACTAATTGACTTACATTGGGCTCGGTGCTCTGGCCGAGTACACGAGTATCTTGGGATGCTCGGCCCGAGCTTCGAGCACCCGAACATTTTAGTACTCGCTCATCTCTACTAAACACTCTTGACCATGATATTCCAGATCCCCAAACATGCCCTCTTATTCAAAGACCTATTCACACTTGATTAAGTGCAACTGAGATCATATTTTTTTCTTTTGGGCATAAATTGAGGGTCTGGTCTCTCTGGTGTAGGCATGACAGAGGACATAGATCTTGTCCGAAACGCGTTGCCTGCGGCACGGGCTTCTGCCAATGCCCTGTATTTGCCTGTTTTGCCCTGCCAATTTTATGGGAATCTTGACTTTATTAATAAAATTCATCGAAGCATTTCAGAAGTTGGACTCCTTTCATTTGCTAAAATTGCATTAAGCCTACAATGCATCTTACTTTCACAAAGGGTATCCTGCTTATATCTATTTCTGAATGGAAAAATTGCAAATATTGAAAATCAATAAAAAGATAGCATCCCTATTAGTTTTAAAATTCGTGATTAGTCAGAATTTCCATAGTAATGATATGGGATTCAGCGCACTCTATAGTCATAAATACACAAGTATCAATAAGATGTGGATTTAATTTGTAAATATAAAATATAAAAGATATAAGTTTAAAAAGTTAAAAATTCAACATCCACGGGATATCGGGGACCTTGATCTGTTCATTGAGATTCTCTTGCTGAGGTGGAGATGTTGATTTCCTATGGTGATACAGGAAGAGAATGTATCACTTGTTTGATGATTGAATATTACATAGAATTGTAAGAGTAAAAACCTACCTCTTTAAGAATGGGTTACCCGTGGTTAATACCTCTGGAGAACGATATCTTCAAGAGGAGGTTGGATCTGGGACAGATCTAGATGCTAAAATAGGGATTAGGTTAAATTAAATCTAGCAGAGGTGTATTGAATGGTGCACTACTATGCCCAACAGTTGGGCACCGCCATGGGGACCAGGTTTGCACCAAGCTATGCTATCCTCTATATGGGCAGATGGGAATAACAGTACATCTGCCCTGGGGTTGCATTGCGGTCGGACCTGGCCCTGTGGTGGTGATATAGATTATATAGTATTTATTTGGGCAGGGAGTAATGAAACTCTGCATTAATTTTTTGAAGAACTAAATAACACTTTTTTCCGTGTATAAAAAGACCCTCTATCTAAGCATAACACTATTAAACATAGAGGATTAATTAAAGGATTGCAGGTATGGGGAATACCAAGAATTAACAAAGACTGGAGAGGGGGTAACTTCATTGAGAAAATGCCACACAAGGAATCAGAATGGATATTTAAAATGAATTCCCTCAAACCTTATGGGCTCAATAATGAAATAGAGATCATTTCATTCAATTGACCCGGTACAAAAGGAGTGCTAACATAGACCTAGGTACCTTTGAGAAAGGAGTTTGTCATTTCCCCAAACTGTACATTGAGATTAGAATCACCAAATCAAGAAAGCATCAGCAAGAGGACACTGAACTCAGTAAAAAAATTAAAAAAACAGAAAACAGTGCTACTCACATTATCCCGACTGCAGCTCCAGCAGCATAGCACCATCTGGGCAGGAGAGATCGGAGACACGCCAGTACAGGCATCCAGTTAGCCTTGGTATATCCAAGGGACCCATGATTGGGAGTACCAACGCAGTCCCAAACCCAGGAGCCGGCAGACATATGTGTTACCGTCATGAGGAGTGCCCGCAATCTGTTAACACTGGAGCAGTGGAGCAGGGGAGTGCAAGAGGTCACTGGAAAATTGAAAGTATTGCAAACAATCTATAATTGAGTAAACATCAAGATGATATAAATTGCATGCATACACAAATAATTGTTGGAAGCGAACCAACACAGCAGGATGCAAAAATTCTATATTTGCTCAGGAGCTACTTCTGTTAAATGACTATGAGACACTATAGAAATTCAAAATAACCACAGATTTTAAAGTAATAGGGACGTTATGGTCTTAATGATTTTTCAATTTTTTTTTTTTTTTGGCCAGAAATAGATGTAAGCAAGAAATTAAGAGGCATTGTTGCATAATAGGTTCAATGTAATTTTTTGTATCTTTTGTATGTTTCTGTATGTGATTTAATGACAAATTACTTAATTAACTTAATTAAATTTAAATGACAATTTTAAGTATGATTTACAGTAAAATGCATTCTTAAGATACTATTGTTATAGTGTTTATCACTTAGTGCGCTGCCATTTATTTATTTATATGACATATAATACTTTTATTATAATTGATTATAAATAATAGATTAAATAAATGCATTTTAGTTTTTATAATATAACCAAACATTAGAATAACAAAATCTTTCCCTTGCAAAACATAAAACTAATCTCCGTACATCTCATAAGCCAACTATGCAAATTGTCACTTCAGTGAGAAAAGTAGACAAACTCTAGGGCCACCTAATAAAGGTAGCAATCCTTGAAGTCATAATTGACTCATTAAAAAGCCTTTTAATACAACTGAGGATTTGTGCCAGATCAGAACCCCAAACTGAAGACACTGCTTTTCAGGGTAATTGCCCCTCATCAGTGCAGTGTGTGGGATCTGACCTGGCTGTATGAGAGGCTGAGATGAGGTCTGGGGGAACAGCTATTCTCCTTGTGGAGAGCATTCTGCCTGCCGGGTGAGGAGACTTATAGCCGTAATGCTCCTCTGGGATATGTGCAAATTGATACTTCAGTAAGGAAGTAGACAAACTCACTTCCTCACTGAAGAGCATTGTGGCTATAAGTTTCCTCAGCCGGCAGGTAGAATTTTGTCCACAAGAAGAGTAGCTATTCCCCCAGACCATAAGCCAACTAAAAATGGGTTAACATTTAGAAATAAAAGCCATGCCTAGTTTTACTAATTTATTTTCTATATCTGAAAAAAGTGAGACAGGTATCTTATAAAATAGATTTTACCTAAAACACCATATTAATAAATCTTTTTACACCAAAACGTGAATAAATGTAATAATAAATTCAGTCAATCAACACAAATTTTTAAGTTTTGCCATAATTCATACTTTACTAGTCACATAAGTTGTTGTATGGGGGGCATAAATTCCTTTATATATATTGTGCACATCTGAAGATTTTTTTCTATTCGTAAGCATTAATTTAGATGTAACATTTTAGTCAGAATTAAAGAATGAACAATGAATAATTGACCAAATTATAAATTTTTTTTTTTCTAATTTGAAAACTACCAAAGTGGTAAATTTTCAATTTTAGTTTCCTTTATATCAAGCTGTCACAAAATCAAATTTTAAAACAATGAGTTTATCATTTTATCATAACCGCAAAAGTAGTATTAACTAAAGATGTGATTTTTCTGATTTGTGGATTGTTAAGATGGAAAGACATTTCAAACTTCATACTAATAAGATTTTTTGCAACTCAATACATGAACTTCATTACAGAGCACAATGCATTTGTTATTCACTTCCTTGTAGTTGATGATGATTTTAATTCCTCTTGATATATTGAATGTTTAAGAAGGGAGAACATACCGGCATATACGGTAGGCTAGAGTTTTAAAACAAAGGTACAGAAGAGGCAGAACATGATAATAGAAAATACACAATGTCTTACTTTACCTTCATCTAGTAATATCAGAGAAACAGTTCTTGAAAATGAAAGAAGCAATGGAGAAAGCAACCAAAATATTGCATTTGAAACCTTTCTGATTTGGTACTGAAAATGCAAAATTAATATAGAAATGTTAATGAGTAGCTTACTTTTTGTTAATATAATGATGTATAATGAAATATGAACAAAGTGGGTGAAGGTTTCATTGTTATTTAAGATGAAATACTTGTTCATATTGTGACAGAAGGATAAATCTTAAGGATTTTTTATGAAAATGGTACAAATGGTTACAGGAAAATATAGAAAATGTGCATGTTGCAGTATTCAACTGTCATTGTCAGTCTTTGCAACAGTTTTTGACCTCTCTTGGACCTCTGCATGTGTCTTTCTTGCTCCAGCTCTTTAACACCCATGTAAGCTTTTATTAGGGTGCTTTCACATGTATTTTAAGATGTAATTCACGGCAGATGTCGCTGCATCTGCCGCATCTGCTGCGTAACAGCCGACTTGTGGCACTGATCCGGCAAGCCCCATTTATTCTCAATGGGGCTTGCGGTCTTGTGCGGCGAGTGCAGTATTGCCGAATCCGGCACTTGCGACACCGCAAATGAATGCTGCTAGCAGCGTTTTTTTGCATGGCGGCAAGTGCTGGATCTGCCGGATTCGGCAATACGGCACTCCCTGCACCTGAGCACAAACACCATTGAGAATAATAGGGCTTGCCGGGTCAGTGCCGCAAGTTACGCGGCAGATTTGGTTGATCCGGCAGATGCGGAGGCATCTGCCACGAATTAGACTTTATCACAGATGTAAAAGCAGCCTTAGTCATATATCTAATGGTTATTTACCCTTTCAATGCTGCCATTACATAAAATGACCAACCAGTATACCTTAAAGTCAGTTTAAAGAATAGGGAAGTGTACGTATACCAAAACTTAAATTCATCATGTCAATACCCTAAAAAAATATTTAAAGTAAAAAAATATCCTACTTAAACGATAAATATTTGCATACATAAAAAATAACAACAAACAAAGGTCAAAATCTTCAACTCTCCCAATATAATGAATAATAAAATCATTTTAGTTTAAACGTTACTACCACCTTTACCAATTAAAACTCACAAATACCCAGAATATTACGAAAAAATGGAAAATCGTTCCAAATGAACCCTTTCTCATTTCAACCATACCCCTTTATTACCCAGTGTGTCACCCCCACCAGAGCTGCTGGAAGAGCCAGGTAAAGTGCCTGAAAATGGCACTATGAAATAATGCAACATTTTCAAGGGTGGCAGCAGGTTGCAATTTTCAGGATGTGGGGGGGTCCAGAATGCTTAGGCCTTACCACACTGAGAATCCCAGCCCCAACGTGCCTAGTTTTACCTAGGCTGGGAATTAAAAATAGGATGGAACTCATGCATTTTTTTTATTATCTCTTTAATTAAAAAAAAGTAAGTAACAGGGATTGTCTGTATTTTCATTTCCAGCCAAGATAATGCCAGGCAGATGTAGCTGTCCACTTTATCTGTGCTTAGAATCAAAAATATCACAAAGTGCTACACGCATTATTTTAATTATTTATTTATTTTTGCTGTGATGTCAGTTAATGGGTGAGCGGCCCAACATCCAATCACAGATGCTGTCACAGAGAATAGGCATCTGTGATTGGCTGCTGGAGTAACCAGCCCATACATTCTAGCATCTAGAATGTATGGTCAGTTTCAAGATTACTGCAACAGCCAATCACAGATGCCCATTTTCTGTGACTGGATCTGTGATTAGCTGTTGGGTTCCTCTGTAGTGAGTTTCCAAAGAAGTCAATGAACGGCCCCAGAAGTAGAAGCAGTGGGATGATGGAATGGCAGGATACTGTATGATTTGCTGTTTAATAACTATATACTTTATTTTACAGCCCCCTGCTCCATCCTATAACTTTAAAGTCCAAGTTCGGGAGTTCGGGCTTTAGACTCAAGTTCGAGTCATATTTGGCTCCAAACTTTAAAAAAAAGTCCAAGAGAGTCTGCCGAATCTGAACATTGGTGGGTTCGTCCATCAATAGTCACTACACTTGTAAATTTCCAGAGGGGTGTAAGTCCCAAAATGGGGTCACTTGATCAGTGATTTTGCTCTTATTGTACTTAGAAGCTCTATATATGGAGCCTGCAAATTATTCTATGAAAATTTGTTCTTGAAGAGTCAAATAGTGCTCATTCTCTGTTGAAACTAAGCAATACTATACAGGCACATAAAGGGCATTGCCACATTTAGTAGGAACTCTGTGCCAAATTTTGGTGCCATTTTGTAGCCATTTCCCCATGTAAAAATGTAAAATCTGGGGCTAAAACAATTGTTTTGTGATAAAAATGTAATTATTTTTTCTTCCCCACCCAATTCTGTGACACACCTATTGTGATGATATGATCACTGTACCCATAAATGAATTGAGAGGTGTAGTTTGTAAAATTAGGTCACTTAGTGAGAGTTAGGCTTTTGTGGCTCCCCAGTGACTTTGCCAATGTGACATAGCACCCGCAAACCATAAAGGTAAAATCTGCACTGTGATATGGTGCTCATTCCCTTCTGAGCTTTGTACTGTACCACACATGAGGTATTGGTGTAGTCAGGGCAAATGACCTTATTCTTATTTTCCATTTTGAAAATTAAAAACTTGTGGCTAAAGCAACATTTTAAAGGGAAAAACATTAATTTTGTTTTATTTAATCAGCTCAATATTTACAATTCTGTGAGTTGCCTGATGGTTAAAAATGCTCACAACACCCCTAGATAAATTCCTCTAGAGGCATAGTTTCCAAAATGGGGTCACATGTGGGAGTTTCTGCTGTTTTACAATGTAAAGAGCACTTCAAATGTGACATGGCGTCTGCAATCTATTCCAGTCAAAATGGCAGTCCTTCCCTTCTATGCTATGCTGTGCCCAAACATTAGTTTTCTACCACATATATAGTTTTAAAGTACTCAGGAGAAATTGTACAACAAATTGTATGGTTCATTTTCTTCTGTCTGTTACCATTGTGTAAATGGAAAATTTGGGGCAAAAATAACATTTTTGTGTGAAAAATTGTTTTTTTTTTTCATTTTCACAACTCAACGTTATAAGCTTCTTTAAAGCAGCTGTGGGGTCAAGGTGCTCACTAATCTAATAAATAGAGAAGGTGCAACATAGAAAGAAATGTTATTGCCAGGGGCGTAACTACAATAGGTGCAGGGGTTGTGATCGCACCCGGGCCCTGCACCCTAGGGGGGCCCCAAAAGTCCCTTTGGCCCATAGAAAAAGACTAATATTATTAAAAATTTGCAATAATTGGGGGCCCTATTGGAGCTTTCGCATCAGGGCCCCTGGGCCTGAAGTTACGCCACTGGTTATTGCACATGACCCAAATTCAATTCACAAGAGAAAATTACTATAAAAGGGTCCTTTCACATCAGCGTTTTTCGCTGATTGTGGCAGATCTGGCAGATTTACCGCATATGCCAGATCTGCCACCTAACAGCCGACTTGCAGTACACCTGCGGCAAGCCCCCATTCATTCTCTATGGGGCTTGCGGCAGGTGCGGAAGTGCACTATTGCCGCGATCCAGCAAATCCAGCAGTTGCGGCCGGGCAAAACACCATGGTTAGCTGTGGTTTTTTTGCTTGGCTGCAAGTGCTGGATCGCGGCAATACCACACCTGCCACAAGCCCCATAGAGAATGAATGGCGGCTTGCCACAGGTGTACCGTAAGTTGGCAGTTAAGCACCAATCCGGCAGATGCGGTAAATCTGCTGGATCTACCGCATTCAGCAAAAAATACTGATGTGAAAGAACCCTAACAGAGGCTAGAGACAATATAATCCAAGTATGACAATAATTATGGCCATTTGCAATAACATTTCTTTCTATGTTGTAGCTTCTCTATTTATTTGCATATTTATGCCTGAAACTTTATTTTGCCTTTTATGGTGAATTTTTCTGTCCTATGTGATGAATCTTTTTGTTCTATTTTTAACATAGGGTTAAGTTTATATGTTATTATGATTATTTCTGCACTAAGTTATACCACCTACCAATAGTGGAATATTTTCTGAGAATTTTTTATCTACACTGTATGTATTTGGGACTTTGTTCTGCCTTTTACAGCATTAATCCCTATTGTATGTACATAGTGTAAATGTGCTTATTTAGGTAACTCTCTAAAGATACCATTACACGTTGAAATGTCGTTAAGATATCACCAACGATCTCGGTCGTTAGGACATCGTTTTGACATAGTTGGTGAGATGTCTCACGTATAGATATCGTGGACGATGCACCAACGATGTAGCGAGCAGCTATCATTCGCACAACTCAGCGAACAATACTTTTTCATTGTTGTGAACAGGCAAAGTCGTTAACAACACCGTTATCTTGGTGTCACACACAACGATGCAGCAGGTTGGCTGATCGAGGATCGTTTGATTTGAGAACATGTTCTCAAATCTGCAATCAATGATCCATCGATTTATCGTAGTCGTATCTCGGTGTTACACGCAACGATGTACTAACGATGTCGTTTGAATGACTCCAAACCCATGATGTTTAAGCGATATCATTCATGATCTCGTACCGTGTAACTGTACCTTAAGAGATAATAAAGGATTTATATTCATCATGTGAACCCCTCCCCTTTTTTAGTTTTTATTGTTTTAAATAATGAATTAATACATATTGTCAATTTTTACCTTAATTTTTGGTTTAGTACTCAGTGATTTATAGGTTTTCTCTTGTCTTTAAGTTTGCAACACATATGATAATTAGTTGTCCTTTTTAAGTTCTACTATGCTAATCTGGTAAATTGATGCCACAATAACCAATATATGGATTAACAAGTGATTTATAAAAAAATAGAACTGTTTTCAGCACATAAACCTAGAGATCTTGCTCTTGGACTGAAATTCACGAAAATGTGCGACACAAATGACTAGGTGTTGACATTTTTTTTTCATAAAATTTTTTGATATCTCTATGCTATTTTTGTCTATTTGTAACCAAATAATAGTTGTGAATAGGGATAGGCAAACCACTTGTTTTTCCCCATGTTTGTGACTGGCGTTGTTCTGTTAAAGCAAGTAAAGAGTTAATACACTTGATATACTTACCGGGTCCATGTTCTCTCTTCCTGGTGTGATGCGTGCTGCGTCACTTCCGGGCCACCCCTTATCTTCTGGGCGTATGTGATTGGCTGTTGGGTCCAGTCACATGACTATTCCCCAGAAGCCCAGAAGTGACGCAGCGCCACTGCTTAGCTGGACTGAAAAACGCAGACCCGGTAAGTATAATGAGGACTTTTTACTTGCTGTATCAGAGCCATCTCGGTCATGAACTAGAACAGTTTGCCTATCCCTAGTTGTGAATTAAAATATGTCAAAGGTTTTTATTTAGCTAGAACATCCCAGGATTAATTTAAATTTGAGCAAAGGTAAAGGCACATGTATATGCCAATTTTCAAATATCACATCATCTTTTTTGCCTTGACAGTAGCATACTGTGTGCAGTAACTACACTTACTGTTGACTAATATGCCTAAGCTATTTTCAATATCAATTTTAATAAAATACATAATGGTCTGTATGCAATACTTCATTGTTTTCCACTGGTCCATTGTAGTTAAAACTTTATTAGGATACTAATATAAAATCTAGAACATCATTTTCATCAATAACAATTAGGCTTAAAGAAAATATTTCTGGACCTTCCTTATTGTGTTGTAAAATGTTTATAACACTCATAAATAAACTATATTTGCTTGTTAAAAAATGCTTACCAGTCTAAAATAATATGTTAAAAAACATTTAATGGTGAATATTATCATAAGAGTGCTATGCTTTCTTCTGCAGTTAAAACTCATTAAAACAAATAGTATTTTATTAGCTGGATTTTCATAATAACGCTAGTAATTATTGATTTCTCTTGTTTTTCTTCTTTTAACCACAGTCTAAAAAGTTTATGGCATGACCCTTAAACATTTTTAGCTCTTCTGAATTCTGTCTTAGCAAATGCTTATATATGGTATGAAAAATTGCCGGAGTATCTCTGCCTAGAATTCTGCATTGCACCAATTTCTGTTTATTCATAATGAAACTTATCTAGCACACTATTTTATATCTGGGCAATAATATTTTCGTTGACAAAGAGGCCTTTCCCATCAGAGTCTGATATGGGCAGCAAAGTCTGGACAGTGTCAGACTGTAAAGGGACAAACCTCAACTGCTGACATCTATTTCCCTTATATATTCTTGTTATGTATAAACTTTAATAACTAATAATGTGATCAATATTAATATAAGCTAAAATTGTACACTATTACACAAGTGGTGACATGGCTCAGCTTTGAACTTGGATGAACTTTCTCACGGCATCTGGATCACACTTGGGTGTCAGTGTGAGCCTGCTACTCGTTGTGAACAGACATATGTCTGCTCACAGAGATGTAGCTAAGCTAAACATGTTCACTGAGGGACAGACTTGTGGATTGGAGGGTTTGACTTTTGGTTAATAAAGATGGCAACCGTGGATGTCTTTGTGTTTTATACCACATTAAATTTTTTTTCTGTACTGTGCTTTTTTTAAATACTTACTACTGATTAACAATGGGCGCGTCTAACATTGGCCTGACATTATGAATTTTGGGCTTGGTGTCGGCTGGCATTAAACAGCTGGCATCAACCCCATTATTATCCAGCATACCACTGCCACGAGGGCCATTTGAAGATCCGGGTAAAGCACCTGAAAATGGCGCTATGAAAAAAATGCATCATTTTCAGGGATGGCTGTAGGCTGCGATTTTCAGCGTGGGGGGCACCGAACGCTTAGGTCTTTCCATGCTGAGAATCCCAGCTCTCTGGGTTTTACCTTGGCTGGCAATCAAAAATAGGGCAAAACCCACACATTTTTTTATTTTAATAAATTATTTAAATAATTAATTCTTCAGGTGGAAGTAATTAAAGGTGAAAGTAAATGTATTATTAATTCCTACTTATCATTGTCTTATAATTCTATATAAATCCTTTTGGAAATGTATAACGCACCTGTCGTAGGTTTGTGGCATAAGAAACTCTCAAATATTGACACAAATTATTTTTGCTAAAAAATAATGTATTTTTGCTCTTTAACATTGCTTTCACCACTTTTTTAAGTGAGTATGCTTAGCTATGAAATTTAGGATTAAGCTAGCTCTCAAGAAAAACAGTTCTAGTCATTGGTATTCATAAAGATGCACAAAATTTCTCAAACACCATAGAATGATTTTATGCAAATTGTCACTTCAGTGAGGAAGTAGACAAACTCTAATGGCTCCTAATAAAGGTAGCAATTCTAAAAGTCATAATAGCCTCTTTAACAAGCCTTTTAATATATTTTTATATTACATGTTTATCTCATTGGTTTATATCATGCTTACATGTCCATATATACAATTTTCAAATAAATCTGATATGACTAAATTTCCTACATAAAAATATATTTAGATTGCATTGTTACTGTTCGTAGAATGCACTCATTACTATAAGTTTATAAATTATATAATTATTTTGTTTTTAACTTTAAAATACATATCTATTTCAAATATTCATTCATGCCAATCTTTCATTTAGTAAAATTGCATTTTTACATTAAAACAATCATAAAAACTGAACCTTGTTTGGGAAGTAGAAGAGAGATTGCTTTCCATTAAAGAAATATGTAGACTTTTAATCTACTGTACTATAGACAATTCAGATGCTGTTAGTTTAAATTGGAAATATGTCATTTCACCTCATCAAATAATTAATGTCCCCACAAATCCTTATAAAGATTTCAAGATATATGAAAAATCCTATGCCTTCCTATCTACTTAAAGCTGCAAAAAAGACAACTGATTCCACCATTTAAACATATTTATATCTACTGTTTGTATCTGTAAATTTGTAGATCTTATAATTATTATTTAACCCGATAAGTACATGTATTATTTTTTGAAAATTCATTTTGTTTTTGTGGATTTTAAAGACACTCAAAATTCTTTCCCTAAATGTCAAAGTTTTAAAGAACTATGAAGTGAATATAAATAGTAATTTAAAATGAAAATTGTGAATGAGGCACATTGCTACTAATAGTTTAATATAGATAAAGAATTAAAACAAAGATTCTAATTCTAGTTAGTAAATATGGAGGTTATTTTACTGCTTGTTGCTGATACAAACTATGTTTAAAAATGTACCAGATAAAGAAAATCTTTAATAACATGTTTTATAAAGGATCTGAGTTGGTATTTTGTTTAATATTTGGCATTAATTAAAAGTTTTATCATTAAAAATGGCTAATAATGGTTATAAAGTACAAATGCCAGCTGCCTATTGATAGATAGATAGATAGATAGATAGATAGATAGATAGATAGAACCATTGGGATATATACAAAGGGATATTACAAACATTTAGTAGATTGAAAGGTTTTCCTAACTGTTGCACAAATAAAAATTAGAACTGTCGTTTCTATTATATTCCAAGGTCTATGAGTGAACCCGCCTCATTCTTATATTTATGTGATGTTACCAACATTATTATACATATTTTTCTATGAGATAAATTATGATAAAATACATAAAATTAGAATAATCACCCTGAAAGTGTAACTTATTTGGTGAACATTGTGGAGACACAGGGGTCAGTGGGTGCTCTCTTCCGCTGGCCCGGCCGCCTTTATAAAGACCTCATGGAACAGGGCTCATTCCAACTGAACATCCAAACTGCTTAATAGTGGGCGGAACACTACTCAGGCAACACAGTATGAGGGAACCACAAAGTGGTAAGACTTTATTGTATCACAAACAGTTAAAGGCATATAACACAAACCCAGCAAGAAACACAATATAACAGGCATCAGAGTGTTACGCTTCTGCTGGCTCACCAGGGATTAGAATATTCCTGTCTCGGGGAAGTAGCAGCAGTATTAGGAAGCTAACCGAGCGCAGCAAAGTCTATAGCCATGTGACCAAATTTTCCCAACTTGGGTTCCTTAAGTAGTCTCTGATCTTTCAGCTGAAACATAGAATCCTAGGCTGAATTCTTGCAGAATATAATCGAGGTCTGGTGCTCCTCTAGTCGGAACTGAAACTCCTAGACTGAGACCACATAGCATATGAACCACTGGTAACTGAAGCAGGACCTTTTTATGGCCCGAGCCTGAACACCAGGGTAAATTGTATTATTACAGGACTGGAGGGATAAGGCTGTTCTCCTATTGGTTGGCATTTCAATCCGAATGCATCATTTTTTTTTGCATTTTGTAGTCAACACATTTAATACAATTGTTATTTTTGCAAAATTAGCAACTTATATTTACCTGATTGCTTTGAAAAATGACAAATAAAAATAAATAAAGCTTAGACTACGCTCAATAGATTTGCCAAGAACAGCCTGGCAAACTTGGTAGGGTAGTCAAGGTAATGTAAAAAAAATCTAAAACATTTTTAATACTCAAAGAAACAACTTTTGAATTAGATAAACTATATTGTTTACTATATTGGAAAAGTACCGTATATACTCGTGTATAAGCCGACCCGTGTATAAGCCGACCCCCCTACTTTTGCCCCCAAAACCTGGGAAAACCTATTGATTCGTGTATAAGCCGAGGGTGGACCCCAGCACAGGTGTACAGCCCCCAGCAGTGTGGTATACAGGCCCCCCAATGGTAGTATACAGCAGCCTCCCCAGTGGCATATACAGCAACCCCAGTGGTATACAGCAGCCTCCCCAGTGGTATATACTGACCCCACCAGTATATACAGCAGCCCCAGTGGTATATACAGCAGCCCCAGTGGTATATACAGCAGCCCCAGTGGTATATACAGCAGCCCCAGTGGTATACAGGCCTCGGCAGTATATACAGCAGCCCCCAGGGGTTATACAGCACCCCCCAGGGGTTATACAGCAACCCCCAGGGGTTATACAGTGGCCCTCAGGGGGTACCCAGCGGCCCCCTGGGGGTACCCAGCAGCCCTCAGGGGGTACCCAGCAGCCCCCTGGGGGTACCAACAGCCCCCTGGGGGTACCAACATCCCCCTGGGGGTACCAACAGCCCCCAGGGGGTACCCAGCAGCCCCCTGGGGGTACCAACAGTCCCCTGGGGGTACTAACAGCCCCCTGGGGGTACCAACAGCCCCCAGGGGGTACCCAGCAGCCCCCTGGGGGTACCAACAGCCCCCTGGGGGTACCAACAGCCCCCAGGGGGTACCCAGCAGCCCCCTGGGGGTACCAACAGTCCCCTGGGGGTACTAACAGCCCCCTGGGGGTACCAACAGCCCCCAGGGGGTACCCAGCAGCCCCCTGGGGGTACCAACAGCCCCCTGGGGGTACCAACAGCCCCCTGGGGGTACCCAGCAGCCCCCAGGGGGTACCCAGCTGCCCCCTGGGGGTACCAACAGCCCCCAAAAGCTGGCACTGTCCCCCCTTGTAAGGGCCCCCCCCCCCCGCTGCTTATACATTACCATCCCGGTGTTCTGATCGGCGCCGCTCCTCGGTGCTTCTTCTTCATCCTCCCGTCCTCGCTGGCTGCATCCGGGATCTCCGGCCGTCGCGCGATGATGTCATATCGCTGCGACAGCCGGAGATCCCGGATGCAGCCAGCGAGGACGGGAGGATGAAGAAGCACCGAGGAGCGGCGCCGATCAGAACACCGGGATGGTAATGTATAAGCAGCGGGGGGGGGGCCCTTACAAGGGGGGACAGTGCCAGCTTTTGGGGGGCTATATGCACTGCTTCCCCCTGCCGCTGATTGACAGGGGGAAGCAGTGCATATAATGAGCGGCCCCACGTGATGGGGCCGCTCATACAGCAGCCTCCCCCTGCCTCCTCCAGCCTCCACAGCCCCCACCACAGCAGGTGGTACCGTATAGACCCGTGTATAAGCCGAGGGGGGGACTTTTCAGCCCAAATTTTGGGCTGAAAAACTCGGCTTATACACGAGTATATACGGTATATGCTACTGTAAGAAAATTAAATATTTACTTGTGTAAATTATAGATCAAAAAAACTATGGCTCTAATTGTTATTTAAAATGTTATTTAAGGTAAAACTAATGTTTACCATTAACCTATATTAACTTCCTATACAGCATAGATAATTGTCGACTAAAAGCTGGTACTGTTAAAAATTCTTGCCAGACTCCCCCATACACAGAAGTGCTCCTGCATTCTGTATTAGGAGTCACTGCCAGAAATCTCTGCCAGTGGCTTATCTCTTTGAGAACAAAGGGCTGGGCAATCTAAAATCAGATATTCTAGATCCTTATATCCCCTGACAATCATCTGTCAAGGGCACTCAGACACACTAGTCTATCAGCCAAACAATCATTATTTGGGGGTTTGGCCAATGTTGCTCTAATATATATATGTTTAAGGAGGGTCCCTCACATTTTTTTCAACTTTTCTTCACTTCTACATCACTTGGTTTGTTTCCTAAGTGGCTTCACAATGTTTATGTGCTGAGCTTAGCCTCAAAATTATAATTTAGGATGCTTTCACATCTGTGGTAAGTGTAATTTCCAGCAAATCCAGCAGATGTTGCCGCGTCCTCTGGATCTGCCGCATAGCGGCTGACTTGCGGTACCGATCCGGCAAGCCACATTAATTTTCTATGGGGCTTGCGGTCAGGTGTGGCAAGTGCGGTATTGCAGCAGTTGCAGTGCTGAAAGCACTGCAAAAATACGCTGCTAGCAGCACTTTTTTTGCATGGTCACAAGTGCCATATCTGATGGATTTGGTAATACTGCACTTGCTGCAGCCTTAGAAGATGTTTTTATTACCTTAAACTTTACTAAGCTGTCAGTATAGATTTTTGTATTCATTTTGTTAAAATTAATATGATCTAGTCTTTACAGAGTACCTGTCACCCTATCAAAAATGGCTATTTTTCACTTCTTTAATTGAATTGTCAGTGCCCCAACAGTATTTTTCTTAAACCCACCATATGGTTTCAGAGAAAAGTCTTTTTATTTGATGAAATGCTGTGGTCTTTACCAAATGGTCTTGGCTGTCAGGATTCTCTGTGGGCTTGTATTTAGGCTACTTTGCTTAACAATCTTATGAGTCATGCCCAGTGACGTAACTACAATAGGTGCAGGGGTTGCGATCGCACCCGGGCCCTGCAGCCTAGGGGGGCCCCGAATGTCCCTTTGGCCTATAGAGAAAGACTAATACTATTAAAGATTTGCAATAATTGGGGGCCCCGTTGGAGCTTTCGCATCCGGACCCCTGGGCCTGAAGTTACGCCAAAGGTCATGCCCCTATTGGAAAAAACACTATAGAACTTAGCACTAGATAAAAAAGCCCATATCATTGGAACGGCATGACTGATTTATTCAAAGACAAAAAGAATACTTTGAGAATAGTGGGAATGAAATAAGAGCAAAATGTGGCCAGTTTTGATCTGGTGACCAGTCTTTTATTTTCCGCCATATTGTTCTGTAAAGTTGCTATGCGACCCTTTTTAGTATTAAATAAAATGTATATGTTTTGTAATAACTGGATGTAGCACGGAATCTCAAAATGTGTCCTGATTTAGTAATAATTGAGTGATGTCGGTTGGTTTATAACATGCTTGTTGGGATTGTCCTATTGATGATTAATGAGGACAAGTAGTAAGTCTATGCATCATATGTAATACATTCCTAACAAACGTTCTAGACTGTTTTCCGGTAATAATTTACAGTTATAATTGTTGGCATATTAGTTATAAATTAAATGCTTAAAGCTATCCTGATATGTTATTGATTTTGGCATGAATTTGTATTGGTTAAGCATCTGATCTTTTTTAAACCACGCCGCCTCACGACCGACACCTCCCTCTTCTACTTTATCCCCACCCGCCCCTCGTAGACTGTTAACCCATTGCGGACAGGAACTTTTCTCCCCTCCTGTATCTGTTCGACCTGATAGTCCACATTTATTGTACTTGTCCTAGTCTGCCCTTTCAACATGTAAAGCGTCATTGAATTTAATGGCGCTATATAAATAATAATAATAATAATAAACACTTATTTTTGTTTTATTATTTTTTTGTTCATTTCTCACCTATCAAGTTTTTCTAACTCTATTCTTTATATCATGGTGACAAGGGTCATAATATATATTTATGATATAGCCTTATAAGTAAATTTTATACAAACTACGTTAAGATTATATTTTTTACAATGCATACTAAAAGTTATGTTGCTTTTAGCTTGCAGTTAACTCAAGTTTGAATTTTAAAATTAATACAATTATAAAATAATCTATAGTAGTAATGTATATGTCTAAGATTATATTTATACACAGAAACGCTACAAATAAGCCTTCTCCAAATCTGATTTTGAAGTCACATTCCTTTCTATCTTCTTGCTAATTTATCAAATGCATATTCACTAATTTTAACATCCAAGTCCATATAAAGTAAATATGAAAGTACTTTTGGGGTTCTTCCACACTTTTTTAATTGCTTTAAAACATCTTTCCTCCTATAGCTAATTTATTTTTGCTTTCCATTTTTTTGTCTACTTTTCTTCCAGAAGCCATAGTGTTTAAAATTTTGTGTTGACATAGCCTCAATCAGACTTGTTTGTGGGATGTTATAATTTTGAGTGAAATCTTCAACTATTATATATAATATATGGAAAAAGGTCAACTATTTTATTGAGGTAAAATGGAAAAATTATGCAATTCCATCATTGCTTTTGTATTTTTTTATGTTGCTCAATGTAAGGGAAAAATGGTTTGGTAGCATGATACTGAAAGCCTTTATCAACTAAGACAACTTTTTGATTTTTCCATCAACGGAGCTGTATGAGAGCTTGATTCTATAAGTACAAGTTTAGTGTGTTAACAAACATTACTGCATTTTTGTAGAAGTACATGAAGCAAAAAATTCAGTTCTTATGCTTACATTTTCTCATATAGATTAAATAATTTTAGATTTTGACTAGTGATGAGCCCATATTAAGTTAGTATTTGGATAGCTCTAACCGAATAGTAGAAACTTGACTCCAGCTCACCCAGTTGCTCTATGCTCAACCTCTTGGAGCTCAGACACCGGCCTCGCCCTGGCTTCACATCAAGAACAATAGAAAATTTGGAGCCTGGCTCAACAGGACTGGATTTTTCTTTTCTTTTTATTTTTCAAAAGAAAGTAAAGAAAGTAAAAGAAAAATTTTATATGGTCGACATGACCTAGTCAATGCGTTTCACTGCACTAAGCAGTCTTACTCTAACCGAATACTTTGAAATCTTTCATGAAGAAAAATAAAATTCAGCTTATCTCGTCACATAAGTCCATCAGGTTAAGTCCAATTAAATCTTGGTGGTGCAAGTAGACTAGATGCCAGGGAATTCAGGGACACACAAACAGATATCCAGCCACCTGTCATGAGCATGCTATGAGTAAGGACTTAATAGTCTGAAATGTGTAAGCATCCTACCACCCTTGGGATATATTTCATAAAATTTTAACCAAAAAGACATTTTTGTAAAACTTTTAATCATGATGGAATAAAGAATTGATTTTATACTTCCCTCCGAAGGTGTTGCTGGATTTCCCTTCAGAGTTTTTTTTAAATGTTTCAGTATTTGGATCCAAAGTGACTTACATTGGATTTGTAAATAGTAACAAGTATTGAAACAGTTCAAAGTATTAGGTAAGAGCTACCCGAACCTGAAGATCTTACTACTCCTTCTTCACTAATTTTGATCAATTGGACCTTTGGAAGTGGTTATATAAAATTACATTTTATTTTATAAGGTTTCTTACTTTTGATATTTTTTTACAATTGAAACTATTTTGTACATACATTTTCCTGCCCTAGAGAATTTGAATCTGTATTTATTTCCTTGATTATAACTATAAATGTTATTGGAGTAGTGATGCTTGTCTGAAGGGATCTTCCCAAGATCAAAACTTCTCAAAGGGGTTTTCCCCACAAAAAAATACTTTTTTTATTAACAGAGCTTGGAATCATAATAAGTTCTGGATGTGTTAAAAAAATGTTCTTATGCTGAGATAATCTTAAAGTTGTGCTCAAAAGTTGACATACCCTGGAAGATTTTTTGCTTTCTTGGTACATTTTCAGAGAATATGAATTGTAACACAAAAACTTTTTTCTACCCATGGTTAGTGGTAGAGTGAAGCCATTTATTGTCAAACTACAGGGTGGGCCATTTATATGGATACACATAAACAAAATGTTAATGGTTGGTGATATCAACTTCCTGTTTGTGGCACATTAGTATACGGGAGGGGGAAAACTTTTCCAGATGGGTGGTGACCATGGTGGCCATTGTGAAGTCAGCCATTTTGGATCTAACTTTATTATTTTCAATGGTAAAAGGGTCATGTGACACATCAAACATACTGAGAATTTCATAAGAAAAATAATGGTGTGTTTGGTTTTAACGTAGCTTTATTTTTTCGTGAGTTATTTACAAGTTTATGATCACTTATAAAATGAGTTCAAAGTGCTGCCCATTGTGTTTGATTGTCAATGCAACCCTTTTCTCCCACTCTTGACACACTAATAGCAACACCGCAGAAGAAATGCAAGTATAGGCTTCCAGTATCCGTTGTTTCTGATGCTGCACATCTCGTATCTTCACAGCATAGACAATTGCCTTCAGATGAGTGATGAGGCAAACTGTTTTGTGAGTGGTGAAGTTAACAAACAAAACCAGCGCTGTTGGTCTGACACTAACCCACCGTGAATAGATCCCTCCAAGACTGTTGGAACACAAAAATTGATGGCATGGTATGGTATATGGGGTACAAATATAGTGGAGCCATTCTTCGTCAATGGAAACCTCAATGCCACTGGATATCTGAATCATGTATCAATTTCAGATATCCAGTGGAATTGAGGTATATGGGCATTACAGCACGTGATCACAGCTGATTCTTTTTGAGATGTAAAACATTTTCCTGCCTATTTTTCAATAAGTTTTGTCTCATAAAAATAATCAGCTGTGATCCCGAGCTGTCCTGTCTTTATACTTCTTTTTCCTACTACCCAACCCAGGAGATGTGGTATGATCAGATAATGTCCCTGTACGGTCAAACACAGTTTTTACATAGTACATAGCAGGGACACATATATAAGATTATCTCAGCACAGGAAAATTTTTTAACATATTCAATTGTGGAACTTATTAATACTTCAAAATCTATGGATTAAGGTTTCTTTCATATCTGCAGTAAAGTGCAATTCCCGGCAGAGATGACAGATGTCATCGTATCTGCCCAATCTTCCGCGTAACGGCCGACTTGTGGCGTTGATCCAGCAAGCCACATTTATTCTCTATGGGGCTTGCAATCGGGTGCTGCAAGTGCGTTATTGCCGAATCCGGCACTTGCTGCACTTGAAAGTACCCTAAAATGTACTTTGTACTTTAACTACTTCCATAAAAGATTGAATGAAAGCAGCTTCTAATTAGTTAAACTGCAGCTTTCAGAGCTAGTTAATATCATTGCTGTTAGCAGCAGGCAACCAGATGTATAAAACAAATAAGGCACTCAGTTTATAAAGCAGCCCCAACCCCAGAGCCTGCTTTGCGATATACATACACTCTGAAAATAAGACACACATACAGGGGTTGGACAAAATAATGGAAACACCTAACATTTTGGCATCATAATCTTCGAACATGTTCTAAACATGCAAACCGTGACATATGTTAATGTTTTGTAGTTGATTATTTGTGTTAAGTGATATGTGTATGTAAATTAACTGTTTGTTTTGCCGAATTGTAAGAACATTGATGAGAACCTGATACCAATGGCAGACCTTTCAGATTTTCAAAAAGGCCAAATTGTTGGTGCTTGTATGGCAGGCGCTAGTGTAACAGAAAGTGCCTGAATGCTTGGCATGTCAAGAGGTACTGTCTCCAAAGTAATGACTGCATTTGAAAGAAAAGGAAAAATGTCCGCAGCAAAGCACAGGTCTGGCTGAAAGTCGAAGTTGACTGAGAGAGACCGTCGGACTCTAAAGCGTATTGTGAGAGAGGATCGCAAGGTCACAGCTCCAAAAATCACTGCTGAGCTCAATGAACACCTACAGAACCCAGTTTCCACGAAAACTGTTCATCGGGAGCTGCACAAATCTGGATTCCACGGAAGAGCTGCAATTAGCTGCTCTCAATGACAAATGTTTCCAAGCGTTTAGCGTGGTGTAGAAACCTCCAGAATTGGTCCCTCGAGCAGTGGAAACATGTGACATTCTCAGATGAATCATCATTTACTCCATTTTCCAACCTCCGGCCGAGTGTACGTTTGGAGACAGCCGAAAGAAGCATTCCATCCAGACTGCCTTCTCCCAACCTTAAAACATGGCGGAGATTCTGGGGTGCTATTGTGTGGAGATCCGCCGGGCAAATGATATCACCTTGTATGAATCCATACCTCGGAGAATTGAGGCTGTAATGGCCGCAAAAGGTGGACCTACACCATATTAAACTAACTTTTGTTGATTTTTCCAGGTGATTCCATTATTTTGTATATCCCTGTGTATGTCATATGGTGGTATGATGTAACTATAGATGATGTAACTATAGTATGTGTTAGACAAATGTGACAATGTGTATACAAAACAAGAAAGTTTTTTTTTACCAAAATGTTAATAACATGTATGTTAATAACATGTCAGAAAGTCAATACAAATTTATATTATAATTTACTATTACTGATTTGTAACACATCTAGTGTTTACATTGAATTTAAATGAAAAGAACATTGGAATTGTAAGCCTAATCCTAAAGTCAGCATTGTAAATAATAAGAAAGAAGAAACTGAAAAAGTATATCATGTCTTTGCTATATCCATAAAAAAATATAATCTTATTCTTTCAAAGGTTAAAAATGTAAAGTCCCTACTCACCGATGACTTTTCCTTTAAATCCCTACACTGGACTAATAAAAGTGCCGCTATTCTATGTGTAGGGGATTAATTAATATATGGTGTGAATATGTCAAATGTCAAAAGACAGTACACCCAGACCCTAATAATGCCAGATGTTTATTAACAAGCCAGAAAGTAGTAGTAATCTCTTTGGTGAATCACTACATGAGCCAACCTGCAGATATAAAAGCTTCAAAAGAATACACAATGATATAGCAAATTTTATCACATATACCCTTGAGCTGCATATATGCTAGGTCTCAAAAAAACACACATTGGTTTAACAGATTGTTTCAGATGTAGATTGACATATTTAGTGTGCATACAGTATGCATGCAGGTAACCTATAGCAAAATAAAGTTTGACCCATCATGATTAAAGAATGGTACTTAGTTTAGCTGCCATTTCCCGATGCATTATCCCCCTCTTTTAGTGGTGCAGGGATTCATCAGGGGTTTCCCACAATGGGGTATATAATAGTTGCAGGAAAGATCATCACTGCCACCTGGCCAAAAGTAGGTAGATGCAATTATCAGCATATGTTCTTATAAGGTGAGTCTAACCTTAATGATAATGTTCTTTCTTAGATCAACTAGTTTACCAAATTTTTTATACTAAGGTTAAATGCTACAGATTTGGATCATAGTAAAAATGAGGTAATATAAAAATTCAGCAACACGGAAATAGATAAATTAAGTCAAATGTTTAGTTTGGATGTACACACATTATAAAGATGAAATTGATTTTGCAAATACTAAAATATATGAATTTAATGTTGATGCTACTGACAATGGAGATCACCTAATGGTGGGAAATTGCAAAGTACTGGTGACTATTGTAAATGTCAATGAAACTTTTCCTAAGATGGCAGTGACATCATTTTTAAGTTCCTGTTCCATAGAATTCCCTAAAGGCACAATAGTCACTATCTTCAGTATCCATGACAGGGATTCAGGGTCAAATGAAAACGTTATCTGCTATGTATCTGCCAATGATTTACCTTTTATAATTAACCCAGCATTTATGTTAGCTTCTTCTTTCACTGTGAGTGGTCCACTAGATCAACAAATTAAGGATCAATATGAAGTTAGTATTATTGCAAAAGATGGAGGTGTTCTATCAATGTCGAATTCAAAAACTTTACAAATTAATATAAGTGATGCAAATGACATTGCTCCTCATGTTTGCAAATGTTTGGAACAATTTTAATTAAAGAGAACCACCCAGCAGAATTTCTTATAACTAACGTGAATGCAGTGTGTCATGCACTGTTTGTCAAGCCTATTACTTTCGCCCTTACGGTTTAGGTGGGCTGTTATGCACTATAACAATGGTTCAAATTTCACAGATTTATAAGAACCCAGCCTTCTCTAAACTTGTGCCAAAAACAGCAGCCTTAATTTCCTCTAAATAGCTGCCTAGCACTTTGAAAAACAAAAAATGGTGGAGGCCCATAAACAAGGACAAGGTATAAGATAGCAAATCATTTTCTAGTTGCCCTTTCATCAGTTTAAACTGTAATTAGGAAATGGCATTTAACAGGCACAGCGTAGGTGAAAATAAGGTCTGGAAGACCAAGCAAAATTTCAGTGATAGATACTCATAGGATTGCTAGGGAGGAAAGTCAGAACAATGCTTTACTACAAAAGACCTTCTGGAAGATTTAGCAGACACTTGTGTTGTGATACTTTGTTCTACTGTTCAGTGTGGAGAAAGAGGGCACAGAATTTAAGGTAAAGAACATCTTGCAAACCATTAAGCATAGGGGTAGATCAATCTTGCTTTGAGGTTGTTTTACAGTCAATGGCACAGCAAACATTCCTCGAGTAGAGGGAAGAATGGATGCAATGACATTTTAGTAAATTCTTGATGCAATCATAACATCATCTGTAAAAAAGGTGGAGTTGAAAAGAGGATGGCTTCTACAATTGTATAATGAGCCTAAACACACAGTAACATCCAAAGTAGACTACCTCAAAAGGTACAAGCTCAAGGCTTTACAATGGCCCTCAGAGTCACCTGATCTGAACATCATTGAAAATCTGTGACTAAACTTCAAAAGAGCAATGCATGCAAGACAACCCAAAAATCTCAAAGACCTGAAAGACTTTTCCAAGCAAGAATGGATAAAAATCCCTCAAACAAAAATTAAAAGACTCTTGGCTGGCTACAGAAAGCATTTAAAACCTGTGATACTTGCAAAAGGGGGGGTCTACTAGGTGCTAACCATGCAGGGTGCCCAATATTTTGCTCCAGCCCATTTTCTTTTTTGTATTTACATTTTCTGTTTGTAATTTTTAAAATGTAAGAGAGGAAAATATTTGTTTTACTTAAACTACAAAGGAATTGTGCCATCTTTAAGTGCATGCCTTTAAGAGATCATTGCATCTTTAACTTGCTTAACTGTAAAGTAATTTGGCCAGGAGCACCCGAACATTTCCGTGCCACTGTATGTACCTATTCTATGTAGCAGGTGCTCATTTCTTTGGTTAAATATAGGCTCATATCCTATGGACTTCTAGGCTACATTGGCTTCATCTGTGATAGTCTACTTTACTCCACCTTATTTTACCTCCTTTTCAGTCAGCAATATGAAGAATACTATTGTCATTTTCTCTAAGGCAACTTAAAACAGTATTATAAAATTCTTTTAACAATAAAAATGTAATGGATAAGTTTAATTATATTAAATCCAGTGAAGAGAAATAAAATCTTTGAATTAATATTCTACTTCTATACAACATTGAGCAATTGGCTTTACTATTTCACTCTTAAGCTCTGTATTAATTTAAAAATGTATATTGATTTACTTCTTAGTACCAAAATACTTAGTATTTTTTTTTATTCAAAAAATTATTTTTACCTCATTGTTATAATATTTTATGATGTTTTACTCTATAATTTAGGGTTCTCATATTACTGTATCACTCTGGAAATAAATATGGGATTTTAATTTATTTTGTATTTAAAACCAATTTGTAGAAAAATGTGAGTGCCTAAGGATAAGTAACATAAAGTGATGTTCATTTTTTTCCTTTGTGTCTTACTAGTTTCGTCATTAGTGCTTCTCTAAGAATATTCCTTAGCTAAATTACTATTTTGTAAAATAAAATTAAATTATTTATTGTTTTATATCAATCTTTTAAGTATTTATAGATAAGGACCAGAGCAAATTGAAGAATCATTACTAAGTGTAGTTAATTGTTCAAGTTTGACCTTTATTTTATTTTCTTGATCACTTTTAAATCCTCTTCAACCATCCTTTAATAATATAATACTTAGATCTTTTTTGCATTCTAAAGATACAGAAATGATTTTGATAAGCACTATGTTTTTCATAGTAGGTATGATTTTTTTCTGCAGCATGAGAAGGGTATAGCCTGCTTCTAACCTTTCATTAAATGGCTTGCAATCATATTGAAATTTGGTTAAAATATTTTCTATGACAGTACTATAAAACACTGATATGTGATTATCCCTTTTTCAAAACAATATACGCGTGTTACCATATTATAACAATAAAAGCAAATGCAAAGCATTCTACTAAAGTTTCTTAAATGCTATTGTACAGTCATACGTCTGTAATTTCTCTGCAGGACTATGTGTCCCAATGATTATAGAGTCCAAACAAATTGTAAAATTAGAGATATATAAATTTATTTCAGTGAAATTAAATTTTATTTTACTAAAATGTTTACTCTCCAGAATATGTTTCTTTGTTCTTCACTCCTAGCGAATTCAGCAAAATTGGTTTCTATTTTTACAGTTTCATAGTATTTAAGGTTGAAGGTAGACTTTAAGTCCATTTAGTTCAACCCATAACCTAACCTGTTGGTACAGAGGAAGGCAAAAAAAAAAAACATGTAGCAAACAATAAGCTCCACATTAGGGAAAAAAATTCCTTCCTGACTCCAAATATGACAGTCAGACTAGTTCCCTGAATCAACACCCCATCAAAGAATCTAGTATAATTATGCTTAATTTTTAAGGGCCATTTGTGGAGATGCGGGTGGTCAGTGGGTGCTCTCGTCCGCTGGCCAAGTGATCTTTAGAAGGGCTCATCACACTGAACGCCAAAACTCATAACCCGTGGGCAGAAAACTACTCAGACAACACAGTGTAAGTGAACAACACATTGGTTAGACTTCATTGGACCCCAACAGTCAAGTACATATAGCATATACTCAAGAAGAATACACAATGTAACAAACAGTCTCACTATTCTGCTGGCTCACCAGGGATTAGAATGTTAATGCCTTCAGGGCTTTCAGGGTAAATTACCCTGGTCCAGCAGCAACCCGCTTTTGGCAATAACCCACTGAGAAAGGATAACAGCAAGCTTAGGAAGCAAAATTAGTACAGCAAAGTCTGTAGCCAGGTGACTAAATTGTCCCAACCTGGGTATCTTCCATCTGAATCCTAGGATCCTAGGCTAAACACCTGTAGAATATGGTCCAGGTTAGGATTTACTACCCAGGACTGAAGTCTCTAGACTGAAGTCTTGTAGCATATCTCTCTTGGTGCCTGAAGCAAGTCCTTTTAAATACCCTGAACCTTCACTTCAAGGCACTGTGTCTCACAGGATTGGTTTTGATAAGGCTGTTCTCTTATTGGTTGGCAATTCAATGGGACTGCATAATTTTCCTCTGAATGATGTATACAGAAGTGGGCTTATGTAAGTTAGTAATAAGCAAACTATGACAATGGAGGCTCCGAGCAGTCTTATAAGAAACAATAACTTAACAAACATGAGTTAACAAACAAAAGAACAATACATCTGGCGTAAATGAGAATATTAACACACGACACGCATTGAAAAAGGCTGTTTTGTCACATTCCTCCCGCTTCTTAATTAGCCCCGGAAAACTGCTGAATCTTGACGAGGTTTGCTGTTGACTGAGTGGCCAGACGTGATATGCCTCTGATCATCCTTTTCCTCTTGTTGGCATTGTCCATTGGTATTTCATTTTATGTGATGAGGTCAGCAATAGAGGCTCACATCTATACACCTCTCCCTAATTACCTCCCCCAGGTTGGGCAGACATATTGCAGACAAGTATTAAGGTGGGTCTGTGAGTTGGCAATCCCTAAACTCCTTATGATATATCTCCTCCCAGAAAATGGCCACATCTGGTTAGTGTTTTTACTCACTGTTTTTAGCTCAGGGGAGGATTACAGAGGCAGGGAACATGGGTTATCCTTGGATGGAATGGAAGTAGGGTCTTCATCAGGGTCCTGCTTGGCTGTGGGTGAAGGCTGTGACAAACTGGATGGATATTCCTTGTTCTAGGTCATCCCCCAAAATAACCTGTGTGAGGAGGCCATTCATGAGTTCAACATCTGCCTTATCGGCTCCCAAAATAACAGGTATGGATAGGCAGCCTATGTGCCTCACATTCACCTCTGTCTGGTTGTTCCCCAAAGTAAAAGGTGTGGTGACAGTGTCCATAAGCCTCACATCGATTTCTCCCTGGTCGGTTCCCCAGTCCAATTGCACACATGCTAGTACAATGTCCAAGCTCAGACCCTCGACATTGTAAATGGTTTACTGGGGGAACAATATTTGGGTTTACCAGGGTAATGGCCAAATCAGTGTATCATAGTCCCTGGTCCTGTATGTCACTGACCTTGACCAGCTGGGCTGGCATCATTGGAGACAATATTTGTCCATATGTCCAAGGCTCCCACATGTATAACAGCGCCGTCAAATGGGCAAGTAACAGGCCCTGTTTGTAGATCTTTATCCTGGTAGGGTTTCTACTGGGCAGTGAGATAATCCTACTAGACCAGCTGATTCTGGCCGTAAGTTAACTGGAACGCTCAAAACTAATTTGAGAATACAAGTCTTCTCCTCTATTGATGCTTTGGGCCCCAGTGCGGCCAACAAATCCTTGATTTGGGCTGCATGGTACTGGGTTGTTTCCAGATCCTCTGGGTCAATCTCGGTAGGGTCCTCATTGTCCTCCACATAATTCTGAGAATCCCAATGGACCAATTCTTTGATCAAATCTGACCAAGTGGCACAGCTCCTGTAGCATCTATTTACTGCTGATGCTGTATGAGCATTCTGGCCCTCTTCCCAAGTCTGAGTTGGTGGGGTTGGACATGGTGGCGTCAGAATCGAGTATTCCGGGGGCGTGTCCGGAATGCAGGACTGAGCGGCCGCACGAGGAGAGAGCTCCCGCCAGCACCCGGCATATAATGGCACCAGCGGCGCTCAACCAGCAGCAGCACAACACAGGATGGGCCTCAAGAGACCCAAGACCACCCAGGTGCCGGTAGCCCCGCCGCCGGATCAAAGGACGGTCCTGTAGGCATTCAAGATAAGGGGAGAGGACGCGCTCCAGGAGCCGGCGCCATCTTCCCTTCAGCACATGGAGGAGGAGGAGGTGCCTGCAGCGATGCGGGACAGAGACACAGCGGCTGTGGAGGTAGGAGAAGGAGAGGACACACTGGGGCAATGTGCTGGGGGAGAATCTAGACCCCCTGGGAGCCCCAAATCTACATGCATGGACAGACTCCCCCTCACTGGATCCCCCCTCCCCAATACCATGGCAGGTATGAAGCCCTCATGGCAGATGATCCTGGGCACATGCTAGACCCCCAGCCCCAGAGAGAGGACACCTTGCGACGGGGACGCTCCAAGGGGGGGACCACCCAGGACCTTACAGACCCCACATATGGCTGCGTCTGCCTACATGACTCCCCAACACCTCCAGGCTCTGAGCTATCCCCTAAGACCAGCTCTACTATGGCATCTGCTACAAGCAAAGCTATTTCACAAAGTCCCGCTCAAGTGATCCCAGGTAACTGGGAGGAACGCCTTGCCCTTATACCCTCCAAGGAGGACTTCAAATCTTTAATTAGTGAAGTGAAGGAGACATGCAGGGCAGAAATTGCCACTGTCAGAAGAGACATTCACCATCTCTCTGGAAGGATGGATGCTTTAGAGGAGGAGCATGATGTCACCAGGACCCATCTGGGCGTCCTACATAACCTAGTCCTCTCCCAGCAACAAGCTATAGAGGCCTTTCAAAACCATCTAGAGGACCTCGGTAATCGGGGACACCGATGCAACATTAGAGTCCGAGGAGTACCAGAATCAGACGATCAGGAGTCCCCTAGATCCATCCTACAGACTATATTTAATACTGTCCTAGGAGACCCCCCTTCCTCAATGATCAAATTAGACAGAACACACCAGGCCCTAAAACCAAGGGGACTGTCTGACCAGCCAAGGGACATCATCTGTTGCCTCCATGATTTTGAAATAAAAGAAAAGATCATGGCGGCTGCTAGGAATAGTGGCCCCACGCACTTTGCAGGAGGAGAAGTACACTTATTTCCTGATTTATCCTTGATTACACTACAGAAACGGAGGCACCTGAAGCCCCTCACCAGAGCCCTCACAGATCAGCAAATCACGTATAGATGGGGCTATCCCTTTGCCCTCATCGCACGCCATGGGGGTCGCACAGCCATCTTGCGTACTCCAGCAGATTCCCTGGCTTTTTGCAGAGAACTGGACATTCCTCCTGTGGAACTTCCCCATTGGAACATTATACTACCTGGTCTGCCCCCAGGCCCGGTGTGGTCTAAAAACACCCCTCAAATGGCTGCAAGAAAGAGAGAAGGGGGTCGGGGACTCCCATCATCACGACGCCCCCGTTGACCCGGGGAGACACCCCGATTAGTTATTTTATGGAGATAAGGAAGGGTTACATATATTGGCCCATTGCTTCCTCCTAACTGTAAGCGACCGCCGCTGGTGCCGAATTTACATTACAGTTGTATTTTCTTTTCTTTTTCTGTATACATATGTATGTCATGTTGATGCATTTACCTATTGCATTAATTGCTGGATATTTTCCTGCGGAAGGGAGGGGGGACGAATTCCCCCTTCTCTCCCTCTCCTTACTTAACACAGGCGGGGTCACTCCCCTCCCCTCGGGACGTATTTTCCCCAATTGGAAGGTAATTTTTACTCAACTCGATTCGTGTTGGAGTGGCTGCTGGCCTCTGCTGACTGGAGCGTTTTCCCTCTTTCTGATCTCTAGACCTCAACTCGGACTAATATTTTGTTTTCTTTTGTTTTTGTTACCCCTGGCTTATTGGAGATGGGGATTAGCCCTACGTTGACTTCTAGCCGGGTGAAAACTCGGGAATGTTATGTCAACAAGGACTGGTTTTATTTACCCTTTTTTTCTTATTGTTTTCTATACATGTTATTCTGTTTTCAAATGTTCCCCCTACTCCCCCCTCCCCATCTGCTTCCCCTCTTCTGACATCTATCCCCTTTTCCCTACCTTACTGCTCTCTAGGACCGAGGGGACCCATGTCATCAAGCTCCTATAGTTCTCTCGATCCATTACCCATGGTACGTCTGATATCACTTAATGTGCGGGGCCTCAACTCACCTCGCAAACGTAAACTCACCTTATAAGAGTTGAGATCCTTGGGGGCGGATATAGCCTATCTACAGGAGACGCACTATGACGCCAAGGGCTAATTTAGCTTCGCAAAGCATCCTACCCATCCAGTTATTCTGCATTCTCTAACAATAAGAAGGGGAGTGTTGCCATACTGTTATCGGCCAAATGTCCTGTCCACGTCTACCAAACACATAAAGACCCGGGAGGGCGATTTGTGATTTTGGAGGCTCAGCTGGGTGAGCAGAGGCTAATCCTGGCAAATATCTATGCCCCAAATTCGGGTCAGGCTCTTTTTTATAGGAGGGTTCTCTCCCTTATTTGTGGCCTTCCTCCAGCAGCTGTGGTACTGGTCGGGGACTTTAATGCTCCCTTCTCAAGCACACAGGACCGCCATTCGGTCAGGGGAGTTCCCTCTCTGAGGGCCTGCAGAGAGAACCTTTTCTTTTTACTCAACCCCCCATCAGACACATACACGAATCGATTATTTCTTTGTGAGCAGCGCCTTGCTTCGTATGATGGATAGATCCGAAATTGGGGTCAACACCTGGTCCGACCATTCACCTATAGTTCTGGACCTTAGGGACGCTCAGACCCCGAGGTCCTTTGGACATTGGCGTCTGAAAGAATTTCTGGTCAAGGACCCTCTCACTAAGGCCTCACTACATAAGCACCTAGAAGAGTATTTTCAACTCAATCAGATGTCAGTTTCCACTACTTAATGGGAGGCCCACAAGGCGGTGATGAGAGGTCATTGTATCAGAGAGGGTACCAGAATTAAAAGAGATGACGCAGCTCAGGGTCTGGCGCTGACTTCTCAGCTGACGCCCTTGGAGACTAAATTGCCGACCAACCCCTCCCTTCCCTTACTGCGGAAGGTGCTTTGCCTCCGAGAAAAGCTGAAAGATCTATCCATCAAGAAAGTGGAAAAGCTGCTCCTTTATTCCAAATAAAGACAATATGAAAGGGGAAATAAAGCTAACACACTACTAGCACGGCGACTTAGGGAACGCACCTCTGGGGCCTGCCCACAGGCTCTGAGAGGCAGCGATGGTATGATCCATTATAACCCCTCAAAAATCTCGGACATATTTCTCTCTTATTATAAGCGTCATTATAACCTGCCTTCCCCTGGAGGGGGAGATCCGTCTGAAAGAAGGAGGGGCACGGAGACTTATCTAGCTGGCCTCCAGTTGCCTAAACTCCCAGCGGAAGCTCTAGCGGCTCTAGATCAACCGATCACAGGCGAGGAGGTGGAAGAGATCTTGCATGATTTGCCGCAGGGCAAATCTCCGGGCCCAGATGGCCTTACTTATCTGTACTATAAAGTCTTTGCCAAAACTCTTCTCCCCTTTATGACCTCCTTGTTCAACTCCTTCATGGATGGCGCTGAGATTCCCAGCTCTATGTCACATTCCCACCTTATACTTATTCCTAAACCGCCCAGGGATCCCATGGATTGCGCCACCTATAGGCCTATTGCACTGTTGAATTCCGATATTAAGATCTATGCTAAGATTTTGGCAGTTAGGCTGGGTCCTTGGCTTCCTCAGATTGTCCACAAGGACCAAGTCGGGTTTATACCCTGTCGGCAAGGTGGAGACAACACGAGACGTGTCATTGACTTGATAGATGTGGTCAATCGGAGGAGTCAACAGATGCTAGCATTAATTTTAGATGCCAAGAAGGCCTTTGACCGTCTGGACTGGTCCTTCTTGTTTGCTTGCCTCCAGTCTTTTGGCTTTCCAGGAAGATTCCTCAGCGCAATAAGAGCTCTCTACAGATCCCCCACAGCAGCCGTCAAACTCCCCTTTATTACGTCCCCCTCTTTCCCTATTTCTAATGGGACGAGGCAGGGCTGCCCGCTATCTCCCCTCCTCTTCGCCCTGTGCATTGAGCCGCTGGCCGCTGATATCCGCAATAATAAAGATATCTCAGGAGTGACACTTAGCACTAAAGAATTCAAGGTGTCTCTCTTCGCTGATGATGTCCTCCTCACCCTGACGAACCTCCATGTCTCCCTCCACAATTTGATGTCCTCTTTACAGCTATACGGCTCCCTCTCGGGATACAAGGTTAATATAAGTAAGACAGAAGCCCTACCTATCAATATACCACTAGACGTTCTAGATCATTTGAAGCTAAACTTTAAATTTCGATGGAAGCCAGATGCCATAAAATACCTGGGGGTTAATATATCAGCCTCCTATGGTTCCCTTTACAAATTTAACTTCCCACCACTCTTTAAAGAGCTAAGAGCCTTGCTCTTCAAATGGGCACCGTTATCTTTGTCCAGGCTGGGTAGAGTGGCCGCGCTAAAGATGACGCTAATTCCCAAGCTTCTGTATTACTTTGAGACCCTTCCAGTAGTGGTCCCTCTGGGGGACCTTAAATTTCTCCAGATGGCCATTGTGAAATTTATTTGGAACAATAAAAGACATAGGGTAGCTAAAGATGTTATGACAACACACAGATCACGGGGTGGTCTCTCGGTCCCAGATATTGTGAGGTACTATTGGGCTTCACACCTCCGCAGAATACCATCCTAGTCATCTTTATGGGCATATAACAAATGGACCGAGATTGAGAAACTATGGCTAGCACCTGTCCACCCTAATTCTTTGCTTTGGCCTCCAGCCCAGATAACTCCGCAGACCCCACTATTAGGCCCTATGCAAGCGACTTGGGATGTTTGGAAGTACTGTCAAAGGAGATTTGCTCTGGCCTCCAAGCATCACCAATGGTCTCATTTATATACCACCCCCTCCTTCCCAGTGGGTTGGAGACAGACATGGTCCACCCATGGGCCTCTTTAGGTTTGCAGACATTATTGATAAGGGGACTATGCGAATCCGACCCTTTGACTACTTGAAAACCATTCCTCCCATTTCAGATAAGATATTTTATCAGTACCTCCAAATTTGGGATTACGCAACGAAATTATATGGCACCTCGGGGGTATCGGTCCCATCGGAGTCTGAGAAACTATGCAGGAGGGGAACGAGTACCAAAGGTTTGATCTCAGAGATCTACCAAATCCTCACTTTCCCTGCGGATGGAGGTCTTTTGAGCTTTCCATATATGAAGAATGGGAGGGCTTGCTGGGTAGACAGATCACTTCCCAAACCTGGCAATATATTTGGGACAGGGCGGCCAAGACCTCCATTTGCACGTTATATAAAGAAAACCAATACAAGCTAATGATGTTCTGGTACCATACCCCTGAATTCCTTCACAAGTTAAATCCTCTCCTCCCTGATACATGCTGGAGGTGTAGCTCAGAAGTGGGTGACCTGCTCCATATCTTCTGGGCATGCCCAAGGCTTCAGGGCTACTGGAACTCTATTAGAGATCTTATTATGAGGGTTCTCTTTATAGAGATGGAGCTGGACCCATTGTTGTACCTTCTTAACGCACATACTGGACGGGTGGGCAAACTAGCCTCTAAATTCCTTATACATATTCTCACTGCGGCTAGATGCTTAAGCTCCCTCTTCTGGAGGAGACTGGAACCGCCTTCCATAAGAGATCTGTACACCAGGCTGACTGACATTAGACGGATGGAGTACCTGACGGCCCTGATGACGGCAGGGTAGACCAATTCAACCAGGTCTGGGCGCCATGGGACTATTTTGCAGCCCAAGAGGGTATGTAGCAGGATGGGGCTCCTTTCGGTCCTGGGGGAATTTGCTCCTTCACTCTCCTTTATCTTACTCCTTGCTTTACCTTACCTACCTCTCTTTTTCCTCTCCTTTCTTCCTTCTCCCCTCCTACTTGACTTCTTCTGGTCATTTTACCCTGGTTTTGCCTATTGGTTTCTCTATTGATAACTGTTGAAAAAGATGCTTTATATTCTTGCCTTTTCGTGCCTGGAAGTTCCTTCTAAGGACTCTACAATGGACTCAGATTTCTCCTCGAATAGACAACAATTAATATGTACAAAGACCGACGAGGAAGATTATAACTTGGGCATAGAGCCCCTTGGGGCTTTTTAGCCAAAAATTACAATAACCCAGGCTTTCTAATTCACACTTTACACTGTAACCTATTGTCTTGATATGATCTAATGATATGTTTTTTCTTATGTATCTTGAAATTGTTAATAAAAATTATAGTTGAGAAAAAGAATCGAGTATTCCTCATGTATCACCTACTGGGAATGCCTATATGCCACCCTGATTGTTGAGCTCTTAGACTGTGTCCTCGATCACAAGTCTACTACAGCTGCCCTGGATGATCAGGATGAGTAGTATCCCACTTCTACCACCAATTGTGGAGACCTGGAGGTCAGTGGGTGCTGTTGATTCTAGGCTTAACTCCTGTCGAATATGATCCAGGTTATGATCTTGTCATTGGCAATTCAATCTAACCTTATAATTTTCCTCTGAATGATGTAGACAGAAGGGGTCTGAGGTCATTTACTTTTAGTTAGCAATATACAAACTAAGACAATGGAGGCTCCAAGCAGTCTGATAAGAAACAATGACTTAGAAAACATGAGTTAAGAAAAAGAAAAATCTGTCTGGCCTAATTAAGAATATTAACCCATGACATGCATTGAAAAAGGCTGTGCTGTCACACCATTAAAAAGCTAGCCTCCCTAAACTAGTAGCTTACTGCTCAGCTTGGCCACCTCTACTGCTCAATGTCCACCATCTGGCCCTACACAGCTCTGTTGTGCAGCATTCATTCTAGGCTGGTACTATATCTTCAACCAGTTTGCAACCTAAGATGACATTTTCATGGTTCACAAAGACATCCAAGGTCCACTTGGGTTCTAGAGTGACATTAGACATACAAGCTCTAGTGCAGATAGAAGAGATGCAGAGATAGGAATGGCTAGGCCGGTGAGCCATGAATAACTTTTTTCTTTGCTTTTTAATATCCTACATTTATTATGCTCTGGGGCTTGAGATAATATAGAGTATAATAACACAATTATTTTGCAGTAGACAACTTTTCTGATAATCAAATATTCTGGAAAAATCAATTCAAATTTTATTACATCCGCTTATCATACGCCTTTTGACATTAAGTGGTTTTAAATATATTTTTCTTATTAAGTTTACTGTGTAGAATTTTCTCAATAAATATTTTGATTCCTTTCACAATTTTTATTTAAAAGTTTAAGAAAATTTACATAAAAACTAAATATTAATTATGATGCATGTATTTAAAAAATTATTTTAATTTTTTGAACTTTAACAGTTACAGATATTCCCTTATTTTTATAGGAATCTAAAACAAGAAATTATAAACATTTGAAAATTACTGTACATTTTGTTATAT
Organism: Allobates femoralis; assembly: GCA_033576535.1. NCBI lineage: Eukaryota > Metazoa > Chordata > Amphibia > Anura > Aromobatidae > Allobates > Allobates femoralis. The sequence goes on along the minus strand of JARQOC010000004.1, from coordinate 569,814,135 downwards.
GCATTGGGCGTTCAAATAGGATTATATTAAAAAATAATAATTTGGTAGTCATGTGCTAATCTTAACTCATTGGAAAAAACTAAAGTCGTTTCAGATCTCTTTAAACATTGACACATATATATATATATTGATATGTAATACGTACTTTGAATGTTTAATTCTTTAAAAACTAAAACAAATTAAAAATTATATTTTATATATTATAAATTATATATATATATATATATATATATATAAAATTATATTTCAAAAAGATGATGAATTATTTAAAGAATAAAATAAATATCAAAATATCCACATTAACAAATTGCAATATTAACAGAGAACACTAGATGGTACTACGTACCAACATGTAGCAGTATATTTATATATTTTTACGTAATTACCTCTGATGGCACATCTTGCAGTACAAACATCGGCCATGATAGAATTTTACCTCTTACATTTTTATTCTGCGCAAGTGCCTTATTTATTGGAGAAATTATTCCTTTGCTAATGTAAGAAATGCTGGAACAAAACAAGGATTATTACCTAAAGAGCAGACTGGTCTATTTTTATTGCTTCATACGTCTTAGAATGTGGTCCTGAGTCAGCTGCATTATATCATCCCTGAGAAATCCAAGCATGGCACCTTTGTCGGGAGAATTGCTCAGGATCTTGGACTGGATATAGGTGAGATTAATTCCAGAATGTTACATATTGTCTCTAGAGATGAGAAGGAATATTTCCAGGTTAATCTGCAGAATGGAATCTTGTTTGTTAAGGAGACAATAGACAGAGAGGTGTTGTGTACAAATACACCCTTCTGTATAACTCCTCTGCAGGTTATTGTAGATAAGCCTGTGCAGATGTATCGTGTAGATGTGGAAATAGAAGATATCAATGATAATAGTCCTGTATTTTCCTCCAGTTTGACTAATACAATAATATCAGAGCTCAGATCTGCAGGATCTCGTTTTCAATGAAAGGTAGCTGATGATCCAGATCTTGGAACAAATTCCATCATAAATTATGAGCTCAGTGCAAGTGATTATTTTGCTTTGATTTTCAAAAATATATTAATGAAATCAGGTCATTAGAACTGGTGCTAAGAAGATCCTTAGACAGAGAGAAGCAGTCTGTTCACAATCTGACCCTTCCAGCTTATGATGGAGGAAAACCAAGATTAAGTGGTACAGCACAGATTGTCATCACTGTGGAAGATATTAATGATAATGCTCTGGTGTTTGATCAACCATTTTACCAATGTAGTGTGATTGAAAGTGCTGTGGAGGGGACTTTGGTGTTTCAGTTGAATGCTACAGATTTGGATATTGGAAAAAATGGAGAAATATCATATGAATTAAGCAGCACAGTAAGGGAGGAAGCGAAAAGAATGTTCAGCCTAGATAGATATAATTGAGAAATTACAGTAAAAGGTGAAATTGATTTTGAAAAATCGAAAATGTATGAAATTCATGTTGATGCTACTGACAATGGAGATCACCCAATGGTTGGACATTGTAAAGTAATGGTGACTGTTGTGGATGTCAATGACAATCCTCCTGAGATGACGGTGACATCTTTATCAGTCCAGTTCCTGTAAATTCACCTAAAGGCACTACTGTTGCTATCATCAGTGTTCATGATAAAGATTCAGGATGAAATGGAAAAGTTAGCTGCCAGCTATTTGCCAATAATTTACCATTTGTTAACCCAGCATTTATGGGGGATTTCTCTTTGACCATGAAGGGTCCACTAGATCGAGAAATTAAGGATCATTATGATGTTATCATTATTGCAAGAATATGAAGCTTTTCCATCATTGTCTGTTGAAAAATCTCTAAACATTGACATCAGTGATGAAAATGACAATGCTCCTCATTTCTCACAGTCAGTTGATACAATCCTCATTAGAGAAAACAACCAACCAGGTTCTCATGTCTACACCGCCTCAGCTTCAGACCCTGATGTAGGCCAAAATTCATTTATTACATATTCTATTATTGATAGTTCTGTTGATGGAATCCCTATATCATCTTATATGTCAATTAATTCAGAGAATGGAAAGGTATTTGCTTTAATGTCCTTTCACCATGAACAGGTGATGATTTTCCAGTGTCATATAAAAGCCACAGATGCTGGTCTTCCTCCGCTGACCTCTAATCTGAATTGAAATATTTTTATCAATGACATCAATGATAATACGCCCATATTTCTTCCATTCTACTCATCTAAAAACTCCAAAGTCGGCACATCCAGGACATCTTGTAACAAAAGTGGGTGCAACAGATTTGGATATTGGATACAACGCTTTAATTTCTGATCATTTTAAAGGTTTGAGAGAAGAAGTACCATTTGTTATTTCTCAGCAAACTGGAGAAATCTCTTTAAAACGTCAAATTATCAAGTCAGATAATGAGGAATACAGATTGGTGGTGGTGACTCAGAACCATGGAGAACCCGTCTTGACGGCATTAACCCAAGTTCATGTTTCTTTGGTGGAATCTGGAGAGGAGATAAAGTTTGATAACCAGGATTACAAAGAGGATGCAGATGAGTTTTCTGATGCAAATATTTATTTGGTTGTAGCCATCTGTGTTATTTCAAGTATATTTCTGATTACTTTAATTGCTTTTACTGTGCTGAAATGGCAAAATTATAATGATGAAGTCAATGACCTGAAACAAAGTCACAAGATTTGTTCGAACACTGGAGGAAGTTGGATGTATTCACAACAAACACAATATAGATTATGTTCTAATTCAATGCAAGGAAAGAATGACTTAATAGTACTCACTCAAAATAGTTCTCAAGCTAATAGCAATGAAGAGCATGGAGCTCAACAATGGTATCAGTTCAATGATTTTTATATTTTATAACTATTAGTTCACACATGAGTAATGATAAAATGAAGGTAGAATTATTTTTTACTGTCTTGGAGATTAATCTTGTAGGATATTTTTAATGACCCAATTTTAGCTCTTAGAACACTGTTAGCTTCTGTATATAGTTACACATTATGACCACTATTATTTAGCTTCTTTGTTATATTTACATCACATTTTGTGAAACTGGCAATTTAAATAGTTATTTCTTATGCACAATAAATGTAATTTAATGTAATTGTACATATGCAGCCTTTTTAAACTAACACACAAGAAAGACATCACAATGCATAAAGTCAACTCAACACTTAACAATAAAAGCCATTGCATTTAGAATATCTTTTTATATAATATATTCATAATTTTAATAAAGTTTACATCTTTACTTTTTATTGTGAATACATTTTTGTTAGTTTAATTTATTTTAGACCCTATAAGTATTATACTCATTCTCTAATATACCTTCACTGATATTGGATGGATCATAATTTTCCCCATTCATACCATGCACGTTCTGCTTCTTGACTGTGGTGTTAGTTATGAAAGTGTTGTCTATCCCAGACCCCAGAGAAGAGAAACTTATTGAATACTATTTTTGAACTTGTGTTTTTTGCAATCGCACTGCAATTTGTACAAACAATGCTCTTCACATTACCAACACTGATAACGTCTTGGGTTTAATTTGAGTAGAACATCTTAAAGGAGAATCCATTCATAATTCAATCAATCTTTCTTATAATGAAAGGTACTAGATATAAAACTCCTCCTACTAATAGGCATTGAATACCAAAACTAAGTTAGCTATAGGGGTATAGGGGTATGCTTCAGAGTGGTAATTCTCATTCTAATTCTATTCATATATACATATATATGTATATGTCCTATAATAAACCTACCTTATGAAATGTTCTATATATTTCTCATTCCAGTAATGCATATTATGTAGTATTTATCAGGGATTTGATTTGGTAATTAGGCAAACATTTCACATACCCTCATAATAATTTCCTCATAAGTGAGATGAAATGAAAAGTTTTATATATATATATATATATATATATATATATATATAATTTCTATTTATATATATATGTATTTATTCATTTATGTAATATTAGTATCTAGACAAATCTTTCAGTGTAGATTACTTGATATGTGCCCAAAATGTCCTAGTTTCTATAAAACACAGTTTTATGGAAAGAAATTAAAAATGTAAACTAATGAAAGTAACACTTTTCTCAATGTGTGTATGCTGAATGGTTCGTTTTCTTCTTGTGCGACATCAGAACTATATTTTCTTTTATAAGTCAAAAATATATACTAATATTACTTAAAGAGGATCTGTCACTTGCTCTAAAGAACGAAACATATACCTTGTTAAAATTATTAAATTCATCTTATTCGCCCATCTTATGAATGTTGCACTAATCCTCTCCATAAATGGGGTATTCACATTTGTTGCTTTTTGGACACAAATATATGCTTGTAGTGCAATTGGGAGTCTTCTCTGGGAGCGTGCACTTTAACTTCTCCTTCCCAGATATTTCCAATCACAGTTCAGCATTATCTGAGATTTCTTGCCTGATGCCTGCCTGGTTGTTATCAGTAGCTTCTGGGAGGGGGGATCAAAGTGGATACCTCTAGAGAAGACTCTGAAGAACTACCCAATTAGACTGTAAATAGGCATTATCCATATTGTAAGCTAAAAGCAACAATTGTGAATTTCTTGACCAAGGGAGGACACAATGCAAAATGAAAGTGAGCTGGAGAATCGGTGGAGTTTAGGGTTTATTACTAGGTATTTTAAGCTTTTTTTTCAAAAATGACAGATCCTCTTTCAAAAGCATCTAATACTGACACCCAGATGCAGAAATATTGAAAATGCATTTCCTACTCTCTCTATCCCTTGTCTAGTACTTAACCCTATAGTCTCGAAAGATTTTTGTAGGTTCCTAATTTCCGAAGGCTGCTATTTAGGTATATTATAATATTTTTAATGATGATATAGACTAGTGATGTTTGCAGAAAAGACATTAGAGTTTAAATTCCTTAATTCTTAGTTTTAAAAAGTATAAAATTTATACATAGTTTATTTTACCTATCTAGTAATATTTAGGTTTGTTGCAAGTTGTAATCCACTTATTAAAACTAATTTTTACATACATAGGTGGTACAGTTTTTGAGATTCTGTTTATAGTTTTGCCTACCCTTATAATTCCTTGAATTTTACCCAATACCCAATGGATGACCTCATAAAGATACATATATTGTAGACACCTAATAAAAAAGTATGAATTCATGTTTTTTTTTAAAGCTGGTCATCTCTCCCACCTCATCTCTAGATATGTGTGGAGAGAAGAGAACAGATTAACATTTACTAATCTGTAGTATAACAGTTTTTTTCACTGGTTATTCATCAACTACTAAATTCAAAATAAACTTATTACTCTTACATACAAAGCTCTCCATAGTTCTGTACTGCCCTGCATCTTCAGCCGTCTCTATCACCCTACCCATCCTCTCTGTTCCACTAATGACATAAGACTAACATCCTCTGCAATCCAAACCTCTCATTCCTGTCTCCAGGACTTCTTTTGTGCAACACATATTTTCTGGAATTTGCTACCCCAAACAGTCCTTTTAATTCCCAGTATCCACAGTTTCAAACATGCCCTAAAAACACATTCTTTAGACTGGCCTATCACCTGACTTCATTTATCTAAAAACTATCCCCTGTTCTCTCTTCCTCTCACTCAATAGCTCTTTGTATCGTTACTTGTATAGACACTGGCTGTGACTGGTTTATGCAGAGATTTTGAATACCCTATTTATTATACCGATGGGTGGACCTTACATGACAACCACTTTATTTCTTTATTTTAACCTTTTGTGTCTCCCATATTTCCTCATAGATTGTAAGCTTGGTATGCAGTAAACTGTTAGTGTTAGTCTGCAATGCATATTCAAAGTCAGCACAACAACCTCATCATGTTTAAGAGCTCTATTTAATAATGTATGCAGTGCATGTTGTGAATGTCAATGTCATATGTTTTCCTATGCCAGAAATGCATCAGGTAGCCTATTGGATTTGTCCTTCATTTTTAACATGCGTTAAAGCAGATTTTATTTTTTAATTCACACTGAGTAGAGATGCCAAGATCTTTCTTCCTTTCTCATGTTTAACCATGTCATACCGGTATCAAAGGTACCCACGTTGATTCAAGTCAGCTGTGGACTCACTAGATCCGGAGTTGCCAGCTTTCAAATCCCTCCCTGCTTCTTAGTTTTACTTAGTTGCCCCAGAATCAAAATCTAATGTGTAGCCTACTTAGATTTGTATTTATAAAGATACTACTACTAAGGATTCTTTCTGTAGAAGATGTATAAGTATTCAAATTTTAATTATTGCTTACAACAGATTTTCTTAAAAATGGTTAGTTATGAATAGGAAACTGTAATGATGGATTACTTCTGAAATGTATAGAACCACAATATTTATGCCACTAACAAACCTGAAGTATATTCTGGTATGCCTGTTGGAAAGCCTGAATCAGTCTGTGTTACTACATTTTGGTGTTTTCTGAAGTCAAACACTTCTCTATCAGGCTGTTCACTAGTTATAAACAACATATTACTATTTTCTTATTTTAATATCTATTTAAATTTTCAATTAACTATAAATATAATAAAAATAATATTTTAATATGTCTATACCACCAATGTATTCCAGACCACCTCATTGTTCAGAGTGTTCTTGTACAAACAAGATATGACATTACAGTGTGGCTGTATAATTTTTAAAGCTTCCTTGCCTACTTTAAAATGCTTGTTTTGAGGGTTTTACCACCATTTATCAGGACTATTTAATACTTTATTTAACTTGTATTGTGAAACATGGGGACAGATTCTTTTTAAGTTCAAGGGATACTAAACAATAAATGAAAAATTTAATGTATACAGCAGAAAAATAGTATTGAAATATTTTCCTAAACAAAAAAAAAATAAAAACCTAGAAAGAATGACCATACTTAATAAAATTAGCTTTATTTGAGCAAAAGACAAACAAAAATACTGTACATAAAAATTATAAATGGGTGTTGATGGATGATAATTTCAATGGAAAAGAAGGTATAATGTATAACTAATGGTATATATTCAATAATCTACCAAATTAATTATGACATCCAAATACAAGAATCTTGGAATTCATGAAAATAAAACAATAAAGTACACTGTAATTTAGAGTAAAACTTAAGATAAGGTAAATAGCACAAGGACAACACTGTTATTTCAATGCAATCGAAAAACCGCTGGAAAAATATAAAGTAGTTCAGAACATAAAGGGAATCTGTAAGCACATTTTTGCTATCTCATCTGACAGCAACATAATGTAGGCAAAGAGACCCTGAACCCAGTGAAGTATCAAATAGATTACTGGCTGCAGCCTTTCTGACACAATCAAAGAATTTAGTTTTAGAAACACATCAGAGCTGGGAGAGCTACCCCAGCCCACACCAGACTCTCAATGGAGATTGTGCATTAACAGTGAGGTGACAATCACAGCAGAGGGTGTGTAAGGCTGCCATGTGCATGACAAAGTAGGCCTGTAATGGTAATCAGCAGGTGTTAAAGCTTTTAGTTTAAATAAACAATAGCACAGAGCCTGATAAGAAAGGCACAGTTGATGCATGTTGTTAACCATTACAGCATGCTGTTCTTAGCTACCATAGCAAAAACCTGATGACAGATTCCCTTTAACTCAAAGTGAACGCACAATACACAAAAGGTATTACCTTAGAATGCCCAGTACCTTTTGTGTACTATTTACCAAGACATTCATGATAAAAATCTGCTGTCATCTACCAAGGTAATGAATATAAAAGGAGGGTAGATATTTCAGCAAGACAATGATCCCAAACACACAGCCAATGAAACTTTTGATTGCTTTCACAACAAAAGAAAAAGCTGCTGAAATGGGCCAGGTGATCACCTGACCTGAATCCAATAGAAAATTTATGGAATAAACTACAGCTCAGAGTTCAGACGAGAAGCCCATCGAAACTTTACGATTTGAACAGTGTTTGTGTGGAAGAATGGCCCAAAATCACCTGAGCAATGGAGACAGGAGGCAACTTGAAACCTCATCACCAACAAATGCTTTTTTTTATAAAGCATTAAATAAATTTCAGAGTGTTCAATACCTTTTGTCTGTGTCATTTCTCATTATTACACAAAACTTAATTTATGGGCATCTATGGTTTGATTTATTTGCCTGTATGGATTGGATGGGTGAGAAATTCGTATCAATGGCACCTTTAGAAATACATTTACTCAGAAAATTGGTGAATCGTTAAATACTTATTTCGCCAACTGTATATCATGCAGATGTGGAAATAGAACATATATCTGACAATAGTCCTGTATTTTCTTCTGGATGATTCAGTGTTCTGATATCAGAGCTCAAACCTGCAGGATCTCACTTTCCATTCAGAGAAGCTATTGATCCAGATCTAGAAACAAATTCCATTGTAAATTATGAACTCGGTACAAGTGATTATTTTGCTTTGGATTTTGAAAAATACATGAACCAAATACAGTGATTACAAAATTCTCTGGATAAAGAAAATCAGTCTTTCCACAATCTGATTCTTACAACCTTTGTAGAAGGCAAACAAACATAACTCAGATATCAATTAATGTTTATTAAATGAGTGATCTAGATTTTGATCCACCATTTTACCATTGTAGCATGCCTGCAAATGCTCCTCAAGGAAGTTTAATGTTCAAGTTAAATTCTACAGATTTGAATCAGGTGAACAATGACTAAATAATTGAAAAATTTAACAAGATGAGTAAGGAAGAAAGAAATTTTGCTTTAAGTCTGAACAAATAGAAGAAAAAAAAAAGTGGGTCACCAACGAAACATCGCCACACATATGGACTATTACAGTTCTCATTTTTTAACTTTGGAGTTCTTTGGAGTGTTGCCTCTATGTTTTGCTAATAATATTATTCGGGCTTGTGGATAACTGGTCAGCTAGAGAGATTGCACCAAGGTTTTCACTACTTTGCAGTTTTGTTTCAGATTTTTGGTTATAGATAGATACATATGATGCAAATATATTTTTTATTTAACATGGGATTTCGTATATATCCCAAAATAATATAATGAACTACAAGAGTGGAAAACCCTACATAGAGCTCTCTATGAAGTCAATTGTTTGTAATTATAGTCTATTTCCCTTAAATTAATTCAGAAATGATCTATATAATCATTCTGATAATTCTCCATAACTGTTTAAAGGCATAAATAATTTTCCTATATTTTCCTATATTGCTTCATTTAAATTTTCATAGTGTGTAAAATAAATATTGTGCAAGAATAAACTGGAAATACATGCACAATAGGGACTTATCCGGATAACACAAAATTATGCGGATAAAAAAGCACTCCTCTGGCTGAGGTTGCGCACCCACAACCCCAGGTGCTGAAGACCCTCGATATGGCGGTTTGGCCTATCGAAATTTACGTATGACTTCAAAATGCATTGACTAAACCTGATGGAATTCATCATTTATTAGACTCCATCCATCCAAAGTTCAACATACTATCATTGCAGAAATTGACCTATTTCTTCCTCAGGAAAGAAAATATTATTGCTGTGCCAACAGGTTTTTTTATATAATAAAACAATATAAAAAAACATTTTAAGCTCTTATTGCTGATCCAAGAAACCTTCTGCTAGCTGTTGACTTGTAAATCTTCTGTTAAACTTAAAGTTATAAATATTCCTAGGTCAACACCTTCCACTTCACACTTTACAGGTTATTTTATTGGAATAGTTTTGATGTCTTCATAAGTAGACAAAATTATAGAGCCTTAATTCTTGTAGGCATATTGAAAACTGTTGTTTCTTAAAGATTTGTTGTTATCTTTCTTCACTCTAACTTTTTCTTTATCTAACTGAATCTAATTTCTTGTTCATACTATTTTATTACAGGTTTTCAATACAATAAATAATAAATATGCAGCAATATTTACATATTGTATGAATTAACTTTCAGAAAGCTTATGTATATTAGTACAATCACATTATATTACAATCCAGTATATTGAATTATTCTATAAAGAGTAATTATAATCGAATAGAGTTATATACTACCAAATTTAGCTATATTGTTTCACTAAACTCTTTTATTAACAAAATATAAACGCCACAAGTAGAAGAATAACCTAAATGAATGCAGTAAATAAATTTACAAAGACTTTGATTAAATAAAATAGGCCTCTAGTAACACATATCTCATTAACTGCAAAAAATATTGTTGCTGATCGTTGGAAGCAACCTGTACTTCCCACTATCCATGATCCTAAAGAAAAAATAACAGCCCATAATTCATATGAATTTTCTTATACTATAAGAAATAAAGGCTAGGGTCGCATTTGGGCTGGGACCCAGGTTTCCAGGCAGCGCTACAATCTTAGCAATTTCTGCCATAGTGGACACCATTAATGGCAAGCGCTGTCTGGAAACTGGGCCCCATAGAAACCCATTGTTTACCTTAGTTGCGGCCACAGACAGAGTTCCAGGATGACCGCTTTCCACAGCGCATAGGAAAATGCTGCAGGCAGCGTTTCCTGTGCGCTGTGGAAAAGCGTCTGTCCTGAAGCTCCGTGCGGCTGCAACTAAGGTAAACAACAGGTTTCTTTGGGGCCCCTTTTCCAGGCAGCACTTGCTGTTAACAGTGTTCGCTACAGCACAAATTGCTAAGATTTTAGCACTGCCTGGAAACGTGGGTCCCAGATCAAGTGTGACCCTAGCCAAACTGCAATCTAAGTATCAACTAAAAAGGTCTGATTGGATTCATACATATGCTCCAAATTTGCTACATAAGAGACCTTGACATTATAAATTCTTCTCATATTTTCTATTTTCTTTAAAAATTTTCATACTATGACTAATTGAAACAGAGATGAGATATAATGACTGAATCTAATTTCTAATAAAGTAAAAGCAGAAAAAAAAACAAGTGCAAATAGGGCTTATCATAAATGTGAAAGTCACAACCGTTGTACGAGCATCAACGGCTGCAGCAGACCAATGTGGATTAAGCACACAACATAGAAGATAGGAAAAGGGTTCGATATTTGCGCTCATTGCAGCTTTGAAACACATTGACTAACAAATCATTCATCTCATAATTTGGATTTTTTGGAATTATTCATTTGAGATGGCAGCATAGATTGTAAACCCTTCTCCTATATTCTATCTTGTTTTCTGAATCTAATTTTGAAATAGTTATTGTGGTTAATTTTTTATGGTTCACTCTTTTTTGTAATTAATTAAGATATAGATTCAGTTTTTATTCAATACAAGTACTGAAAAAAATGCAGAAAATTGTTAAAAAAGTGAAGAATAGTATGAAAATGTAGAAAGCCCCCTGATATGAGAAAATAAGAGAGAATAATTTAAACACATTTTTCTTACATTTTTGATAGCTAAAAGAATATTGGGTTTAGTGCATTTGTCTAAAGTAGCATGAAAACTTTTTTTGATGACAATTTATCTATTTATTTCTCTATCATCTATTTATCTATCTATTCGATTCATATTTCTATTAGAATTTTTAAAGTTGAGTAAGAACTTAAAATTTACCATTAGGCAGTGATTGAAAACTTGTTAATCCTTCAGAATTTTCCCTACCTCTGCATACATGTAACCTAAAACTGCATCAAACATTGCTACAAGTTCTAAAAGTAGACCAGATCAAAAAACAAAACAATTGAGACAGAAATGTTAGACTTTGCTATTTTTTTTAAATGAGGAAAATTATCCAATATTACATGTTTGTGAGTGGAAAAAGTCTGTGAATCTTTAGGAGTACCAGTTTATTTGAATGTGAATTCAGAGTCTGTTTTTTTGTTTTGTTTGTTTTTTCATTTAATAGGATGAAAATCAGATGTGAGTAGGTGAACAGGGATCTGTCAAAGTCTGATCTTCAAAATGTGTTTGTGGACGTTTCTCATGGTAAGAGCAAAGGAGATTCCAAAGCCATCTTTAAAGAGTTTGGACTCTATCAATCTAGACAGGTTGTGAACAGGTGGAGGAAATTCAAGAGCAGTAATACATTCCTCGGGACTGGAGTACCAACGAATATTACTCCAAAAGTAAAGAGTCCATGAGGTTACAAAGGAACTCAAGGTATCCTCTAAAGAGCTAAAGGCCTCTCACATTAACTAATGTTATTGATCATGAATTTTGTCATTGGGAAAGCAAAGAACAGCAATGGAGTGGTTGTCAGGATTGCAAGGAGAAAGCCACTGCTTTCCAAACCGAACTGCTCATATTAAGTTTGCTAAAGATAACACCAACCCAAATGTTTAGTTGAACACTGTTTTGTTGATGGGGGATAAAAAAATAGAGATTTTTAGTTCACATGAAAAAGTGTTATGTTTTGAGAACTAAAAATACTGCATTACAGCATAAAAGCGTCATAATATCTGTAAAACATTGTGATAGTAATATTAAGATTTGGCCTTTTTTTGCTGCATCTGGATCATGAGGGTTTGCCATCATTAATGCATCAATGAATTCTGAATGTTAACAGCACATTCTAAAAGTTCTAAAATTCTAAAAATTCTAAAATTCTAAAAATTCTAAAATTCTAATTCGTTAAGGTTAGAACATCAATCCATAACATGGATCACAAACAAAGACAATCACCCAAAGAACACTAATTGATATATAAAATAATAGTTATAAGAGGTAAAGAAGGTTTAATGTTTTTGAATAGCCAAGCAAAGTCCTGGCCTTATTCCTGCATAAATGTTGTGGAAGAGTCTGAAGCAAATAATTTTTGGGTGAAATCCACTAAGTAATAGGGTTGAAGCTGTATGAAAGGGAGGAATAGGTTAAGGTTCCTCTAAGATGATGTAAACTAATTAGCAACTACCAGAAACATTTAAATGGCTCACATCAAATACTGGAAGCAAAGGCTCATGTACTTTTGACACTCACAGACATATGATATTAAACAGTTTTCTTTTTTATATCAAAAAAAGACAATATCTAATATTTTGACTCATTGTTTAATTTGATAGTTTTTATCTACTTTTTGAACTTTTCTGAATTCTCTGATTTAGTTTTAAGTTAAATTTAGGGCTTACACACTTTCAAACATTGCTATATTCTCTTAAACACCTAATGTCACATTTCTACATTGCTAATAAAATTTATATAAAATGCCTTGTATTGTTATTAGAGAATTGAACCTCTTGAAATTCAAAACCGCCAGGTTCTAAACATTTTCTTTCAAAAGTTTGTTTTGCACAGGATAAATGTTCCACAAAATAAAGGTAGATTTATTGTAATAAAATAATTTGGCTTCCAGTGAGTTTTTTCTAATATATGTGTTGCTTTTAATGTGTTTAAGTGGCCTCAATAAATGGGAATGGGAATTTAAATAGGAGAGAGACCAACACAGCTCTTGCGTAGGACAATGTGTAGTCGTCATGATGCTCCTTTAACATGTGCTGCCTGTGACATAGGCCTCACTTATAGAAACCAGCAGTCTTATTTAAATAATTTTAAACCGGTTGTAAGAGTAACAATAAACGGGTACATAGAGGAGCAGAGATAAAAAACTATTACTGGGAAGAAAGATTTTAATGTGGATTGGGTTTGTGATGATCACTTTGTGCTATTACTCAATTTTTTTGGAGTTCAAAATGAGCAAACAAAATGAGAGCAAGATGGGAAGAGACAGACCCATTCTGCAGTTTGCTACAGATACAATAGTCTACAGTGTATAACATCCTTTAGGGCATTTAATGCGAATGGAATCGTGCATTGTTCTAATTTAATGCAACTTCAGGAAATTCAATTCGAATTCAATCTGTGTCAAATAAAACTGGTTATCTTTAATTGTTTTTTAATTTAACAGATACAATAAAATTTTCTATTTAGCTTTTTTGTCATCTGAAAGTAGGCTATGTGTATCTGAAAATAACAACTTAAATGTACAGTAAATTGTTCATTTATTTTACTCACTTACATAACACCATTACTTTCACAACACGTTAGAAATATCATGATCGAACAAAATTAATCAAAAAGCCATTTTTTTTTGTCAAGTTAAGCTGGAGAATAGAGAATACAATGTTGATGAATAGAAGAAAGGAAGGAAGGAAGGAAATAGGGAAGGAAGGAATCAAGTAAGGAAGTAAGGAAGGAAGGAATCAAGGAAGGAAGGAAGGAACTATACCTTGTTTCTTCATTTATTGAGAGTATGGCTAAGATCCCGTATATCATTAAGCAATCTGTGCTTAGAGGGAAACAAATTCTCCCCTGAGCACAAGAAATGATCAAACTAGATTAACATTTAAAAAACAATTCTCTGTATTTACATGAGTATTGATGACATTCAATTATAAGAAATAATAATCCCTGCCATGCTTGATGGCATGTGCTAAGATTACAAATCAATATCTTTATAGCTTTGACAGTAGGCTTGTTGTGTCTGCAGACTGAAGCACTATTCCCTTTCTTAAATTGAGCATGATTTTTGTATTTAGTTGTTTTATTTTTTATCATATTTTATGTATTAATTCTTATAAAATTAGAACAAAAACACTCTATACATTTTAAAAATACTTAGCTTTGTATGCACATATAATACAGATTATGAAACATGAAAGAGGCAAAAAACAAATACAAATGCAACGTGCATAGGTTGACGGATTGAGGAAGATTACCACCACATATGGTGTAACAGATAGTAACATAGTTACCGTATATACTCGTGTATAAGCCGACCCGTGTATAAGCCGACCCCCCTACTTTTGCCCCAAAAATCTGGAAAAACCTATTGACTCGTGTATAAGCCGAGGGTGGACCCCAGCACAGGTATACAGCCCCCAGCAGTGTGGTATACAGGCCCCCCCAGTGGTATACAGGCCTCCCCAGTGGTAGTATACAGCAGCCCCAGTGGTAGTATACAGCAGCCCCAGCAGCCCCAGTGGTAGTATATAGCAGCCCCAGCAGCCCCAGTGGTAGTATATAGCAGCCCCAGTGGTAGTATATAGCATCCCCAGCAGCCTCAGTGGTAGTATATAGCAGCCCCAGTGGTAGTATATAGCAGCCCCAGCAGTCCCAGTGGTAGTATATAGCAGCCCCAGTGGTAGTATATAGCAGCCCCAGCGGTAGTATATAGCAGCCCCAGCAGTCCCAGTGGTAGTATATAGCAGCCCCAGTGGTAGTATATAGCAGCCCCAGCGGTAGTATATAGCAGCCCCAGCAGTCCCAGTGGTAGTATATAGCAGCCCCAGTGGTAGTATATAGCAGCCCCAGCAGCCCCAGTGGTAGTATATAGCAGCCCCAGCAGTTCCAGTGGTAGTATATAGCAGTCCCAGTGGTAGTATATAGCAGCCCCAGCGGTAGTATGTAGCAGCCCCAGCAGTCCCAGTGGTAGTATATAGCAGCCCCAGTGGTAGTATATAGCAGCCCCAGCGGTAGTATATAGCAGCCCCAGCAGCCCCAGTGGTAGTATATAGCAGCTCCAGCAGTCCCAGTGGTAGTATATAGCAGCCCCAGTGGTAGTATATAGCAGCCCCAGTGGTAGTATATAGCAGCCCCAGTAGTCCCAGTGGTGGTATATAGCAGCCCCAGTGGTAGTATATAGCAGCCCCAGCAGTAGTATACAGCAGCCCCAGTGGTATACAGGCCCCAGCAGTATATACAGCAGCCCAAGGGGTATACAGCAGCCCCCAGGGTAATACAGCAGCCCCCAGGGGGTATCCAGCAGCCCCCTGGGGGTATCCAGCAGCCCCCTGGGGTACCCAGCAGCCCCCAAGGGGTATCCATCAGCCCCCAGGGGGTACTTAGCAGCCCCTGGGGGTACCCAGCAGCCCCCAGGGGGTACCCAGCAGCCCCCTGGGGGTACCCAGCTGCCCCCAAATGCTGGCACTCACCCCCCATCTGCTTATCTTACCATCCCGGTCTTCTGATCAGTGCCGCTCCTCGGTGCTCCGTTCTTCATGCTCCGTCCTCCATCCTCGCTGCATCCGGGATTTCCGGCCGTCGCACGATGACGTCATATGCCTGCGACGGCCGGGGATCCCGGATGTAGCTGGACGGACGGAGCACCGAGGAGCGGCGCTGATCAGAAGACCGGGATGGTAATATAACCAGCGGGGGGGGGGCCCTTACAAGGGGGGAGAGTGCCAGCATTTGGGGGCATATATGAACTGCTTCCCCCTGCCGCTGATTGACAGGGGGAAGCAGTGCATATATAATGAGCGGCCCCACGTGACGGGGCCGCTCATACAGCAGCCTCCCCCCGCCTCCTCCAGCCTCCACAGCCCCCACCCGTACTGACTCGTGTATAAGCCGAGGGGGAGACTTTTCAGCCCAAATTTTGGGCTGAAAAACTCGGCTTATACACGAGTATATACGGTAATATGTTTGAAAAAAAGACACATGTCCATTCAGTTTAATTAAAGGAAGGATAAAGGAAGGGGTATATACAGTTCATTGAAAAATAATTTATACTCCATGAACTTTTCCCCATTTTTTAATGTTACACAGACAATTTTAAATGTATTTTATTGGTATTGTATGTAATATACCAACAAATCATAGCAAATGCATGGTTTACTAAATATTTTAAATATATAAGTCTGACATGGTCATTTGTTTTCAGCCCCTGTAGTCTGATACCCCTAAATAAAATCATGAGCGACCTATTGCTTCTAGAAGTCACCTAATTATTTAAGTCCACCTGTGTATACTTTATTACTTTATTCTCAATATAATTACAGCTGTTCTGTGAAGGCCTCAGAGGTTTGTTTGAGAACATTGATGATCCAGCTGTATCATGAAAACCAAGAAACACACAGGACAGGTCAGGGATAACGTTGTTGAGAAAAATAAAGCAGGGTTAGGTTATTAAATATTAACCCAAGCTCTGAACATCTCAAAAAGCACTGTTCAGTCCAACATCCAAAAATGGAAACAGTATGGCAAATCTGCAAACCTACCAAGACATGGTCATCCACCAAAACTGACACAGCAGACAAGGAGAGAACTGTCCAGAGAAGCAGCCAAGAATATCATGATCAGTCTGATGAAGGTGCCTAGATCCACAGCTCAGGTGGGAGAATCTGTCCACAGGACAACTATTAGTCATATAGTCCACAAATCTGGTCATTATGGAAGAAAGCCATTTTTGGAAACAAGATGAAAGAAGTCTCATTTGCAAATTGCAAATTGCAAATAAGCCACATAGGGAGCACAGATGGAAAAATGAAATAAGGTGCTCTCTGGTAAAATAATACCAAAGTAGTAATTTTGGCGCCAAATGCAGAATACTATGTGTGTCGGAAAGCTAACACTGCACATCATACTTTACTTCAGCAGGGATAAGAAAGCTGGTCAGAGCTTCAGGTAAGATAGATGAAGCTAAATATATGGCAATCTTTGGGCATAACCTATTAGAGCAGGGGTCTCAAACTCCAGGCCTCGAGGGCCGCACACAGTGTAGGTTTTCAGGATTTCCTTAGAATTTGACAGTTTGTCCTTTGAATGTCAACTGTCAAATGATATGAAAATCCTGAAACCTGCACTGTGTGTGCGGCCCTCGAGGCCTGGAGTTTGAGATCCCTATATTTGAGTGTTTGCTCACATTTTCATTAAATAAAACTGAATAAGAAAAGCATCAGCCACTTATCCTCAATTGTACCACTCCTGCACTAACTAAACATACTACACTCAGATTTATCTCTCTGGCCCATATGTTACCTCACTGCTGTCCAATATTCCCTGGATGTCCATTGACCATATCCTTCTTTTTTTATCTTCTCACTTTCTAAAGCTCAATTCAGACAAATCTGATCTCATTATCTTTCCTCCATCTCACATATCTTCCCTAACTGATATATCACGGTATATGGCATCATACACTTGCCTTCACCTGCAATCTGCTGCATTTGAGTAATCCTTGACTCTGCCCTGTCCTTCAAACTGCACATCCAAACTCTCACCACCTCCAGCTCAAAAATATATCCAGAAACCATCCTTTCCTTAACACGTAATCTACTGAAATGCTTGTACATGCCCTCATCATCTTCCATCTTGACTATTGCAACATCCTTCTCTATGACATTCCTGCTAACACTCTTGCACCTGTCCAATCCATCCTTGACCCTTCTGCCTGACTAAATCACCTTTATCCTCCCTACTCCCCTGTTTTTCCCCCCTGCAAATGATTCCATTGGCTCCCAAATCCCCAATGAATCCAGTTCAAAATACTAACACTGAGCTACAAAGCTGACCATAATTTGTTTCATCCATATATCTCAGAACTAAGGGCAGAGTCCTCTTTCCTCTTTACCAGTCTGTCATTGTTAATTTGTTTACCTGTATTTATACCTGTATTTTATTTGTAACTTCTTACTTACACTGCAATGGAGTTAATGGTGCTATATAAAGAAACAAGAATACATTTTACTAGAAAAAGACGCTCATAAAATAACCAGTTGTATGTTTCTTTGAATGAGTCTGTGTCGTCATCATCCTTCATTATCACAATTACATTTTGAGCACATTATACATTTAGATATAGCTGTACTGCCTTCCCCAAAGATACCACTGCATAGACAAAGGTTGGATACTATGGACGTCTTCATTTTCTAAACTTATTCTGAATGAAAACTAAGCTCAGATTGATTGCTATGAACAACAAAGACAGATTTATGTTAAAATAATTTTGGTTAAGTAAGTCTTATATGTAGCATCCTGTACAGACAGCACACTGGAAATTAGTTTATTGGTTCATAGCCCACTCTATATGACAATATATACTGTATATATGATTGAAACCTCCATTAGACTTTCTCCAAAACTTGAAAGGAAAAACTGTCTTTTTGAGCAAAGTTCATTATAGCCACGGTTATTGACCAAAACCATACGCTTATGTGCTTATATGACTGATATATCATATGTGATGTGTAGCATAATAAATAGCTATTAGTTTATATGAAGTCAAAGTATTGTGATGCTTTAATATAGAAATGTGATTGTTAGACTGTTTTGAAGTAGAAAATATGTTATACTTTGTAATCTGATAAAGGAAGAATTAACACTTTGACAGGGTCACAGTGGGGAGGAGTTCTGGGAGCAAAAGTAATGCTTCTGTTTAAAGTGAACCTTTCACCCCCTTTGGGCATTCCAAACTGTGCCCACCAGCTGTAACATGCTGAAATTGGGGTTCCTGTAACCCCTCTATGTGCCTAGACGTCCCCCTGCATACCTGAGAAATACACATTTAATCTGTCCCGCGCTGTATGGTAATGATCCCGAAAAGGTTTGGGGGGTCTGCTCTGTGTGGTTCTCACCACCCCGTGCCTGCAATACCCGCCCTGCTGTTTTGAAATTGCCACCCCTACTGTGTATGACCATTGAATGACAGGCACTATTCTTGCGCCTGTGCAGTTGAGCGGGTCATCGTGCACCATTGAAGACACACAGTGCCCGAAGTCTCGCAAGATTTGTGAAATCTCGCACCTGTGCAGTAGAATCTTGCGAGACTTTGTAAATTTGGTTGCCCAGGACAGCTAGAGAGAGGTAAGTTGAATAATATGACAAGTAAGGCGGTCAAGGAAAGCATAGGAATGAAGACAAGGCAGAGCAGGTTAAAGCACAGGTAGTACTACAGATGTGCATATATATACAGTATATATAGATATACATAAATATATATATATATTCTATTAGCAGAAAGAAAGCAGGCGGCACTCACCATTGAACATTTAATCATACAAAAAGTGGGAGGTTTCAGGTCCTTTTAAATTATATATATCACAGTCAATTATGTCATGTTTTCAATCATGAATTTATTTAGTAAATTGTTTGTACATATAAATAATTCATTTCATAACACAAAATTTTACATAGGATATACATAGATTTCATTTACTTGTTTATTTCATAGTGGATCAAAGTATTAAAGTGACATTGTGACATTAAAATTTCCATATAGCTGGTTTAACCCTTTTTACATGGACAAGGGACAGTGGACAAACTTTGTGGGCATTGGATCAAGTTTCATTCTATATATGCAGTGCCTATCAAGTTTACCCCTCCAATGGGGAATAGAGGTTGGCTATGTAGTAAATATACAACCCCCATTTGGGAGAATCCTGCAGAGTAGTGTTAGGTAGTCCCATATAAGGCTCATGCAGTTTATCCGTCCCTGGGGGAGTATTAGTTATTGTCAGCCCTATATAGATAGCATACACACATTTGCATATCGATCCTATCAAGAGTACCCATCACCCTCCCACAGTTCCACACTTACCCATGTCCTGTAATGGGATAGAGTACCGGGTGCCCCCAGACGCGTTTCGCTTTGGGCTTTCTCAATGGGGTCCGTTTTAGCCCGCCGGCCGGCATCTTTTTATACCTACATTAGGATCCCTCACATGTGTGTCCCATTTCCCGGTCCGCCTCTTCCCTCGCGACTCGCGGCCAATCCCGAGGCAGGAGAGTCAGTGGCCACCTGCTCTCATCCAGCCAATCCGGGATGCCTGCGACGTCACTGGGGGGCGGAGCCGGACATTACACAGTAGAATCTTTCACCAATGGCGCCATAGTTTGGGCGGAAGTGCGATTTCCGCCATCTTAGAGGCTGGTGTGTCAACAGACACCCATAGTAACCTTACAATAAGGGCGGAAATCGCAACCCCGCCATTTTAGACCTGGGCACTTCACTTAATTCACGCAGATAAACACTTTTTAAAGTATTGGGGCGATTAAAGTCATGGAAATGCATATACAGAATACAGCACTGTATAAACAGCGCTGTATGCCATTATCCCAATATGGCTTGTGATTTAACTATGGTTTCCCAGATGCGGCTTATTCACTTTCATATGCATAAATGGTTTGTGTGTCCATCAGACAATACCCCCCACCCCATGTATTTCCCGGGAGGGAGGATTGTCATCAGGTACACATCTCTCTGTTATCCACTTGCATACCTCAGTTTACCGCTGCAATCAAAGAAAACTCCTTCACATACAACCGTAACATATTAAACCCTGGCATAATTTCCCATATATGCAATCTCCACCACTACTAAAATCTTTTTTCTTCCCCCATATAGGGATTAGCTGCTGAGTGAAATCCATCGGTGATTATTCGGAAATTATGGGAAATTATGCCAGGGTTTAATATATTACGGTTGTATGTGAAGGAGTTTTCTTTGATTGTCAAATATTTTTTAAATAAAATGTTTAATGTTAACATGCACAACTTTTTCCTTTCACATTACACTAACCTTCTAAGTCTCATGGAGACCTGGAATTAGCAGTCAAACATCACCACCATCGCTGCTCTCTTATATGGTGGCTTACAATTTTCTCAAAGCTCTAGACTTTGCAAGCAGACCAGATGGAGGTGTTGGTCTGCTGCATTCAAGAAATGGTGCTTTTCAGGTTATCCCTCCTGTTTCCTTACTTATCTTCCCTTCCTTTGAGGTCCACACTGTTAGACATTACATTCCCTTCTCTAAGAGAATGATGATTGTGTTTTACTCTCTAGGCCCCCCACATTAATTCTTTGATCACTTTGCCACATGTCTTTCACACTTTGTAGCCTGTGACCTCCCCACTCTCATCATGGAGGATTTTAACTCTATTGATAATCTCCTCACCTCATCTGCTGCTCATCCTTTATCTCTAACTTCTTCTCTCAGCCTTTTACAATTTACTAACTCTGCCACACATTAAAAGAAGGTAATATGCTGGACCTGATCTTCCACCTTTGCTTTGCATTTCACTTCTGATCTCTGACCACAACCTTCTTCATTCTTAGTCAAGAACTGTCAACTCATCAAGAACAGCCTCAACTACCACACTTACAGGAATAATCGTGCCATTAAAACCCAGAAACTTACAAAGAATTTGCAGTTATCGTTGGCCCATATCTCATCCGTTACATGTCGTGACTCTGCTCTGAAATACTATAATGATGCACTGCTAAATATCCTAGATGAATTTGCACCTCCTATACCAAATCCAATCTGGCCAAAGATTTCATCCATTATACATTTATGTTGAAAAAATACAATACTACCATTCACCTCCGAAAAAAAGCTTTCTTCAACACTCTCATGACGTCATTAGCCAACAATCCTAAATTACTTTTTGACACATTCCACTCCCTCCTTGGTCTAAGACTGCAAGCCCCATCCACCAACCTCAGCATTGATAATCTGGCCAATTATTTTAAAGAAAAAAGTGACCACATGCAACAGGAAATCTCCTCCCAGTCCCATAGTATTATGCATTTTCCTCATTCCTCATCAAGCTCAATTTTGGTCTTTGATCTGGTCACAGAAGACAAACTTACCTGGCTCCTTTCATCTTCTCACCCTACTACCTACACCAGTGACCCTATTGCCTAACATCTCCTTCAATCTCTTTCCCTAGCAGTTACCACTTATTCAATTAAGTTATTTAATCTCTCCCTCTCAACTGGAGTCTTCCTCTTCTACTTCAAACATGACAGCATACACCCAATCCTTAAAAAACTATGCCTTGACCATAACTGTGATGATAATTAGAGGATTCTCTATTATCTACCCTTGCTCTCTAAACTTCTGAAACGCTTGGTCCACTCCTGTCTGATCCGCAATCTCTCAAATAATTCTCTTCTTGACTTTCGGCAATCTGGTTTTTGCTCCTTCCACTCTACTGAAACAGACCTTACAAGAGTCTTTAATGGTGTACTAAAAGCTAAAAATAATGATCACTAATGCCTGCTAATTCTCCTGGATCTATCTGTTGCATTTGACAATGCAAATCACCAATTCCTCCTCACTATATTCCACTCTATTGGGCTCAAGGACACCACTCTCTCTTGGTTTTCCTTCTACCTCTATAACCTCTCCATCTTTTGCCTGCTCCATGTCCTCTCCTCTTCGCCTCACAGTAGGAATTCCTCAGGGTTCAGTCCTAGGTCCTCTTCACTTCTCTTTACACACTGCCCTTATTACACAAACCATCAGTAGATTCAGTTTTCAGTACCATTTCTATGCTGATGGTACCCAATTATGAATCTGTCAAAAATTTAATTTTTCAAGTTTCCTCCCTCTTCTATACCTTCTTAAACCAAATGTTGTTATTTCTTTGTGGTTCTATTATTATATCCCAGCAGCACAACCCACAATCTTGGTGTTGTATTTGACTGAAATCTCTCCTTCACTCCCTACATCCAATCACTCACTTACTCGTGTCAACTCAATCTCAAAAAGATCTTTAAAATTTGACCTTTTATTACTGTTTACTCTTCAAAAGCTCTAACTAATGCCCTTTTTCATTTGGATAATTGAAATGCTATACTAATCGGTCTTCCATTTACTAAACTCTCCCCTCTCCAATCCATTCTGAATGCAGAAGCCAGGAACATATTCCTTTCTAATGCTTCAGCGATGCCCTCACTCTGTTCCAGTCATTGCATTGGTTGCCCATCCAATACAAAGTACAATATAAAATTATTATTCTCCCCCACAAAGACCTCTGTTGTTCTGCACCTCCCTACATCCCCTTCTTCATCTCTGTCTATCACCCTACAAGTGCCATCTGTTCCACTAATGAACTAAGAAGCTTTTGTAGAGTAAATGGTAATAAAAGTCGAATTTTAAAGATCTTTTTGAGATGTAGTTGACACGAGTAAGTGAGTGATTGGACCTAGGGAGTGAAGGAGAGATTTCAGTCAAATACAACACCAAGATTGTAGGTTGTGCTGCTGGGGTATAATAGTAGAACCACAAAGAAATTACAATATTTCGTCCTCAATAACCCGAACTCCCACTCTCATCTTATGAGCTGCACCAGTTCTCTGGAACGTACTATCAAGAACAATTAGATTGATTCCCAATACCCACAGTTTTAAACCGGATCCAAAAATGCAGTTATTTTAGACTAGCCTATTGCTTCACCTCACTTATCTATTCTGCCCTTTTCAATATCGTCTTCCAAATCTGGCCCCTTGTTTCATCTGTTTACACCCTCCACGCATTTAACAGTCCTCTATTTGTACTTGTACAGATCCTGGCTGGTGACCGGTTCATGCAGAATTATGTGAATCCCCTATAAGTTATAATGATGACTGGACCTTATATGACATGCACCTTTTATCATTTACTTTTTGTGCCTCCTCAATTTCCTCATAGATTGTAAGCTTGTGACCAGGGTCCTCATTCTTCTTAGCATCCATTGAATTTTTGTACTCTTTATTGTCTCAAATTGTCTGTCCATGTCCCCACTAAATTGAAAAGTGCTTCTGAATATGTTTGGTGCTATAGAAATAAAAATGATATATTAATGTTTCAAATCTAAATATTAAATCCAAAATTATTAATATGCAAATAAATAAGGATTTAAGAAGGTAACAACACAGGCACATACCTTATATGTAAACTCAATATTGAGCACTAGATGGCACTCCAAACCAACTAATACCAGGAAGGAAAAAGGAAATGCATTTCTCCGTCGCTACATGGAATTCTTGCTGTAGGGATTTCGGCCGTGACAGATTTTTTTTCCCAATTTCTTTGTACTTCCATCAGCGTTAGTGCCTTCATTACTGGATACATCATCACCTCCATCTTCACTGATTTTAAGAAATGCTGAATCAGAGACTGGATTATAAAACAAAGAGCAGCTTTATTCATTTCTTTTTGTTACAAATATCGTGGGATGTGGTCCTGAGTCAGCTGCATTATATCATCCCTGAGGAATCCAAGCATGGCACCTTTGTGGGGAGAATTGCTCAGGATCTTGGACTGGATATAGGTGAGATTAATTCCAGAATGTTACATATTGTCTCTAGAGGTGATGAATATTTCCAGGTTAATCTGCAGAATGGAATCTTGTTTGTTAAGGAGACAATAGACAGAGAGGTGTTGTGTCCAAATACACCCTTCTGTATAATTCCTCTGCAGGTTATTGTAGATAAGCCTGTGCAGATGTATCATGTAGATGTAGAAATAGAAGATATCAATGACAATAATCCTGTATTTTCCTCTAGTGTAACTAATCTTATCATATCAGAAATGAAGCCTGCAGGATCTCGTTTTCCACTAAAGGTAGCTTCTGATCCAGATCTTGGAACAAATTCTATCACCAACTATGAGCTCAGTGCAAGTGATTATTTTGCTTTGGATTTCCAAAAATATATTAATCAAATCAAATCATTGGAGCTTGTTCTAAAAAAAAATTTAGACAGAGAGAAGCAGTCTATTCACAATCTCTCCCTTACAGCTTATGATGGAGGAAAACCAAGGCTGAGTGGCACCACACGTATTATTGTTACTGTGGAGGACTTTAATGATAATGCTCCTGTGTTTGATCAGCCATTTTACCAGTGCAGTGTTAATGAAAATGTTGTAGAAGGAACTTTAGTGTTTCAACTGAATGCCACTGATCTGGATGTTGGGAAAAATGGAGAAATACTATATGGATTTAGCCATATGGTGTCAGGAGAGGCAAAAGAAGCATTCATCTTAGACAAATACACAGGAGAAATAAGAGTAAAAGGCAAGTTAGATTTTGAAACTGTTGATATGTATGAAATCCAAGTTGAAGCTATTGATCATGGTGATTTTCAGCTTATTGGACACTGTAAAGTTCTAGTTACTGTCATAGATGTTAATGACAACCCTCCTGAGATGACAGTAACATCATTATCAGTTCCTGTTCCTGAAAATTCTCCTCAGGGGACAACAGTTGCCATCATCAGTGTTCACGATAAAGATTCAGGAGCCAATGGAAAAGTCCGCTGCTACATTTCTGAACCTTTACCATTTAAGGTAAATCCAACCTTCAAGAGTGATTTTTCTGTGACTGTGAATGGACCTTTGGATCGAGAAGTGAAAGATGAATATGAAGTTACAATTACTGCAAGAGATGAGGGTTCTCCATCCCTGTCTACTTCCAAAACACTAAAGATTGATATAAGTGATGCCAATGACAATGCTCCAAGATTTGTTCAGCCAGTAGACACAATAATCATTAAAGAGAACAACCCACCAGGGTCTCATATATATACAGCATCAGCCTCTGACCCAGATATTGGGCAAAATTCATTCATCACTTACTCAATTAGTGAACGCATAATTGATGGAATTCCTATTTATTCCTACATTTCCATTAATCCAGAGAATGGGAAGGTCTTTTCTTTAGTATCATTTGATCATGAACAGATTTCATATTTCCAGTGTCAGATAAAAGCCACTGATGCTGGTCTACAATCCCTCAGCTCTAACCTTACCCTAAATATATTCATTGAGGATATTAATGATAATGCTCCCACATTCACCTCACTTCATTCTGAAATAACAATCAAAGCTTCAAAGTCAGCAGAACCTGGACACCTGATAACTAAAGTGAAGGCTGTAGATCTGGATTCTGGATATAACGCTTGGATATCTTACAAGTTGAAGGATCTTGGAGGATCTGGAAAATCTCCATTTACTATTGCACATCAGACTGGAGAAATCACTTTGAAAAGGTCATTTACAGATTCTGATAGTGATGAGTACAGATTGCATGTAGTAGCTCAGGATCATGGTGAACCGGTCATGACATCAGAGGCACAAATCATCATATCTGTGGTGGAGTTCGGAGAGGAATTGAAGTTTGATAATCAAGAAACCAAGGAGAATGGTGATGAATTCTCTGATGAAAATGTTTACTTGGTTGTTGCAATCTGTGTTATATCAAGCATTTTTCTTATTACTCTGATTGTGTTCACTGTGTTAAGATGGCAAAAATACCGAGATGAGGTCAATGAACTAAAAGAAAATTACAGAATCTGCTCCAACACTGGAGGGAGCTGGATGTATTCCCAACACACTCAGTATAACATAAGCTCCAATTCATTTCGACCTAAAAGTGACTTAATTGTGTTCACTCCAAATAACTGTCAGACACCTGGGAATGAAGAGCAAGTCAATCCACAAGCGGTGGTGTTAAACTCCTCCTATCAGGTAAGGCTGTACATCAATGGATGTATAATTGTACATAAAATAGTTGCTGGGTTTTTAATATAAAATGTCTTATCACATTTAAAGGAAACCTGTCAACCCCTTTGGGCATTTTAAGCTGTGCCCACTAGCTTACACATAATGTAAATGGGGTTCTAGTAATCCCTCTATGTGCCCAGACTGACCGCTCAGACCTGTGAAAACAACTTTTGACCTATTGAGTCATGGAGGTTGCTATATGGTCATGGGAACTAAACCCCTCACCGGCCCTCTGGGCTGAAAAATCCACCCAGCATGTTTTAAACTTCCCACCTCTCCTCTGGACTGCACTGGAGTGACAAGAGCATTTACACTGGCGCAGTTGAGCTGGTGTCCATGCTCCATAGAACATAGTGCAGATGTCTCGCGAGACTACCCAAATCTCACAAGACCTTGGCACTAGGCACGAACACCCGCTCCACTGTGCAGGCGCGAGTGCTGCTGTCAGTACCGAGGTCTCACGAGACTCAATAGGAGGCCACCGCTGGACACAATAAAAGTTGTTTTAACAGGTATGAGGGTTCAGTCTGGGCACATACAGTGGTTACTAGAACCCCATTTACATTATCTGTAAGCTGGTGGGAACAGTTTAAAATGAGGGGGTGTCAGATTCCCTTTAATAGGTAAAAGGCATTATTCTTAAAAATAAACAAAAACAAAATAAAGATAAAATACTGTACATAAAAGTCTTTATGGTTGAACACATACAAAATTAGATATTTTCCTGGTAGCAAGAATCTGTTTATCCAATGGGAAAAAAAACTGTATCAGAGAGTTGCTAACTGTCCCATATTAAGTGAAACAATTCTTCCCAGTTTGACATACTAGAATCAGATTAGTTCTCTACATTAATTTCCTACCAATAAAATCTAACCTCTCTGATATTTTTTGAGAGGCATCCTGACGCTCCTTGAACTTATTCAGCTAATCAATTATTAAAGCATGTTTTGACAGAGAGTTCCATAATCACACTGTTGGTTTAGTAAATAGTTACATATGGGATGATGATTAAACTTTCTTTCTTTTAGATGTTGAGTTGTCATTGTTGCAGGCATAGGTATAAAATGATAATTAGACGGATCTCTGCATGGCCCATTAATATTTTGTACATTGTAATTAAATTACTCCTATATCATTGTTTTTGAGTAAGCCCAATTTTGACAAACTTTCCTATCTCTTTGGTTCACTCATTCTATTTCTAAATGTAGTAACTCTTCTCTGCACTTCCTTAGGTTCAGCTACATTTTTTTTATACATTCCAGATCAAAATTTTAGTATTGAAATTCAACTTTGAATTGAAAAGGGTAATAAACAAATACATTCAAAAGAAAAGGACCCATTGCTTACCCCTGTGGTACCCGAATTTTTCCTTATGACCCAAGCAGAGTGTTTTGCTTTAATTACTACTCTTTGTTTCCTTTCAATGAGTCACTTGTTAATCTAATCAAATCCCAGTTCCATTGTTTTTATTTTATGTACCTTACCATCCATGCCAAAAACAGAAACCAAGTGCACTTACAGGACGCAGTCAGAGCCCAAATGTGAAGCAAGCCCAGCTGCAGGCTGATAAATCACCTCTACCAGCAAGATGTGGGAGGTGACCTGCCATGCATATACTGGGCCTGCATAGGACACCCATTCACACTGATACATATGATGCAGAGTGTCTGAAAGCTACCCAACCGCTCCGCTGCCTGAGCATTGGGCCGCACAGTACGATGCTTCTGCACCACTAGATGAATGGCGCCCCTATGGGCCCAACTGCACCCTGGATGGATATTTTATGTACCATCCTTTTTTATAGTACCATATTGAAAATCTTTGAATAGTACAGCTTGACAACATCATAGCCTTACCATGGTCCAATCTGCAATTTTGTTTTATAGAAGCTGACATATTTGTTTATCTTGAACAAACCCTCATGTTGTTGCTGGGTTATGAATTTTTTTTATTAAAAGACTCCAGGATTTAATGAGAATAACCTCAAAGTTTATGCCAACAACTTGTAATTTCACTAATTATTAAAGTCAATACTTCCATATTATATATCCTAGGCTTTATTATTTATTTATTTTTAATTTTGGCACCACATTTGCTACATACCAATCCAGTGTTACAGTCCCTGTTTTTATTACTAATTAGAAATAATGGTTTTTCTATCACAGTACTTAATTACTGTAGAATCTGGGCATGTATGTTCTCTTTTTCAATTGAATTTTTATTGATCTTGTATGCCCTCATGACGTGGTGATATTTCTATTATGGTATTCTTGAAGGCGCACCAAAATTGGTTTTAAAGAGGTATAATTTATAGAAGAGTTTATGGTTTCCCTAAGTAAAGCATGTAATCTGTCATTAGATTTTACTTTGTTAATAATGTGAAGTACAAGGTCTTTATTCAGTGGGTCTTTTCGTCATTCTCTTCCACAACTTTGCCAAAATAATTCATCATTTATCATCATAATCTGTTACTCAATTGTGTACTTAAGGATAATAAATAATTCTTTTAATTTATTCTTACTTTTTTCAATGTATCTCTGTTTCAGTTTTTCTTGCTTTTATGTATTTTTGCATAATTTATTTTTGCATGTATAATTTTCTTTAATGGTTTATCACTATTCTTTTGTTTTAGTACTTTAACACTGTCGCTTTATGTTTTGTTGTGCCTTTTACAGCTCTGATATGGTGGTTTTCTTCCATTTTTAACTAATTTATTTATATAAGTATACATTATGTACATGTCATTGACCCAGTTTATGGTATTAAGATATCCTCATAGCCAATAACAATTAACCTGAAGTTTAGTGTTTTTGTAACCCCTCTCCTAAACGTCACTGTTACCTAAGTTATAATTCCAAACTTTGAAAGATGGAAAGAGAGAAAGAATAAGAGGTTGCTTAGTTTGCCGAAGCAAAATATTGTTCTATTTCAAAATGTTTGCCAAAATAAATGTATGAGTTTAGTGGAGAGGAAACAAAAAAAACTATATAATTTCTCTGACTCCATTCATTGGGCTCCATAATAAATTGTTCACTTTATTGGTCAGGTTTCTATGATTACTGGAATACTAAGTACTTTCACATTGTTTGCTGATTTATGATTATTAAAAAAAGAGTTAATTAGAAAGTCTGATCATTTAAACTTGTTAAATTACTTTAAAGAAATTTTGTAGGAGAAAATCTTTGACTTTAATTTTACTCTAAATGTACAGTTACGTAGGGTTGTACTCGTGCAAATCTATATACAGCTGTATTGCTATAAAATGGTAAAATGTGTCTGTAGAAATTATTGTCATTCACATATCAGAAGATTCACCACTACTGGGTATAGCATTCTGCGGCTTAGAGCTAAAGCAGATGCTTGCCATTTTTTATTAAATAGGAAAATGCAAAGTGCATGTGCTACCATAAAATATCCAGGTATGACCCATTGTTTCTAAAAGCTTATTTATTAAATAAAACAATTTTTTCTTTTTAAAAGTTATAAAACGCATTTCGGCAAGTAAATATATACCTGCTTAAGGTACCGTATATACTCGTGTATAAGCCGACCCGTGTATAAGCCGACCCCCCTACTTTTGCCCCAAAAATCTGGAAAAACCTATTGACTCGTGTATAAGCCGAGGGTGGACCCCAGCACAGGTATACAGCCCCCAGCAGTGTGGTATACAGCAGCCCCAGAGGTATATACAGCAGTCCCAGTGGTAGTATACAGCAGCCCCAGTGATAGTATCCAGCAGCCCCAGAGGTATATACAGCCCCAGTGGTAGTATACAGCAGCCCCAGAGGTATATACAGCCCCAGTGGTAGTATACAGCAGCCCCAGAGGTATACACAGCCCCAGTGGTAGTATACAGCAGCCCCAGAGGTATATACAGCCCCAGTGTAGTATACAGCAGCCCCAGAGGTATATACAGCCCCAGTGGTAGTATACAGCAGCCCCACAGGTATATACAGCCCCAGTGGTAGTATACAGCAGCCCCACAGGTATATACAGCCCCAGTGGTAGTATACAGCAGCCCCACAGGTATATAGAGCCCCAGTGGTAGTATACAGCAGCCCCACAGGTATATACAGCCCCAGTGGTAGTATACAGCAGCCCCACAGGTATATAGAGCCCCAGTGGTAGTATACAGCAGCCCCACAGGTAAATACAGCCCCAGTGGTAGTATACAGCAGCCCCACAGGTATATAGAGCCCCAGTGGTAGTATACAGCAGCCCCACAGGTAAATACAGCCCCAGTGGTAGTATACAGCAGCCCCACAGGTATATTGAGCCCCAGTGGTAGTATACAGCAGCCCCACAGGTAAATACAGCCCCAGTGGTAGTATACAGCAGCCCCACAGGTAAATATAGCCCCAGTGGTAGTATACAGCAGCCCCACAGGTAAATATAGCCCCAGTGGTAGTATACAGCAGCCCCACAGGTATATACAGCCCCAGTGGTAGTATACAGCAGCCCCACAGGTAAATATAGCCCCAGTGGTAGTATACAGCAGCCCCAGTGGTAGTATACAGCAGCCCCAGAGGTATATACAGCCCCAGGGGCTGTATACAGCAGCAGCCCCAGGGGCTGTATACAGCAGCAGCCCCAGGGGCTCTATACAGCAGCAGCCCCAGGGGCTGTATACAGCAGCAGCCCCAGGGGCTCTATACAGCAGCAGTCCCAGGGGCTGTATACAGCAGCAGCCCCAGAGGTATACAGGCCCTCCCCCATCAAGCTCCACGGACCCCCCCCCCTTGCGCGGCAGCCTGTAAGGGAAAATCATACTTATCAGTGTCCCGCGCTGTCCCGCCGCTTGCCGACACACGATCCCGGGCTTCAATCCGCGACTTCCGGCTTCCAGCGGTCGCGGGCAATGACGTCATTCCCGCGACCACAGGAAGTGCAGAAGACGCGGAATGAAGCCCGGAATCGTGATGTCGGCAAGCAGCGGGACACTGATAAGTATGATTTTCCCTTACAGGCTGCCGCGCAAGGGGGGGGGTCCGTGGAGCTTGATGGGGGGGCCTGTATACCTCCGGGGGCTGCTGCACATAGATTACCGTATATACTCGCATATAAGCGGAGGGGGGACTTTTCAGCCCAAAATTTGGGCTGAAAAAACTCGGCTTATACGCGAGTATATACGGTAAATATATTTTTTTAAATGATAATCAAGACAGTATAAAGTTGCAAGCTCTGTTGCTGGTCTCATATATCTAATCCTCTTAATAGACCTAGTTGTAGGGTATGCTCTAATGGTGAGGGTGGGGACGAGAAAAGAAAACACACCTAATATACAAACTTATTATTGTTAAATGTGGCAAATCAATCTTTTGGATAAAGTACCTCAAAGTACGCGCTGCTGCCAGATGGACACAGAAACACCAGAGACAACAGAATGTCTGGATCAAAGTGATGACTTGGTTTATTTTCCGACGTGTTTCAGAGCCACATACCGAGCTCCTTCCTCAGGAAACATGATGTTTCCTGAGGAAGGAGCTCGTTATGTGGCTCTGAAACACGTCGGAAAATAAACCAAGTCATCACTTTGATCCAGACATTCCGCTGTCTCTGGTGTTTCTGTGCCCATCTGACAGCAGAGCGGACTTTGAGGTACTTTGTCCAGAAGATTGATTGATAACCGCAGTAACCTGTGGAAGTACAGTCCCAGCAGCAGCTGCATTTTCTGAGCGATCAAGCTGGTTGTGTGTGACACAGCCTTATCAGGTGAGCAGTTCTGATTTTGCACCTTCAATTCTGTCTAAAGAGATAAGACCCTATTGCGCATTCTCAACCCTCTAGAAATGTTGCAAATGGATCAGTACAGCAACGGTTTAAACTTAAATTATTGGAGTTCTGCCTGTTTTTTCTTATTATCTATAATTTATTATGTATATTTAGACTGGTTCAAAACATTCCCTTTGTTCACAATCATTAAAAACTAACTTGTAAGAATTTTTCTTTATTCTTTTATTTTTATTTTGAAAAATATGTTCTTTACATTTTTCTTTCTGAGTATCTATCTTACTAGTACATGTCTTTAGTCTCTATTTTAATCAGAATAAATTATGCATCCTTTTTTAAACATGTTCCACTATATATTTTAGACCATTTAGGTATATACATTGTAATCTGTATATCCAAAAGGATTCTTTCTTACTGAGCACACTATTTCGGTTTAGTGTCTCGGGTAGTATTTGTTCCAGTGGTGCTACTTGAATCAGAAAAGTTTTTTGGTGTTTTGATAATAGATGATTGAAAAGACTATATTAAAAAAACTACTTTTAGCTCTATGAGTATGAACGTTCATGCACGATTGCAGTCAGTGCGTCCCACATACTGTAGTCCTCAATTGCAATTCAAAACATATACCAAATAATCACTGTTGCAAGCAGCGCTTTTTTGTCCATGAGAGAATACTGAATTCTCCCGGATTGTCCCGGACAGATAAAAACCGGATGACAGAGAGCTGCCATCTGGCTTCTATCCGGCCCCATAGGCTACTATGGGGCCAAAAACTGGTGTGCGGCTGCCTAGTTTACATGGACAGCTTTGGATCGGAACCATCCCGCAATGTGAAGCCAGCCTAAGAGCAGCAATAAGTAGTAAAAAAAGCAGGTGCATGGAGGAGCAGAAATGAAAATCTATTATCAGGAGGAAACATTTTAATATGGATTGGGTTTGTGATGAGCACTTTGTGCCGTTACCCAATTTTTTGAAAGCGTTCAAGAGGAGCAAAAATGAGAGCAAGATGGGGAAGAGACAGAACCATTTGTCAGTCTGTTACAGATACAATATTCTACAATGTATAAATTGCTAACAGATGTTTTATGTCGTTTAACGTGAATTGAATCGCACATTGTAATTTCAGGAAATTCAATTTAAATTCAATTTGAATCAAATAAAATTGGTTATCTTTATTTGTTTTATAATTTAACAGATACAAGACCATTTCCAATTTAGCTTTTTTGTCAGCTGAAATTAGGCTAGTTGTATGTGAAAATAAAAATCTTAAATGTACATTTATTTGTTTATTTATTTTATTCCCTTATATAGCACTATTACTTTCATGACGCTTTACAGACATCATGATTAAACAAAATTCATAGTCGATTAAAAAAGCCAAGTTAAGATGGAAAAATACAGAATACAGTGCTGATGATAAGAAGGAAGGAAGGAAATACACTTTTTTTGTTTAATGGCTAAAATCC
Source organism: Allobates femoralis (assembly GCA_033576535.1). Lineage (NCBI taxonomy): Eukaryota > Metazoa > Chordata > Amphibia > Anura > Aromobatidae > Allobates > Allobates femoralis. The sequence goes on along the minus strand of JARQOC010000004.1, from coordinate 569,779,985 downwards.
CATATGACATTAATAAAATCTGTGCTAAGAGTGAACCAAATTCTGCCTGACGACAAGAAATGATCAAACTAGATTAACATTTAAAAAAACAATTACCTGTATTTACATGATAATTGATGATATTTAATTATAAGAAATAATAATCCTTGCCATGCTTGATTGCATGTGCTGAGATTACTAATCCATAACTTTATAATATTGATAGTAGACTTGTTGCTTCTGGAGACTAAAGCTGTTTCCTTTCTTAAATTGAGTATGAATTTTTTATTTATAAAAGATTATTTTTACTAAATTAGTTTTTTTTTTTGCTGTATTTTTATGCATCAATTCCTATAAAATGAGAGTAAACAACACTCCATATATATTAAAAATACTTAGCTTTATATACACTTATAATACAGATTATAAGACAGTATAGAGACAAAAACATATAAAAATGCATTGCATTGATGGATTGAGCAATGGATGGATTTACCACCACATATGCTCTAACAGTTATTATTATTATTATTATTATTATTATTATTATTATACATTTATATAGGGCCCTTAGTTCCATGACCCTTTACATGTATAGGGGCAAGAACATAAAATGATGAAAGTCAAATCATACAGGTACAGTAGGGCAGGGGAACCTGTCCACGACGGTTCACAGTCTATTACATAGTTAATATGTTTGATAAAAGACACTTGTCCATTATGTTTGACTAAAGGAAAGGATAAAGGAAGGGGTATATCCAGTGCATTGAAAAAGTATTTATACCCCATGGACTTTTTCATAATATAATTTTTCACATTACACCCACAAATTTAAATGTATTTTATTGGGATTTTATGTAATATACCAACACAAAGTAGAAAACACATGGAATGTGTGGAGCAAAGGATCCATGTTTTGCTAAATATTTTAATAATATGTCTGAAATGTTCATTTGTATTTAGCCCCCTGTAGTCCGATATCCCTTTATAACATCATGAGTGACTTATTGCTTCCAGAAGTCACCTAAATATTTAAGCCTACCTTTGTTTAATGTATTCTCAATATAACTACAGCTGCTCTGTGAAGGCCTCAGTGGTTTGTTTGAGAACATTGGTGATCCAGTTGCATCATGAAAACCAAGAAACACACCATACAGGTCAGGGATAAAGTTGTGGTGAAAAATAAAGCAGGGTAAGGTTATTAAATTAACTATAAGTTCTGAACATCTCACAAAGCATGGTTCAATCCATCATCCAACAATGGAAGCAACATGATACACTGCAAAGCTTTCAAGACATGGCTGTCCACATAAATTGACACCGCAAGCAAGGAAACAACAGACTAGAAAAGCAGCCAAGAAGCTCATGGTCATTCTGGAGGAGCTCAGGTGGGAGAGTCTGTCCACAGGATAACGATTATTTGTATAGTCCACAAACATGGTCTTTATTGTAGAGTGGCAAAAAGAAAAACATTTTTGAAAACAAGCCATTAGAAGTCTTGCTTGCAGAATGCACAAAGCCAAGTAGGGGCAAAGCTGGGAAGTGAAAGAAGTTGCTCTGGTAAGATAAGACCGAAGTGGAACTATTTGGGCCAAATGCAAATGCTAACCCGGAAAACTAACCCTACACATTATACTATTCTTCAGCAGGAATAGGCAAGCTGGTCAGAGTTTCTGGGAGATAGATGAAGCTAAATGTAGGGCAATCTTTGGGCAATAGTTATTAGAGTGTTTATCTACATGTTCATCAAATAAAACTGAATACTAGCTTTAGCCATTGATCCTGTTTTGCACCACTCCTGTAATAACTCAATATAGTACTTTTTACTGGAACATAAAGACTCATAAACTGACCAGTCCTATGTTTCTTCGAAGAGTCTGTGTGTAAACCAGCCTTCTCTTTCACAATTCTTTGTTGAGCACATTTATACATTCATATACAGCTGTACTGCCTCCCCTGAAGATAACACTTCACAGGTAAGAAACGATATAATGGACCTCATTCTTTTCGTAAACTTGTGATGAAATAAAAGCTATGCTCTGACTGATTGCTATGGACAAGGACAGATTTACTGTAAAACAGTGTAAAAAAAAAGTCTGATATGCAATATCTTCACCAGACAACGCAAGGGAAATAACGTTATTTTGCATTAGTGCACTCTATATTATAATAAATATATTATTGAAACCTCGATGAGACTTTCTCCAAAACTTCAAAGGAAAAACTGTCTTTTTAGAGCAAAGTTCATCTTATATAGGAATCAAAGGTGACTGACACTTCCCTAAAGAATCAACAGTTTTTGGTCAAACATCACATTCTAATGTGATTCATGACTGTAATATATAACATGTCATGTGCTGCATGATAAATTGTTATTATTTTATATATGAGTTCAATGTATTGTGATGTTTTATTAAAGAAATGTGATTTTAGGATGTTTTGAAACAGGAAATATGTTATACTTTGTGACCTGAGAAAGGAAGAGTTAACTCTTTGACAGCTTCACAGCGTGGAAGAGTTTTAGGAGCAAAAATAATTCTTCCTAGTTAAATTTTGTCAGTAGTTAATAATTGTAGAAAACATAAGAATTTTAGTAGCTTATTGGGTGTGTGCATAATAGAAAATCTGCAGAGGTAGCAAGCTGAAAAGTAAAGCTTCATCAGCAGTTAGTAGAAGTTGTAGAGAAGAAAAGAACTTTAGTAGCTTAGAGTGTAGGAGACTTCAGAGGTAGCAAGTGGAAAATTAACTGGAGAAGTGTCAGATATACCTAGACACTGCCAGAAAAACCGTGAGACTGAAATGTGAGTGTAATAAAGGCAACATCTGCAATGATGATAGCCTGAAGCCAGGAGTAAAGCTGTGAGGCGTGGGGTACAGGACAGAAGTGAGTTAAATGACAAAATGTGCTAGCCGGTCAAGGGAAGCATAGGGATGAAAATTAGGCAGAGCAGGTCAAAGCATATAGTAAAGTAAAGATAGTAGTGCAGAAGTTCTCTATATATAGAAAAAAATGTGAAGCTTGAGAGCACAACTTATTTATGCTGTTTTTCTGAATATCGTCTTGCAAGTTCTACACCGCCATTTGGAATCGCTGCGGAATACCTGCTACATTTTGTATGTAGTTCTCAACCAGTTCAATAGTAAAGAATATTTTATTTTTATTAAGAGGGCTAAGACTATCCCTGTGCAAAGATCTGGGGTTGCTGTATCATCATTCAGTCATGCAACCTGAGTGGGAAACATTTGTAGGTAATAATATCATATACACCCCCTGAGGAACCCACGATTCTGGTTACTAGGGTCACAACAGAGTACCTCAGCCTGTGTGACCCCTACAATCTCAAACATAACTAAATGGCTAAATCCTGAAACTAATTTCAATAGAAATGATCAAAAATATTCATCCTAACTGTAGTGTTATAAACACAGAAGACAAACAAAAATGTTGTTTAGAAGACCATTATATAGTAAATTTGTATGACCAAGGTTAATAAACATTAGAGATGAGGTAGGAGGATTTAATAAAATACTTGATTTCCGTATTTGCTTTAGCAGAAAAACAAAATTATTATAAATGTCTTAAAGCGAAATTTGTAATATGAAATGACTAATTTGCAAATAAATAAGAATTTAATAAGGTAAAGACACAGATACATACCTTACATGTAAACTGAAAACTTAGCACTAGATGGCACTCCAAACTAACTAATAGCAGGAAGGAAAGAGGAAATGCATTTCTCCGTCGCTAAAAGCAATTCTTGCTGTAGGGATTCCGGCCATGACAGATTTTTTTTCAATTTCTTTGTGCTTCCATCAGCGTTAGTGCCTTCATTACTGGATACATCATCACCTCCACCTTCTCTGATTTTGAGAAATGCTGAATCAGAGACTGGATTATCAAACAAGGAGCAGCTTCATCCATTTCTTTTTGTTACAAATATCATGGGATGTGGTCCTGAGTCAGCTGCATTATATCATCCCTGAGGAATCCAAGCATGGCACCTTTGTCGGGAGAATTGCTCAGGATCTTGGACTGGATATAGGTGAGATTAATTCCAGAATGTTACATATTGTCTCTAGAGATGAGAAGGAATATTTCCAGGTTAATCTGCAGAATGGAATCTTGTTTGTTAAGGAGACAATAGACAGAGAGGTGCTGTGTCCTAATACACCCTTCTGTATAATTCCTCTGCAGGTTATTGTAGATAAGCCTGTGCAGATTTATCGTGTAAATATTGAAATAGAAGATATCAATGATAATAGTCCTGTATTCTCCTCTAGTGTGACAAATCTTGTCATATCAGAAATGAAACCTGCAGGATCTCGTTTTCCACTAAAGGTAGCTTATGATCCTGATCTTGGAACAAATTCTATCACCAACTATGAGCTCAGTGCAAGTGATTATTTTGCTTTGGATTTCCAAAAATATATTAATCAAATCAAGTCATTGGAGCTTGTGCTGAAAAAAAATTTAGACAGAGAGAAGCAGTCTGTTCACAATCTCTCCCTTACAGCTTATGATGGAGGAAAACCAAGGCTGAGTGGCACCACACGTATTATTGTTACTGTGGAGGACTTTAATGATAATGCTCCTGTGTTTGATCAGCCATTTTACCAGTGCAGTGTTAATGAAAATGCTGTAGAAGGAACTTTAGTATTTAAGCTGAATGCCACTGATCTGGATGTTGGGAAAAATGGAGAAATACTATATGGATTTAGCCATATGGTGTCAGGAGAGGCAAAGGAAGCATTTATCTTAGACAAATACACAGGAGAAATTAGAGTAAAAGGCAAATTGGATTTTGAAACTGTTGATATGTATGAAATCCAGGTTGAAGCCATTGATCATGGTGATCTTCAGCTTATTGGACATTGCAAAGTTCTAGTGACTGTCATAGATGTCAATGACAACCCTCCTGAGATGACAGTGACATCATTATCAGTTCCTGTTCCTGAAAATTCTCCTCAGGGGACAATTGTTGCCATCATCAGTGTCCAGGATAAAGATTCAGGGGCAAATGGAAAAGTCCACTGCTTCATCTCTGAGCCTTCACTATTTAAAGTAAATCCAGATTTCATGAGTGATTTTTCTTTGATCGTCAACGGACCTTTGGATCGAGAAGTGAAAGATGAATATGAAGTTACAATTACTGCAAGAGATGAAGGTTCTCCATCCCTGTCTACCTCAAAAATTCTGAAGATTGATATTAGTGATGCCAATGACAATGCTCCAAGATTTGTCCAGTCAGTAGGCACAATAATCATTAAAGAGAACAACCCACCAGGATCTCATATATATACAGCATCAGCCTCTGACCCAGATATTGGGCAGAATTCATTCATTATTTACTCAATTAGGGAACGCACAATTGATGGAATTCCTATTTCTTCCTACATTTCCATTAATCCAGAGAATGGAAAGGTCTTTGCTTTAGTATCATTTGACCATGAACAGATTTCATATTTCCAGTGTCACATAAAAGCCACTGATGCTGGTCTACAAGCCCTCAGCTCTAACCTTACTCTAAACATATTCATTGAGGATATTAATGATAATGCTCCCACATTCACCCCACTTCATTCTCAAATAACAATCAAAGCTTCAAAGTCTGCAGAACCTGGACACCTGATAACTAAAGTGAAGGCCGTAGATCTGGATTCTGGATACAATGCTTGGACATTTTACAAGTTAAAAGATCTTCCAGGATCTGGAAAATCTCCATTTACTATTGCACATCAGACTGGAGAAATCACTTTGAAACGATCATTCACAGATTCTGATAATGATGAGTACAAATTGCATGTAATAGCTCAGGATCATGGTGAACCGGTTATGACATCAGAGGCACAAATCATCATATCTGTCGTAGAGTCCGGAGAGGAATTGAAGTTTGATAATCAAGAGACCAAGGGGAATGGTGATGAATTCTCTGATGAAAATGTGTACTTGGTTGTTGCAATCTGTGTTATATCAAGCATTTTTCTTATTACTCTGATTGTGTTCACTGTGTTAAGATGGCAAAAATACCGAGATGAGGTCAATGAACTAAAAGAAAATTACAGAATCTGCTCCAACACTGGAGGGAGCTGGATGTATTCCCAACACACTCAGTATAACATAAGCTCCAATTCATTTCGACCTAAAAGTGACTTAATAGTTTTCACTCCAAATAACTCTCAGACACCAGGGAGTGAAGAGCAAGTCAATCCACAAGCGGTTGTGTTAAACTCCTCCTATCAGGTAAGGCTGTACATCAATGGCTGTATAATTCTATATAAAATAGTTTGCTTTTTTCTTAATATGAAATGTCTTATCACTTTTAATAGTTAAAAGTCATTATTCTTAAAAATACACAAAACCAAAGTAAAGTTAAAATACGGTACATAAAAGTCTTTATGAATGCACACATACAAATTTAGATATTGTCCTGATAGCAAGAATCTATTTATCAAGTGGAAAGAAAAACTTTATGATATAGATTTTAATTGCCCCATGTTAGGTGACATGTGAGTTTCATAATTATACTGCTGGTTTAGTAAATAGTTAACATATGTGATAATTAAACCTTCTTGTTTTAGTTGTTGAGTTGTCATTAGACAGATCTCTGCATGGTCCATTCATATTTTTGTACATTGTTATTGAAGAACTCCTACATCTTAGTGTTTGCCAAGTGAGTAAGCTCAAATTCAACAATCTTTCATGATTCTTCATCCACCCATTCTATTTCTAATCTTAGTCACTCTTCTCTGCAACTCCTTAGGTTAAACTATATCTGTCTTATATATTCGAGATCAAATGTTTAGTATTAAAATTCAACTCTAAGTTAAAAAAAGGTAATTAACAAATATATTAAAAAGAAAAGGGTCCAGTGCTTACCCCTGTGGTATCTGAATTTTTCCCAATGCCGCAAGCAGAGTATTTTACTTTAATTACTACTCTTTGTTTCTTTTCACTGAGCCACTTGTTAACCTAATCAAATCCCAGTTCCATTGTTTTTATTTTATGTACCATCCTTTTTTATAGTACCATATTGAAAATCTTTGAATAGTACAGATCCACAACATCCATAGCCTTACCATGGTTCAATCTGCAACTTTTTTTTCATAGACGCTGACATATTTGGTTATCTTGAACAAACCCTCATGTTGTTAATGGGTTATGAGTTTTTTTTTTATTTAAAGACTCCAGGATCTCATGAGAAAAGCCTCACAGATTATGCCAATAACTTGTAATTTTACTAACTATTAAAGTTAAAACTTACATACTATATTTTCTAGGCTTTTTTTTTTACATTTTTTTTAATTTTGGCACCACATTTGCTATGCACCAATCCAGTGGTACAGTCCCTGTTTTTATGATTAATTATTAGAAATAATGGTCTGTCTACCACAGTACTTAATTGCTGCAGAAGCTGGACATGTATGCCCTCTTTTTCTCCATTGAATTTTAATTGATCTTGTATGCCATCTTGATGTGATAATTTTCCTATTATGGCATTTTTGAAGTGGCACCAAAATGCTTGGTTTAAGTAGGTATAATTTATTATTATTATTAGGTATTTATATAGCGCTATTAGGATACATGGCGCTGTACAAGTTAGAGGGTAGACAAAGACAAGTGGTCAAAGAACGACGACAAATCGACAAAACAATCGTACGGGTACACTAGGACCAGGGATCCTGTCCGCGAGGGCTCACAGTCTAGAGGGGGTGGGGAGGGAGACAGTAGGAGGGGGAGAGGTGAGATGGTGCAGTGGATAGGGTCTCAGTGTGTGTTGTAGGCTTGTAGGAAGAGGTGGGTCTTCAGGTTTTTCTTGAAGGTTCCCAGGGTAGGGGAGTGTCTGATGTGGTGGGGGAGGGATTTCCAAAGTCTTGGAAGCACGAGAGAAGTCTTATGTGCGGTTGTGGGAGGTGGAGATGCGGGGGGTTGAGAGAAGGAGTTCCTGAGAAGAGCGTAAGTTGCGTGAGGGGAGGTAGCGGGAGACCAGGTTGGAGATGTAGGGAGGGGACAGGTTGTGTATGGCCTTGTAGGTCAGGGTTAGGGTTTTGAAGCGAGATCGCTGGGGGATGGGGAGCCAGTGGAGGGCTCGGTGGAGGGGGGAGGCGGGGGAGTAACGGGGAGATAGGTGGATGAGTCGGGCAGCAGAGTTGAGGATTGTGCGGAGAGATGCGAGAGAGGTGGCAGGGAGATCGGTGAACAGGAGGTTGCAGTAGTCAAGGCGGGAGATGACGAGGGCGTGGACAAGTGTCTTGGCCGTGTTGTGGTCAAGGAAGGAGCAGATGCGGGCAATGTTTTTTAATTGGAGTCGGCAGGAGGTGGCGAGGGCTTGGATGTGGGGCTTGAAGGAGAGGGAGGAGTCGAGGATTACTCCGAGGCACTTAGTGTGGGGGAGGGGTGAGAGTGTGCAGTCATTGACGGTGATAGATAGGTCAGGGAGCGGGGTTGTTCGGGGGAAAGACGATATATTCGGTCTTGTCCATGTTGAGTTTTAGGAAGCGGGTAGAAAAGAAGGATGCAATGGCGTATAGGTATGGAGGGATTTTGGATAAAAGGGAGGAGATACAGGGCCAGACAAATAGAGTTGGGTATCGTCAGCGTAGAGGTGGTATTGGAGTCTATGTGACTTGATGAGATTGCCTAGGCCGAGGGTGTAAATGGAGAAGAGCAAGGGTCCCAGGACTGAGCCTTGGGGGACACCTACAGAGAGGGGGTGGGGTGAGGAGGAGGTATGAGAGTGGGTGACGCTGAAGGTCCTGTCCATTAGGTAGGATGAGATCCAGGAGAGGGCGAGGTCAGTAATGCCAAGATACTCAAGAATTTGGAGTAAGAGGGAGTGGTCAACAGTGTCGAAGGCAGCAGAGAGGTCGAGGAGGATGAGGACGGAATAGTGTTGTTTGCTCTTGGCGATCAGAAGGTCATTTGTTACTTTGGTTAGGGCTGTTTCGGTGGAGTGGTGAGGTCGGAGTAGAGGTGTTGTTCAAGAAGTTTAGAGGCAAATGGGAGGAGAGATATGGGGCGATAGTTGGAGACTGTTATGGGGTCAAAGGACGTTTTTTTTAGGATGGGCGTGATTAGGGCATGTTTGAAGGATGAGGGGAATGTGCCGGATTTGAGTGAAATGTTGAAGAGGTGTGTTAGAGCAGGGATGAGGACTGAGGTGAGGTTAGGGATGAGGTGGGAGGGGAGCGGATCAAAGGCACATGTGGTGAGGTGTGATCGTGCTAGAAGAGGGGAGAGGTGGTCCTCTGTCACGGGGGTGAAACTACGTTTTGGTGAGGGGGGGTGGGCTGGAGGTGGGATGGGGCGAGGGGAGTGTGGGTCGAAGCTTTGTCTGAGTTTGTCAATTTTGTCTTTGAAGAAGGTGGCGAAGTCGTCGGCAGAGATGAGGGCTGAAGGAGGGGGTGCAGGGGAACGAAGTAAAGAGTTGAAGGTTTTGAAAAGTTGTTTGGGGTTGTGAGACAGAGCAGTAATTAGGGAGGAGAAGTATGCTTGTTTTGCGGAGTCAAGGGCAGTCTTGAAGGTATTGAGGGAACGTTTGTATAGGGCGAAGTGCTCTGCGGAGTGGGATTTCTTCCATTTCCGCTCGGCTGCCCTAGTCGTCCGTCTGAGTTTTTTGGTGAGGGTCGTGAGCCAGGGTTGTCGTTGTACTTGTGTTGTGTTAAGTGTAAGGGGAGCAGCCTGGTCGAGGGCTGTGGTGAGAGTGGAGTTGTAAAGGGAGGTGGCAGAGTCAGCGTCTTGGGAAGAGGCCAAGTCTGAGAGGGGGAGGAGGGATTCTGAGAGTGAATGGAAGTCTATGAGCCTAAGGTTTCTGCGGGGGTGGGGGAGTGTCCAGAGAGGGGGTATCGTGGTAGGGGGGGAGAGGGATGAGAATCTCAGTAGGTTATGGTCGGACTGGGTGATGGTTGAGTGTGTGAGGTCGGTGAGGGAGCAGAGGCGGGTGAAGACTAGGTCAAATTTATAGAAGAATTTATGGTTTCCCTATGTAAAGCATGTAATCTGTCATGTTACTTTGTAAACACTACAAAGAACAAGGTCTTTATTCACTGGGTCTTTTCATCATTCTCTTCCACAACATTGCCAAAATAATTTATCATTTTATAATCTCTTATTTATTTTGTACTTAAGGATAATAAATAATTTTTTTTAATTATTCTTACTTTTTTCAATGTATCTCTGTTTTAATTTTTCCTGATTTTATTTATTTTTTCACAATTTATTTTTGCATATATAAGTTTTTAATGGTTTGTCACTACTGTTTTGTTTTAGTACTTTAACACTGTCACTTTATGTTTTGTTGTGTCTGTTACAGATTTGTTTAAATATGGTGTTTTTTTTCCATTTTGAACAAATTTATTTATATATTGTATACATTATATGCAGGTAATTTACCCAGCTTATGGTATCAAGATAGTCTCATGGCAATTAACAATTAACCTTCCTGAAGTTTTGTGTTTTTGTAGCCCTTCTCCTATAATTCACTGGTGCCTAATTCCAAACTTTCAAAGAAGAAAAGAGAGAAAGAATAAGAGGTTGGATAGTTTGCCACAGCAAAATTGTGTTCTATTCCTTGAGCCACACCTATTTACTATGTTAGTCTACCCTGTCCATGCTAAAACATTGTAAAGTGATGGAACACAATGAAATAAAAATCTGTCTTGGAGTGGATTCACCATTAGAAACACTCCAGAGAAGCCCAAACGTTGCCATTGATTATAAGGAGCTCAGTCAACTTTCTGTCAAGAATCCCATCATTTTTCACGTTTCAGTTTTTGTTCTCATAAGTACACGCTCGTCATTCCTCTTTGCCCTCAGGCCAACGCACATCACAACTTTGAAGGTGATAGTGTTCTGGACTATGGGCAGTGAGGACACGAATTTGAAATGGATTTGCCTTGATGGATAACTCTTTCCACTCAAGTCTTCTGTACACCAACATCATGCCCATGTTAAAAGACATATACCCAATGTTACTCATCTTCTTTTGCTCTAATGCTAGCTCCCGGCTCCTGCTCTTTTCTACAGGTTTCAGCATTGACATGATAACTGCATTGCTTGTGACAATTGCAACCAATCAATGAGCTCAATGGCTTGTGCTTCTACTCCAGAATCAGTGGTGAGACTTCGGCCTATCCAGAGGAGAACAGGAGTACACATACCAAGAGTCAAGATGCTGGGTTAGATAGGTCACCTGTGTGGCACATATAGTTTATTTTGTTATATGCTACCATTTTGGCAAACAGATATTTGGGCATTACATCTTTATTAAAATAAATGTATGAGTTTAATAGAGAGGAAAAAAAACTATACAATTTCTCTAACTTCATTTATTGGGCTTCATGAATAAACTTTTATTGGTCAGGTTTCTACTATTACTGGGATACTAAGTACTGTCACATTGTTTGCTAGTTTATGATTATTAAAAATATGTTAATTAGAAATTGTGATTATTTATACTTTTTAATTATTTTAAAAAAATTTTGTAGGAAAAAAATCTCTGCCTTTAATTCTACTCTAAATGCACAATTACATAGGGTTGTGCTAATATTTCAAAATGTACACATATATGTACAGCTGTATCACTATAAAGTGGTAAAATGTCAGTAGAAATGATTGTCATTCACATATCAGGAAATTCACCTCTACCAGGTAATGCAGTCTGAGGCTCAAAGCTAAAGCAGATGCTTGCCATTTTTTTTTTAAATAGAAAAAAGCAAAGTGCATGCGCTACCATCAAATATTCAGATATGACCCGTAATTTCCAATGGTTTGTTTATTAAATAAAACAATTTTTTTTTTTTAAAGTTGTACAATGTATTTCATCAAGTAATTATAGACCTTCTTCAGCTCCATACCTTTCTTAACACATATAACAGGACAGTAGTAGGGTGTGCTGTAATGGGGAGGGTGTGGATTATGAAAAACCACATCTAACATATACAACCTATTTTGTATATTTAGTTGGACAATAAGACTACCGTAGTTCAAAATGTTCCCTTTACCCACTATCATTAAAAACTAACTTGTAAGAAATTTTTATATATAAATACATTTTTCTTTATTCTTTTCTTTTATTTTTTTTTTGAGTACCTATTTTACTAGTACATATCTTTTGTCCCTATTTAATCAGAATAAATTATCCATAATTTTTTAAACATGTTCCACTATGTAATTTAGACCATTTGGATATAGGCATTGTAATCTGTATATTCAATAGGATTCTTTCTTGTTGGGCACACTATTTCGGTTTAGTGTCTCAGGAACTATGTGTTCCAGTGGAGCTACTTGAATCAGGAATAATTTTTGGAGTTTTAATAATAAATTGCGGGAGAGACTATATTACAAAAAAACACTTTTAGCTCTATGTGTATGACCGCTCTTGCGTGATCGCAGTCAGTGCATCCCAGATACTGTAGTTTGCAACGGCAATTGACCACATATACCTTGTAATCATTGTTGCATGCCTGATGTTGGTTGATTTTTATGCTTTACCCAGTGCTACTTAATTAGATGCTGTTGGTTCCATGATTTATAATGAACCAGCAGCAGCAACAGCATTTCTGTTGAGTTGCATTTGAAAATTCCCATCCAGTGTGCTTTCTTTTTTGAGTTTTTAGGCTCACCATCGTCTGATTTTTCATTCTTTCCTATTTATTTTTATTTAATAGGGGCAATGAGATTCTTATTTCTTCAACCTTTTCTGAAAGTGACTCCTGGCTCATTGGGAAGTAGTTTGCTGAGGATTGCATCTTTTTTCAGATTATACTAATACTTTTTCAAAATTCCTTCAATCCATTTTATTTCCATTATTGTATGTAGTTATAAAGTTAAATTTCTATTTTCTCCTCTTCAAATTCTTTCTATTATCCTCTCTATCCTGTTCATTTTTTGTTTCTTTTTCGTACAAATGATCTTCTTGTCCTTTCATTTTTCTAGAGAGACATTCTTCCTATATTTTTAAAAGATTTTTGGTGTAAGCCTTAATAATACTTTTTGGAAATTTCTTTTGTCTAAATCTCTTTTTTTAAGGCATTTTTAATGAGGGTTTGTTTCACATTATTCTCAGATTCTGTACAATTTTTTCTGATTTGATTAAATTGACTAGGAGGTATTCTTTTCCATTACACATAATGTGTATTCTTAAAAGCTAGATAACTGTTTGTGTCAACAATTTTAAAATGGGTTTTTCTGAAGATTGAGGGAGCACAAAGTGATATTTCAAGGTCTAAATACACTATTTTACCTTATTTGTCTAAGAAGCAAAATTGATCCCCCATTTATTTCTGTTTAGACTACCGATAAATGTTTGGGCATCTTGTTCTATTCTTGCCCGTATAATTATTAAATCGTCGATATATCTCTGGTGCAGGATGATGTTATTACTATATTGGTGTGCAAGCAGTGGGAATGAGTACTCAAACTGCCCCATAAATAGATTATCCAAACTTGAGGCTACACCGGTCCCCATCGTTGTGACCACACTGCTGCAAATACATATTTCCTTGGAATATGAAGAGATTTTGGGTCAGAATGAAGCTCAAATCTTTTAATAAATATTAATTTTGTTCCTTTTTGAGACCAGTGATTTTAGGTAAATAATAATCAACTGCTTTTAGACCTAACTTATGTTCTATGTTTGAATACAAAGCAGTAGTATCTTACGTTATGAATAAGTAATTTTCTAGTCATTCAGTATTTTTCAATCTTTGGATGAGCTGAGAAGAGTCTCACAGGTAAAATGGAGGAGTTTGAACACTGTAAACCAATAAAATGAGACAGGGAATTAATGAGGGAATCTATCCCAGAAATAATCAGATGCTCTTGTGTTTTTTTGTTTTTTTAAAATCTTTATATGCACTTTATACAAATGATAAATAAAATACCTTGTTTAGTGTAATATTAGTTAAAAAACACTTCTCCTTTAAATGTCATTTTTTTACCTTAAGCTTGATCAATCATGATGTGGTATTCCTTGTCGTACATAGGGGAAGGGTCAACCGTAATTATTTTTTTATGTTTGTCATCAGATAAGATACTAATAGGTTCTTGTACTGTACATTATCGTATCTGTTTTGAATTACTACTCCCTTCCAAACAGACAAATGTTCTAAACCTTCCACAATTCCATCAGCACATTCAATACAGGTCACGACATAATTTTTTTCACCTCCTGTACAGTAATTGCTTTCCTCCTGTTCCTAGATTAAACACTCCTCTAAACTTATAATCAATGTCTCCTCCAGCACTGTTGTACCCTCCACATTGATGTATTACCCAGTTTTACTGTAGAACCTGTATTCAATAGAGAAGTCAGCCTATTGACTTCTTATTGACTTCTTATTGACCTCATTTATTGTCCTTCAGCTTCATGCTACCATCCTTTGTCACACCGACCCCAGCAAGTGTCTGCTCAGGGAGCAACAAACTTCTTTCCACGTTTTTAAAGGATCCATGTGTTACAGGTAGTTTTTTTAGATCTAGCACTGGACTTCAAATCGTTCAATATGCATACATCTTGGATACCTATTTTACTAACATGGATGATGCAGAGGAAAAGGATTTGCTACAAAATAAATACAAGTCAATCCCTTCTAAATGTCTTGAATCTAAAGTCACTTAACTTTAAATCACACAATTAAGAAAAAATAAGGAAAAAACATACTATAGAGCAAAACACTTGTGAGCTTACTCGCTTTTTCATGTACTTTAGAATATATATTTACAAAATTAAATATGTAACACAGAAGTCCCAACCTTTCTGATCTTGAGAGCCACATTTTGCTTTGAGAGAGGGCTGCAAGTCACATCCAAGTCCTGCTCCCTTCACTGTAAGGACACCCAGTCTCCCCATTACCGGTATAATGACAGTTAAAGCTTAGCCACAGACATCATACCAAGGCATTAAACCAAGATCCAGGGGTACTCACATAAATCACTATATGGAGACCTGCTCTTCAAGGCAGTTTGCTAGACATGGTGCTTATCTACTAAGTTAGAAGACAAGTTGCGAAACACCCATCACAGATCTTCAATGTGGGGACCCTTGATCTAATCAGTCAGGTTGTAAGATTATCATCAAGAAACACTAATTATAGATTATGACCGTATAATGTATACTTAAAGGAGTTAAATATCAAAATTGAATCCCAATTATGGGGGTAATCCACTGAGATAGTCACCCATAATGAGACTTGGGAGCCAAAGATTCCCATTTAAATAGAACCATTGACAAGCATATGCACCGAGTATAAATTTTAAGCCTGTACTTACAATCTTTGCTCTATAAGTAAAAAGGTCTGTCAGACCAATTACATGTTTTTCCTAAAGGCTGTTTCATATACCAAACATTAGGATGTAAATATGGTACTAATTCCATTACTACCATGACGAAAAGCTGTAATACAATAAAATGCAATTTTGACATTCCATGATCAGGAAGTGTCAAAGTCTGAATTACAGTATCAGAAATAAAACAGGTTAGTAATAAGGGAAGACAAAACAAATCTGAGAATAGTCTTTCCTAAATCTAATACAAGACAATGAAATAATAGGTAGAACATTCTAATTCATGGTAAAATAAAAAGAAAAACTTATCTTATTTTGGATTAATTTGAATTTTTCAAAATCATTTCTAGGGAATAAAGAAAATGGTTTAAAATATTTCACTTTGGTTGAAGAAAGAGAGGCTTAAGATAAATAAATACAATTGCATTTTAAAATTGAACTATTAAAGAAAAAATCTGTCAATCATAAACCTTATAGATTATCCAAATATACAAAATCTGTAAATATATTTGTATGTAAATAGGAAAAACATATTTGAATATAAGTCTAATGCTTATCTAAATTCCTGATCAGGGTATGTAGCAAAAGTTGCTTAAAATCAATACTGGTTGACCACTTTAGAAAATGAGAAAATGACAAAAAAACTAGAAAATCTTTTAATTAAAAATATATACAGTATGTATAAATATTGTTTTACATGTTACATGAAAAAGCTACAACAGGAAATGTTTTTGTCATAGGGAATCTAAACATATATTTGGTCAAAAGAAATGAAAGCCATGGCATTCATTCTGACCAAACAAAAAATGGTGTAAAAAGAGATTAACATCAATATACCAATTCTATTCTTATATTTTTTTTTATTTAATTTATCTTAATGTTTTGTTTAATTTATTTAATAAAGATTATTAATCAATTGGCCATGGAAATTTTCAAATAGTTATAATATATGTATGTAAATACTCATGCCCTAAAAATGGCAAAAGTATTCTAGGACTGATACCTCTATTGGCTAACCAGAAAAATTATATGTGCCAGCTTTCAGAGCCCAATGGCCTCTTCCTCAGGCTAGTATACATAAAGTTTGATGAAGGGGCCATAGGGCTCTGAAATGTTTCTGGTTAGCCAATAAAGGTATCAGTCCAAGATTACTTTTTTCATTTTTGGGGCACAAGAATTTTACATCAATGTTTCTGATTAATTCAGTATGACAATATAATTTTGTATTGTACATCCTATAATATATTCAAAATGTGCAATGGCTGTGCTTGACAACTATTAATTAGTGTATTTATTAGACAATAGTTGGATAGTTAGTTAAAAGCTTCATAGAAGAATATTCAAAATCAATATTTAGAGGATGATATCATTACACATATCTACTATTTAGTCACTAAAAGCAACTTCTCTAAAATAAATCTGCAAACGCAATATGAAGGACCGAGCAACAAACTGGACATTGCAGTAGAAATGACTGGATCTGGCAAGGTGTGAATTCACTAAATTGAGTGGATTTTACCTGCAAATTAGATTTCAGTGAATTTAATCTATTTTATTGGAATGTCCCTTATTATCTCTCCAGAACGCATATTTTATTAAAAAAAAAATTAATACTTCCTCTCTCGCTATCGCTGCTGCCGTCCCATAAAGTCCTCGATAAATAGATTTTTCAACTTTCTTCAATTCAGCCAACTAGTACCATTTTGCTAAATTTTAGTTGACCAAAAAAAAATCTGTATTCGGTTAATGTAGGGGGCAAATATATAATTTGGATTGTTGGCCCAACTTTTCAATACATATTAGTTGCAAGATGTATGATAAGTTTAACCACTGCGGACAATAGTTTTCTTAATGTAACATTTAGAGTGGGCTTATCTTTTTATGTTATCAGTTGCCTAAAGTTTTAGAAAGAAA
The DNA here is from genome assembly GCA_033576535.1 of Allobates femoralis. Lineage (NCBI taxonomy): Eukaryota > Metazoa > Chordata > Amphibia > Anura > Aromobatidae > Allobates > Allobates femoralis. The sequence continues at coordinate 569,762,809 of JARQOC010000004.1, read as the reverse complement.
AAGCTGCAAATAGTAATTGTGGCCTGATTCCATTGCATAGCATATGTCAATGTTTTGGCTCATTGGGAAGTGTAAAGGCATAATGAGGTTCAGTGTAGATATACATTGCTTGAGATTTTGGAAAAATTATATTCTGGACATATATACATAAAATGGATTAAAATGGACAGAAATTTAATAGTAATTATTTCTAGAAAACATAAAAAGAATATGGTGACAATTTATCATCTGCAGCTCACTATATAATGTCTGACACAATACCTAGCAGAGGTCATATTTAGAATAGAACATCTGTTAAAAAAAATAAAGCAATATTAATATAAAAATAGCAGAAGATCAACTACTAAAGCTACATTTCATCTTATTCACTCTACAGGATAATTGCATAAAATGATTTAATATCTATTTTGGTAATAACTACAATAACTATATGACTTTTTCATATGTTTAAATTTTAAAACGTGTTGATGTTAGAACGATGTAGAACGATAATGGTTTTCAATATTATGGCAAAGTAGGTACGAAGTTTGCTATTAAAGCTATTCAAAATTTTTTTTTCTTTCTTTCATTTCTTTCTTTTGTTCTTCATTGTTTCTATCCTCCTTTCTTTCATTCTAGCTCTCTATCTATCTAACTCTCTCTATATATCTATTTATCTATCTTCTATATAATGCAGATGCTTTTGTCCTATTCGTATCTTACATTTTCCAGTTTAAGTTTCTCTGTAGGTAGAAAAAAAGAAATTAAACATGTAGAAAATGTTACACTTGATATCAATTTGGCAGACAAAGCTCAATTGCAGAAATTTGTTTTTCTTTTTTACTTCAATAAATTTTTATTGAAAATGTATGAAACAAACAAATGTATGGTCACCATACAAACAAAACAAATTTTGTACCAAAACATTGAACCGGGGAAAAAAGGGGGGGGAGAGGAAAGAGAGGATGGAGAGAAGAGAGGAGGGGGGCCAGGGTGAAATTGGATCTCACCCACAGAGAACCACATTAACGAGTAAGTCAAGCCTTTCTGGTGATGCAGAGATGGAGAAATCGGTACAGCTGACCACATTAACCAGGAGGGATCGGGGCAGCCAGTGGATGAGACGCCCATATGTGCCAAGAGTCTCTCTAATGGCGTTTCGCCATAGCATCAAGGACCAAGGAGAATTCATGGTGGAAAATTGAATTAGTACACTCTATGACATTAGACAAAGTTGGAGGCACATAAGACTTCCAGTTTGCGGCAAGTGATAATCTAGCTGCAATCAGGATGTATGAGATAGTTTTCCTAAAGTGTGGAGGGTACCTTAACAGGCATATATTGAAAACAGCTAGTTGGGGGGATAGAGGGGTCTGTATCCCAGTGACGGTCCTCAACAGGCTCTCCACCAACTTTCAGAAAGGAGATATCCGTGGGCAACCCCACCACATGTGTGCCACGAGCCCCTCCCACCACACTGTCTCCAACATAATGGGGAGAGCTCCCACATAAATTTACATAGTCTGGAGGAGGGGACGTACCACCAAAGGTGAATTTTCTTAAGGTTTTCGAGGTGCTTAATGCACCTGGTTGCTTTTTGGGCTGATTTTATTCCATCCTTCCACTCATCAAGGGTGGAGGAAAACTCCAAATCCCTTTCCCACGTCAACATGTAATCTAGCTTAGATGATAGATTGAAGGTAACCGACCCCTGTAAATAGGAGAGAGACACTTAGATAAGTTTGAATAAGATAAAACAAACTTCCGGAATGGCGAGGGGGTCAGGTGGCCAACACCAAGGCGAACATCACTGCTCGAAGCGAGAAAATGCTTTAGCTGAAGATACTGCAAGAATCCATGTTTGAGCGATGGGAGTTGATAAACCAAAGAGTCAAAGGGCAGAAGTGTTCCCCCTGGCATCAATTCCCGCAGACTATTTATTCCCGCCTCCTCCCAGTTTTTCCACCTTAAAAAGGTATGTGCATTTGGAGAGCTTTCAGAGGAATGTGGGACAAGGGGAGTTGGGTCCAACCAGCAGGGGTGCCTCTCCAGAAGGCTACCAGAGTTTGCATTGTTTCCAGAGGAGGTTGCCAGGTTGAGGTGCCCAAGGACTCTGTGGCCAATGCGAGACCCAGAGACCCACCTCCACAGAAGTGTTTCTCTATTTGGATCCACCCCAAATGAGGGGGCGAATGCCACCAGGCTCTGGCCTCCTCTAGAATGCTAGCTCTGTGATACTTTCGAAGACTGGGGACCCCATACCTCTCAGGGAGAAGGAAAGATACATTGTTTTGCGCGCAACTCTGGGACATTTATTAGCCCAAACGTATTTATGAGGAGTTGTAATTTAGTCAGAAGACTCCAGGGGATCATGAATGGGACACATCTGAAATAGTAGAGTAGCTTTGTGGTTGAGCAGCATTTTGAAGGCCTGTACTCTGGCAATCCAGGAGAGGCTCTGTAATGGATGAGAGGCAGTAGCCATTTTGATGGAGCAGTTAAGGTAATCATAATTCTTAGAGGATAGTAATTTTGATGGGCAAAGCGTGATCCCCAGATACGGAATCCCTTGGGGAAGCCACTTAAATGGGTAGGTCATTTCCCAGAGCGCCATCCGAGAATGGGGAACATTTATCGGCAAGATCAACGATTTGTTAGCATTAAGCTTATGAAAAGAGATAGCCGAAAAAGCGGTGAGCAAACCCATGATGGCGGGCAGGGAACTGTCAATATTAGTACAGGAGATTATAATGTCACCGGCATAAAGTCCTACTACATGGTTTTTAGAACCAACATTTAGCCCGATATAGACGGGCAAATGCGGATCGTGGCAGCCAGTGGCTCTACTGCCAGTGCAAATATCACTGGAGATAGCGGACAGCCTTGGCGGGTGCCATTTGAGATGTTAAAGCTATGAGACAGGAGGCCTGAGGAGAGAACCCTGGCGTTGGGATTGGAGTATAGAGATAAGATCGCTGTCAGGAAAGGACCACAAATGCCAAATTTCCCGAGGACTGACTCCAGGCATCCTGTCAAACTCTTTCTCTGCGTCAAGGGACAGGAATGCACTGGGGGTACCCATCTCCGCCACCTTCATAAGGTTGATCATTCTACTGGCGTCGTCTTTTGCCTGCCTACATGCCATGAATCCGACCTTGTCCAGGTCCACCAGAGATGGAACCACTTCTGCTAGTCTGTTGGCTAGTAATTTTGAAAAAATTTTGAGGTCACAGTTCAACAATGAGATGTACCTATAGCTTCCTGGGTCCTCAGGAGGTTTACCTGGTTTTGGAATGGACACTATGGTGGCTTCTAAGAAGGAGGAAGGTATTATGGAGTGAAATTGCCAATGATTTAATAGCCGGAGCATATATGGGGCCAGGGTATGCGGGAATGATCTATAATAATCGTTCGGAAGCCCATCTGTACCAGGCGCCGAGAAGTTTTTTGTAGATTTTATAGTGTTCTCAACCTCTGCTAAAAAGAAGGGAGAGTTCAGTCTCGCCATCTGAGTCTCCGACACTGCTGGAAGGGCAAGACTATCCAGGAAGTCCGAAATTAGATCCGAAGTGGGTTGTGGGGTTGCAGGGTCCTCCCTGAGATTGTAAAGCTGAGCGTCATACTCTGCAAAAACACCTACTATATCTTGGGGGTTCCTAACCACCTTACCCCCTTTGTCTTTCACGAAATCTATTACGGTGCAAGCCGCTCTCTTTTTTATTTGTCTAGCTAGCATGGCTCCTGCCCTGTGTCCCGACCCATAAAAAGCAGTTGTCGAGCGTCTTAAGAAATTTTCATGTTGTTCTAGGAGAGAGGTTCTCAATTGAGTGCGTAGCACAAAGATCTGGGAGCAAAGACGAGAAGATGGGTTCCGTTTGTTCTGCTCCTCCAACAGGTGTAATCGGGACAGAAGCTCTGATTATTGTTGCACTTTTTAAGTTGTGATGCCCTCTGGAGGATCAAGCCCCGAAGGACCGCCTTGTGAGATGCCCACAAGACCTCATCCGACACCTCCCCATTATCATTTATGGAGAATATATCTGAGAGGTGCTGTTCAAATTCACCCACAAGTCCCTGTCTTGAGAGCAGGCCAACATTCAGTCTCCATCTACGCGAGGGGGACGGACGAGCACCCAACAAGACCTCCAAGGAAACCGGGGCATGATCCAACCATGTGATCACCCCCACTTCCGCACAGGCTGAGAGAACATCATCATCTACCAGACTGGAGTACGACCTGTGCCTGGGCAAAAAAAAGGAATAGTCTCTCTCAGATGCATGCATGTACCTCCACACGTCGTGCAGATTGAACTCCCGCCCTTTAGCCACGAGCGAGGAAGAGCAGTCTAAGCGGCGATCAGGAACTATATTAAAGTCTCCACAGAAATGCACATGCCCTGAGCTAACTCCTTTACTTTCCCAAAAAACGTACGTAAGTACCGTATTTGCGCTTCATAAGGGGAATAAACATTTGCAATAGTCATCTTGATTCCCGATATACAACAAACCAAAATAACAAATCTGCCTCCAGGGTCTACATGTGCCTTCAAGAGCTGAAACTGAACCGAGTTGTGAAATTTGTTTTTTTAACATATTGTTATCATCTTTTACAAATGCAAAATAATAATATATTTTGTTAGATCCAACCAGATCAAAACAATGCAATTATAAATTGTAATAGGATATAAACATCCAATTAATATTCTATAAAATTATATTACTTAATAAATAATTTGATAAAATTGGATTGAGAATATCAAATGAACAAAATATATACAATTTACTGCTTAATAAAAAAAATATACAGACATACCTGACATGCAGCCTCAATATTAGGCACTAGATGGCAATCCTCACCAACTAATACCAGGAAGGAAAGAGGAAATGCATTTCTCCGTTGCTAAATGAAATTCTTGCTGTAGGGATTCCGGCCATGACAGATTTTTCATCCTTTTCCTTTGTGCTTCCATCCGTGTGAGTGCCTTTACTTAAGGACAAACCATTACCTCTACCATCACGGATTTTAAGAAATGCTGAATCAGAGACTGGATTTTCAAACAAGGAGCAGCTTCATCCATTTCTTTTTGTTACAAATATCGTGGGATGTGGTCCTGAGTCAGCTGCATTATATCATCCCTGAGGAATCCAAGCATGGCACTTTTGTCGGGAGAATTGCTCAGGATCTTGGACTGGATATAGGTGAGATTAATTCCAGAATGTTACATATTGTCTCTAGAGATGAGAAGGAATATTTCCAGGTTAATCTGCAGAATGGAATCTTGTTTGTTAAGGAGACAATAGACAGAGAGGTGTTGTGTCCAGATACACCCTTCTGTATAATTCCTCTGCAGGTTATTGTAGATAAGCCTGTGCAGATGTATCGTGTAGATGTAGAAATAGAAGATATCAATGACAATAGTCCTGTGTTCTCCTCTAGTGTGACTAATCTGGTCATATCAGAAATGAAACATGCAGGGTCTCGTTTCCCATTGGACATAGCTTCTGATCCAGATCTGGGAACAAATTCTATCACCAACTATGAGCTCAGTGCAAGTGATTATTTTGCTTTGGATTTCCAAAAATATATTAATCAAATCAAGTCATTGGAGCTTGTGCTGAAAAAAAATTTAGACAGAGAGAAGCAGTCTGTTCACAATCTCTCCCTTACAGCTTATGATGGAGGAAAACCAAGGCTGAGTGGCACCACAAGTATTATTGCTATTGTGGAGGACTTTAATGATAATGCTCCTGTGTTTGATCAGCCATTTTACCAGTGCAGTGTTAATGAAAATGCTGTAGAAGGAACTTTAGTATTTAAGCTGAATGCCACTGATCTGGATGTTGGGAAAAATGGAGAAATACTATATGATTTTAGCAAAATGGTGTCAGGACAGGTAAAGGAAGCATTTATCTTAGACAAATACACAGGAGAGATTAGAGTAAAAGGCAAGTTGGATTTTGAAACTAAAAAGATATATGAAATCCAAGTTGAAGCTATTGACAATGGAGATTTTCAGCATACTGGACATTGTAAACTTCTAGTTAATGTCATAGATGTCAATGACAACCCTCCTGAGATGACAGTGACATCATTATCAGTTCCTGTTCCTGAAAATTCTCCTCAGGGGACAACAGTTGCCATCATCAGTGTCCACGATAAAGATTCAGGATCAAATGGGAAAGTCCAATGCTACATTTCTGAGCCTTCACCATTTAAGGTAAATCCAGCTTTCATGAGTGATTTTTCTTTGACTGTGAATGGACCTTTAGATCGAGAAGTGAAAGATAAATATGAAGTTATAATTACTGCAAGAGATGAAGGTTTTCCCTCCCTGTCTACCTCAAAAACTCTGCAGATTGATATCAGTGATGCCAATGATAATGCTCCCAGGTTTGTCCAGTCAGTAGACACAATCAGCATTAAAGAGAACAACCCACCAGGGTCTCATATATATACAGCATCAGCCTCTGACCCAGATATTGGGCAGAATTCATTCATTACTTACTCAATTAGTGAACACACAATTGATGGAATTCCTATTTCTTCCTACGTTTCCATTAATCCAGAGAATGGGAAGGTTTTTGCTTTAGTATCATTTGACCATGAACAGATTTCATATTTCCAGTGTCACATAAAGGCCACTGACGCTGGTCTACAAGCCCTCACCTCTAAACTTACTCTAAACATATTCATTGAGGATATTAATGATAATGCTCCCACATTCACCCCACTTCATTCTGAAATAACAATCAAAGCTTCAAAGTCAGCAGAACCTGGACACCTGATAACTAAAGTGAAGGCGGTAGATGTGGATTCTGGATACAATGCTTGGACATTTTACAAGTTGAAGGATCTTGGAGGTTCTGGAAAAACTCTATTTACCATTGCACATCAAACTGGAGAAATCACTTTGAAAAGATCATTTACAGATTCTGATAATGATGAGTACAGATTGCATGTAGTAGCTCAGGATCATGGTGAACCGGTCATGACATCAGAGGCACAAATCATCATATCTGTGGTGGAGTCTGGAGAGGAATTAAAGTTTGATAATCAAGAGATTAAGGGGAATGATGATGAATTTCCTGATGCAAATGTTTACTTGGTTGTTGCAATCTGCATCATATCAAGTATTTTTCTTATTACTCTGATTGTGTTTACTGTGTTAAGATGGCAAAAATACCGAGATGAGGTCAATGAACTAAAAAAATTACAGAATCTGCTCCAACACTGGAGGGAGCTGGATGTATTCCCAACACACACAGTATAACATAAGCTCCAATTCATTTCGGCCTAAAAGTGACTTGATAGTTTTCACTCCAAATAACTCTCAGACACCAGGAAATGAAGAGCAAGTCAATCCACAAGCAGTGGTCTTAAATTCCTCTTATCAGGTAAGGATGATATTAAAAATTATTATTAGTTTGATATTAGTATATAAATAGTTTTTTCAATATACTTAAAGAATGTAATATATAGACATGCTCTAGGAATAGCTTACTGTATATGTGGATAAAAGGTACATAACTATTGAATATATGGAAAGGAGTTTTAATATTGGTACACTAATTGGTAAACTAACATGTATAGGGATACTCCAAACCAGAGAATTAGAACTGATATCTGTCGATGAAATTTGCTGATGACACAAAGCTAGGAGGGATCACTTATACTAGAGAAGAGAGAGTGGATTCAAAAAGATCTACATATACTGGAACAGTGGGCAGCAACTAACAGAATGGTTTATAACTGGGAAAAATGCAAAGTTCTGTGCAAAAAAAATGAAAAAACATATACAGAATGGGAAGAAAAGGGCTAAGCAACAGTACATGTGAAAAAACCCAGATTATTCTAATAGATCACAGACTGAACAAGAGTCAACAGTGTGATTCAGCAGCAAAAAGGTAAACACAATTCCAGGATGTATTACCAGGAGCATACAGTCTAGATCATGTGGAATCATTATTGCCCTCTAATCCTCTTTGGTTTGACCTCTTCTTGTGCCCAATTCTGTACACCACAATTTAAAAAAAATATCAACAAGCTGGTGCAAATTTAGAGAAGAGCGACCAGACTGGTGATCGGTCTGCAAATCAGGTCATATGAGGAACGATTATGGAATTTGGGAATGTTTATCTTGCAAAAAATAAGACTGAGAGGAGACCTAATAGCTGTCTACAAATATCTCAAGGTCTGTCACACTATAGAGGGATCAGCTTTATTCTCAATTGCACAAGGAAATACTAGAAGAAATGGGATGAAAATTAATCTGAGGAGTCACAGATTAGATAATAGTAAAAACTTTTTGACAGTGAGGGTGATCAATGAGTGGAACAGGCAGCCACAAGAGGTGCTGAGTTCCCTCTCAATGGAAGTCTTCATGAAAAAATGGCTGTACAGACATCTGTCTGGGAGGATTTAGTGAATCCTGCATTGAGCAAGGAGTTGGACCAGATGACAAAAGAGGTCCTTTCAATGCTACCATTCTATTATTCTATGATCTAGTCACACATATAAGGGTGAACACAATTTTAGTTTATTACTTACAAGTAAAGTGGTGTAGAGATTAAACAATACTATAGAGGGCAAACAGGATGCATAAACATATATAAAGTAATAAATATAAAATAGCCTGAAATGTAACAATTTGGTATGTATGGTCTACTTAAACAAATTCAGTAAATATGAGCACAGCATCAATATTTGTATAAGGATTAAAGTGACATATATATAGAATGTGATAGAAAGGTTTACACAATAGAGTGTAACACACCAAAATTAGTGGTTACTAAAAATAAATACATAAAGTGCTAAGTGCATGTGCAAAAAAATAAAAAATAAAAATGGCAAAAGGTAAAAGATTTAAACAAACTACTAACTTGAAATTTTTCTATTACCGCAATGACAATTTAATATATATATGTGCAAAAATAAATACAATTATACCTATAACAATCTGCATAAGGTGAAAAAATATCAAAAAACTACTGTGATACATGAAATAAAGACATTGTGTAGGAAAGCAGGAAAAATGCACAAAAATATATAAATAATTATTTAATTGATCAGTGTAAAATAATGTGTTAAGTAAGTGAAAAAAAGAAACTTACTGTGAGGCACTGTGCAGAATTGTAAAAAAACAATAAAAAGACAATAACTTGAGAGCCATTGATCCATGTGCAAGTATGTGCTCAATTCATATAAATGTGCTGATCAGTATGGAACTAATGGATAGAGGGTAAATAACTATATAAGGTATCTTGGATGTATACGATTTCAAACCTGATGCGTGTTTCGGTGAGCTGCATCACCTTCGTCAGGGTTGTTTTTTTCTTTATACCTTATGCAGATTTTTAGAATGATAATTGTATTTTGTTTTTGCACATTTATTAACTCATCATTATGGTAAAAAAATATATATTAGTCATCTGGTTATATATTACACCTTTTGCCATTTTTCTTTTTTGAATATGCACATTGCACTTTATTTTACTGTTTATTAGTATTCTCTCACTTTGAGTTTAACACTCTATTGTGTTACAGCCTTCTATCACATTCTACATACATGTTGCTTTGATCCTTATACAGATATTCATGCTGTGTTCATATTCATTTGTTTAAGTAGTGCATAAAAAACATATTTTTTCATGTCGGGCTATTTTATTTTTTTTTACTTAGTATAAGTGTATGCGTCCTGTGTGCCCTCTCTTGTGTTATTTAATCTCTATGCCATTATATTTGTAATTAATAAACTATAATATTTTTACTCATATGTATGAGTAGATAGCAGTTCTTTGTCTCTGGTTTGGAGTATCATTCTGTTTAAAAAAAAAGTAATGTATGCACTTTTATTACTCAATATTAATTAAGCATAAAGACCACGTAAAAACAAAAAAAAAAAAATTCTCTAAATAAAAGTCTTTATGACTAAACACATAAAACAATGTAAGATATTGACAAGGCTCATTATGTTTGTAAGCAGAAATATCTGTTTATCCAGAGGAAAGCAAAAACTTCATCAGGCAGATGCAAATTTTCCTTAATTAGGTGAAATGAGCCTTCCCGTTACCACGTATAAGATCAGACTAAATTTATACTCGCTAAATCTGGTAGTCATGACCTTTTGGTATCATATTTTTCAATAAAGGTCTGATTATTGACACGTATGGAGGTGAAACTAAAGGCCCATTTCCAATGCTGTTACACAAGTATCTGTAAAAACCTTTGTAAAGTCATTTAATATTGGTGCAACTCAAGGCTGTGCCAAAATGTTGCAACTTTTGGCATTCTCATGCCACATTGACCATCTCTAACAAAGCAGGCAGAGCTTGTATGTAATAAGGGCATTCCAGCTGCTGATCACAGTTAACGCTATTCACTTTGCCTCAAAGTTTTCTCCTGTAGAGACCTTCCTTGAGTATAATTTGTGATGAGGAGCACACAGAGGTGTAAGTCACTCATCCAACACTCCTTTTTCACATTTCCTCATCAAGACTAGCATGAGTAATGCAAGTTTTGATGAATTGGGCCTGTTGGGCAGTTTATATCTTGAGCAACTATGATTTTTTTTTTTGTATGATTTTATTTGACTTAAGCTAAGGCCACATTTGGGTTGAGGCATCCACTTAAAGGAAGCATTGAAGGATACATTTTTTTCTCCTTGCATTTACATAACATATGTGCATTTAAATTGCCTAAATTAACGGATGCGTTAACGCATGGTACATGTATGTACCATGCGTTTATGCATCTGTTAACGCATCCATTAATGCATGGTACCTAGACTTCCATGTTAAAAAAAGCACATCTGTTTCCCATAGCAGGCCCAAAAATGCTGCAGCCCATGTTTTTATGGGCGCTACAAAAAACACATAGCGCCAAACGCATTGCACTTTAGCAATGTGTTTTTTGCATTGGAGCGTATGGGTGCGTTTTTAAACATTTGCACATGAATATAATGCATCCTTTTGGCGAATCTGACCCTAGCCTTAGTTTAGAATTTGCTTGGAATAAGACAGCTAAAGTTTAATTTTCTGCCTTGCAATACCCAGTCATTTTCAGTGATAGTTTTATCTAGCGTTTTATAATTTTGTAATTTTTTTTCATTTCTCTTTCATGTCATGCATGACCTTACATTTATCTATATTAAATTTCAATTGCTATTTCTTAGGCCAAGCTTTCAAAATACTTGAATTATTCTATAATAATATATGATCCCTATCATTGTTAATTACCTTGCAAATGTTAGTATAATCTGCAAATAATAAAACTCTACTCCTTATACCATCAACAAGATTATCAATAAAAAAAATAAAATAAAAGGGCCCAATACTAAGCCTTGTGGTATCCCATTCTTAATCTAATCAGAAAAAGTACAATAAATATAACCCAATCTTTCCCAGCATTGAGCCACTTGTTAACCTAATTACCTATATACTCCCCTAGTCCCACTGTTCTTATTTTGTAGAAAAATATTTTAAGTGGCACTATAATTCATGATTTTTAATAGGTTAGATAGTGAATTTTACCATCCAATACTTTCCGTGCTCAGTTTTGAATATTAACACCATGTTTGCTCTGTGTTAATCCTTTGGTATATACCCTGTTATTATGGAATATTTAACAATAGCAAATAATGATTTATCTATTACAGTACTTTATTCCTGAAGTACTTAGCCATGTGTACATCTGTACTTGGGTCATTCTGGGTCAATTGATCCAAATCTAAATATTTTTTTACCCTATATCTTTGGATTTTTTTTCTTAGTTTTTTTTAACTGCTACTTTACTGAATTACAACAAAAAGTTTAGCATTTTTATCTTCATTAGTTATTTTCTTATAGATTTCTACAGTTTTGAAAAAAGTCTGAATTTTGGGCTTTTGTTTAAAATGGTACAGATTTTAATTTGATATTTTGTTCTTTTGAAAAAAATATAGGTTTAGTAATTTTCAAAACAGGTGTTTGCGTTTGTTGAGTTCAAGGTTATATTTGTACAAAAATATACATTGCGCACTCCTTGGGATCATATTTTTTAAGTGTGATTTTATAAATACAGTCTCATCCTAATCATATGTTTAATACCAAAGTAAAGGAAACAGGACTTAAATATTTACATATATGTCTATGTGTGTCTGACTTCAAAATTTTCACATTGACACCACTTATATAGGGTTTTTTTTTAGTTCTTTTTTTACAAGTATGATCCCATTGAGTGTCAGAATTTTGGTACACATGTGGCTAGGACCATAGAAAACACATGTGAATTTTTTGCAAATCTTATAGTTTTTTCAGAAATGCAATTTGAAATTTTGTGTTTGATTTTGAAAGGGTAAAACATTAACAAAGATACTCTTGTGACATATCTGTTGAAAGCATGTACTGTTGAACAGTGGTTTCTCCATTTCTCTATCTTGTTTCCTGCTGAGTTATAGGGAGAAATGTGAAAGCATACAACACAGAAATTCACATTTTTTCACAACTTTAAAAAAAAATAAAATAAAAAAAAAATGTATCTTCACTTTTTGCATCCTCTAACACAGCATTACCAAAGAACAAATTACTAAAATAATTTATAATATAATAGTACTATTCATTGGTTCACTTGTTATTGAATGACCCACCTGGTGATTCATCTACTTTAGCGTATTCGAGGTGGTGTCACTTCCTGGGTTATACAGTAGATGTCTGACACTTTAGGGACCCGGCAATTTTTTTGTTTTTGCGCTGTTGTTGTTTCCTCCCCTCAAAAAGCCATCAATTTGATATTTTACTCTTGATAAAGTGAATGCCAACATCCATTTTATCATATGTTGTACTAAAAAGTTTGCTCTATGCAGGCCTAGTGTATGCATGGCAGCTCGCCTCCCACATTTTGCTGGTAGAGGTGAGTCATCAGCCAGCAGCTGGGCTTGCTCCACAATTGGGCTCTGACTGCGTCCTGTAAGTGCATTTGGTTTCTGTTTTTGGCATGGATGGTAAGTTTTTCTGATGCTGCTTTTTTTCTAGTAGTTTTTGTACTAAAAAGTTTGAAAATAATTCCCAGTGTAGCGAAATAGCAAAAAAAAAAAAGTGCCGTAACGTTTTTATTTACAGTATTTAATTTATGGTAGAATTGATCCTGGTAAAATTATTGTCCAGGTCAGTACAGTTTCTTAGATGTCAAGCAAATATATACTGTATATATATATATCCTATAATATAATCGCCTTATCGTGTCTGTCTCTCTGTAACAGAAATCCCGCATCGCCGATTGGTCGCGCCCAGCCGGCCATGACCAATCAGCAATGCGGGATTTCCGTTACAGAGAAACAGACAGAATTAACCGCAGATGGCCTAGCCCACTACCCCCTGGCAGCTCGGCAGTGGAATTTCACTAGCGCTGCTTTTCATGATGCCATGGTGGCTACATATAATTACATCATTCAATGAAATGTGCTGTTGCATGACCTCATATTACATTTTTAATCAACTATAGCTTATCTGGTAAACATGTATTTTTATTGAACATTTAAAAATATTATTACTACAATTTGAAAACCATAGAAAGGCCATTGGTATCCTATATCATACAAGTTATGTGAAAGCATGAAAAATAATAGTCTTGTAAATCTATTTTCTTTTATTGTATGAAATGCTGAGCAGGATCTCCAAGCCACATATTATTGGTAGTAGAAATATATCACTAAGTATATAGACTTTCAGGTTTAATTAGGGGAGTTCAACAAAAATATCTTGTGAAACATTTAGGAATTGCAACCATATTTCTGCAAATCCTCCTCATTCTAGAGGGTCAAAAGCAATTGAACAAATTAACTTTACTATAAATGAAATAATTATTTTAAATACTTTGTAGAGAATCCTTTGCAGGCAATGACTGCCTGATATCTGTAAGCCATGGTTATCACTAAACTCAGGTGTCCCGCTGGCAGTGGGGTCTGGTGAGTTCACTGCCACAGGGAGCCCTGGTGATTCAGTGTCCTGTAAAAGGTAATTATAATTTAGGGTGGAAGACTTATATAAAGAGTTCATTCAGTGCACAAGGGGACTCAGGGCATAATAGCCACCTTCTTAAAATGCAGCATAGGTTCTAGTGAAAGTGGCATTTTTTGTTTGAAACACAAAGTTCTGGTGAACGGTTCACTTTAAGTCTCCACACCTCACCATCCACTACAGCAGAGGTCCACAACTCCAGGCCTCAAGGCCCACCAACAGTGCATGTTTTCAGGATTTCCTTGGCATTTGACAATTGGAATCACCACCTGTGCAGGAGTTTGAATTACCAACTGTGAAATTTCTAAGGAAATAATGAAAACCTGGACCGTTGGTGGGCCTTGAGGACTGGAGTTGGGGACCTCTGCACTACAGCACTACAGGGACTACCTTCATTTTACAGTCAATTATCTTGGCTATATAATAAATAAATATGACTTGCAATTAATTAACATATGCATAAATTATGCAGATTCTTAATGTGTTACTGAATTGTTACTATTTTGCTCATAAAAATCTAAATTTAAATTCTAATTAATTTGGAAGTATTATGTAAATCAACCTTTGGTTTTCAACACTGCCTTATCCTCCCTGGTATGCTCTTTATCAGATTCAAGCATGTCTCGACTCAACTCTAATCCCATATCTCTTCTACAATTTCCTAATGTTGGTGCTTATTGGTTGTCTCACTTGGTCATGTTTTTTGTTCAACTCTATCTACAAGTGTTCAACTTCATTTAGGTCTGGGGACTTTGATTGCCAATCGTGATGTATGCTTTAGGTTCTTGTCCTTCTAGAAAACTATGCTGTCCTTTTCATACCCAATCAATTTGGTCTCTCGATTGCTCATGTCACCTATACTTCAAAAACATCTCTAGAATTCGACCTTTTCTCACAGGTAACTCTGCAAAAACTCTAATTGTCACGCTTATTCATTCTCGTCTGGATTACTACAACTCTCTATTAATTGGTCTCCTTATTACACGTTCTCCTCTCGAATCCATTCTGAATGCAGCAGCCAGGATCATATTCCTCTCTAAGCGCTTCACCGATGCCTCTGTCCTGTGCCAATCATTGCACTGGCTGCCCATCCACTACAGAATACAATATAAAATGATCACTCTCACCCACAAAGCCCTCCACAGTTCTGCACCACCCTACATCTCCTCCCTTATCTCTGTCTATCACCCTACACATTCCCTCCATTCCACAAGTGACCTAAGACTGACATCATCTACAATCTGAACCTCCCACTCCCCTCTCCAGGACTTCACATGAGCTGCACCAATTCTCTGGAACTGATTACCAAGAACAATTCAACGAATTCCAAATATCCATAGCTTTAAGCGAGCATTAAAAACTCATCTCTTTAGACTAGCCTACCACCTCATCTATGTAATTATTCCCATTCGGTCCTTCTCCAAATCTGGCCTTTTGTATCATCTTTCTACACCCCCATGTATTTTATAGCACTTTATCTGTTGTTGTACAGATCATGGCTAGTGAACAGTTCATGCAGTATTATGTGATAGCTGGACCATACATGACAGCATTTGTTAGCTGAACCATATATGACAGCATTTGTTACTGTCACCTTTTGTGTCTCCCCTATTTTCTCATAGATTGTAAGCTTGCAAGCAGGGACCTCACTCCTAATGGACTCAGTGATGTATTTATTTTTTGCCTCATATGGTCTGTATTGTATTATATTTGTATTGTCTCATATTGAATTGTATTTTATCGTATTATTGTATTGTATTTTATTATACAGTATATCATTATATTGTATTGTAACATTTACCCTCTGAATTGTAAAGTGCTGCTATAGCGTTATAGCTATGTGCTGCGGCTGCTTTCTCAAGATTTTAGCGCTGGCGTCATGCTCAAGTGTGACCCTAGCCTAAGTCAAAAGTTCAAAACATTGTTACCTTTTTTCTTTCTAGCGTATGTGTAAATAATTTAAATGTTTTTTAGACTTTTCTAGCACTTTTGTTATAGATTTTTACTTATTATTTAAAAAGTTCAATATTAATTTGTCTTGATGTCAACATTTTTAGTGGGAGTTTTGTTTGCAAAAAATGTTAAAAATGTCCTCATAAGTGACTAATTGTCAAACTGAAAGCATGTAAATTTGTTTATCTCAGATATCTTTTGTACTAAAGGACAAATTTATCAGTTGCATTTTTTTGCAATAACATTCTAATGTGGATGTATGGGAAAACAGTTTTAGAACCGTCAATAGATTGTTTTCTAAAAATGTTAAATAGAAAAGGCTTATACATGCAGGGGGAGTAAGATAAAAAGTTGCAAATAATAGCTTTGCCATTCTTTTACTTGCCATGCAACCACAGTAAAATGTTGCTTAAAGACATTTTAAAGACATGTGTGGTGGATTAACTGATACATTATATAGACATATAGAACATTGGGCACAATGAGTCAATGCACTCTTTTAAACTATTGATATTACTTTTTAAGATAGCAGTTACCCTCTTATAGCCCACTACCCCCTGGAAGATCATGGATTCCTATCATACACTCAAACCCAGTATTTCTATTTTTAGAGGAATGACTGGAATTGTTCTTTATTTTATACTTAGAACATATAGATGGAGCTAACTTTATTTTTTGGACTATAATATGCACCTGGGTTTGGACAACAGAAATAGACAATTAATTCTACCCTGGTGATATAAAGATGTTAAGGGGGTAGTGTAGGTGTAATGTTGGTTGGCTTTGGTTCTCCTCGTTACTTGTTGCTCAAGGGTCGAAGAGGAGGGTAATACATTACTCAAAATTGTTAAATGTATATTAGGAGGGTTGTACCAAAGATACAAAAGTGCATTACATATTACATACTATCCCCAAAATTGACATAACAGAGTCCCAAGTACATATATTGTGGAGTCAGTTATGTGCCTGGTGTCTTACATGTGTAATGTGATCATTTAAGCCACTTAAACTTTTCATACATAATTCAACCACCTATAAACTTTAGTAGAAGTTATTCTAATATTCAGACTATAACACATGACTATTGTAGATTTTATATCAAGCAGTGCTGTGCTATACTGGTATTCTGTGCCCTTCATGACCACTCATAAATGTGGGTAAACTGGGACAGCATCACATTTATGGTGCACAGGCAGAGCAAGATGTGGAGATACAAGAGATTTGCCTTTATCTTGGATACTGAGACTCTTTTGCTAAGTGGAAATCAACCTGTTATCTATATGTAACAGTTTATTTTTCTTTAGCATGTGCACCAAATATCGATTATATTAATCTTAGCGCGCTCAGATCAGTCTCTCCTGCTTAGCAGTTGGGAGAGAACTGTGAATATGCTTAACTATCTCAGCATGAGGGTAAAGCATTGAGAAGTGCTGTGTTACTATGATTTAAGGAAGCAGTGAGGGAGGTTGGCACTGCTGACCTAATGACTGCAGATCATAAGACGCAAATACATTTCAGCAAGAGGTTATTCTGATTAAAAGTGCATTTTATAGTCATAAAATATGGTAATGAATTCTACAAAACTGAAAAAGAATTTGATGTAAATTTGCCATATGTACAGTCATGCAGCTACTCTCTACCCATGGAATATAAAATCTTTATTAAGCACTGGGGAGGCCTACTTGATTAAGTATTGAAGAAGTCATATTTAGAATATGTAATCTAGATTTGGGCAAGAGTTCAAAATATTACATATTATGAAGATAAAGCACCAACTATGATAATGAGAAAGTTAGAAGATCGTACTTTTAAGAAAACACAATCATAACTTATTTCCACAAGGGAGGAGAAGGATGAAAGGCTTTTATAGATATACTGTATTCTCTAATATATACACAACTTATTTAATATTTTTATGCTTATTATTTACCACTATTGATTTAAGGCATTACCAAGGTAGACTAATAGAGATGAACAGTATGATGGTGAAGTTGTTAGAACATTCTTTTATTTATTAATTTAATAGTAATAAGGCTGTTGCAATTGCCAATCTTGTGATGAATTATATATAAATCTATCTATCAATAGTACTAAGATACTACCACTTTTTGAGCAATTATTGCAAAGATCAAGATCCATTTTTAAATTTTAGCGAATCTTTTTTTTTACGGTAACTTTGTAATTTTACTCACCACAGCATTTGTACCTTCTTATATATGTAAGATTACTATACTATTATAAATATTATAGTATATTATTATCATTATTATTATTATTATTACATTTCAATTTTAAATGTGGGACTTTTTAATCAGAAATTAACATTCTTACTAAATTATACGTTTTGATATATGTGATGAAAAAAAGTAAAGCAAATATGTAAAAAACATTATTAACGCTTTAAGTAATAGTATTATTAGCTATTATTATTTTTTAAATGCAAATATGAAATTTACAACCAGTCAAAATATGGCTATTGCAATGTATAATAGAATGTTTCATTGTTGAGTATACTTACAACTAACATTTTACACAATGTAACTATTTAAAAACATTATGTGATATTAATTAACTATGAACATCAAATGTAAAAAATGTCTAGAAATGAATTCTCAAACCAAATGACATACATACCTGACATGCAGCCCCAATATAAAGCACTAGATGGCACTCCAAACCAACTAATACCAGGAAGGAAAGAGGAAATGCATTTCTCCATCGCTAAATGAAATTCTTGCTGTAGGGATTCCGGCCATGACAGATTTGTTTTTCAAATTTCTCCGAGCTTCCATCAGCATTAGTGCCTTCATTACTGGATACATCATCACCTCCACCTTCACTGCTATTAAGAAATGCTGAATCAGAGACTGGATTATCAAACAAGGAGCAGCTTTATCCATTTCTTTTTGTTACAAATATCATGGGATGTGGTCCTGAGTCAGCTGCATTATATCATCCCTGAGGAATCCAAGCATGGCACCTTTGTCGGGAGAATTGCTCAGGATCTTGGACTGGATATAGGTGAGATTAATTCCAGAATGTTACATATTGTCTCTAGAGATGAGAAGGAATATTTCCAGGTTAATCTGCAGAATGGAATCCTGTTTGTTAAAGAGACAATAGACAGAGAGGTGTTGTGTCCAGATACACCCTTCTGTATAATTCCTCTGCAGGTTATTGTAGATAAGCCTGTGCAGATGTATCGTGTAGATGTAGAAATAGAGGATATCAATGACAATAGTCCTGTATTCTCCTCTAGTGTGATTAATATTGTCATATCAGAAGTGAAACCTGCAGGATCTCGTTTCCCTTTAAAAATAGCATCTGATCCAGATCTTGGAACAAATTCTATCACCAACTATGAGCTCAGTGCAAGTGATTATTTTGCTTTGGATTTCCAAAAATATATTAATCAAATCAAGTCATTGGAGCTTGTGCTAAAAAAAAATTTAGACAGAGAGAAGCAGTCTGTTCACAATCTCTCCCTTACAGCTTATGATGGAGGAAAACCAAGGCTGAGTGGCACCACACGTATTATTGTTACTGTGGAGGACTTTAATGATAATGCTCCTGTGTTTGATCAGCCATTTTACCAATGCAGTGTTAATGAAAATGCTGTAGAAGGAACTTTAGTATTTAGGCTGAATGCCACTGATCTGGATGTAGGGAAAAATGGAGAAATATTGTATGGATTTAGCCATATGGTGTCAGGAGAGGCCATGGAAGCATTTATCTTAGATAAATACACAGGAGAAATAAGAGTAAAAGGCAAGTTGGATTTTGAAACTAAAAAGATATATGAAATCCAGGTTGAAGCTATTGACAATGGTGATGTTCAATATGTTGGACATTGTAAAGTTCTAGTGACTGTTGTAGATGTCAATGACAACCCTCCTGAGATGACAGTGACATCATTATCAGTTCCTGTTCCTGAAAATTCTCCTCAGGGGACAACAGTTGCCATTATCAGTGTCCACGATAAAGATTCAGGAGCCAATGGAAAAATCCAGTGCTATATTTCTGAGCTTTCACCATTTAAGGTAAATCCAGCTTTCATGAGCGATTTTTCTGTGACTGTGAATGGACCTTTGGATCGAGAAGTAAAAGATGAATATGAATTTACAATTACTGCAAGAGATGAAGGTTCTCCATCCCTGTCTACCTCAAAAACTCTGAAGATTGATATTAGTGATGCCAATGATAATGCTCCAAGATTTGTCCAGCCAGTAGACACAATAATCATCAAAGAGAACAACCCACCAGGGTCTCATATATATACAGCATCAGCCTCTGACCCAGATATTGGGCAGAATTCATTCATTACTTACTCAATTAGAGAACGCACAATTGATGGAATTCCTATTTCATCCTACATTTCCATTAATCCAGAAAATGGGAAAGTTTTTGCTTTAGTGTCATTTGACCATGAACAGATTTCATATTTCCAGTGTCACATAAAAGCCACTGACGCTGGTTTAGAAGCCCTCAGCTCTAACCTAACTCTAAACATATTCATTGAGGATATTAATGATAATGCTCCCACATTCACCCCACTTCATTCTGAAATAACAATCAAAGCTTCAAAGTCAGCAGAACCTGGACACCTGATAACTAAAGTGAAGGCCGTGGATCTGGATTCTGGATATAACGCTTGGACATTCTACAAGTTGAAGGATCTTGGAGGATCAGGAAAATCCCCATTTACCATTGCACATCAGACTGGAGAAATCACTTTGAAACGGTCATTTACAGATTCTGATAATGATGAGTACAGATTGTATGTGGTAGCTCAGGATCATGGTGAACCGGTCATGACATCAGAGACACAAATTATCATATCTGTGATGGAGTCCGGAGAGGTACTGAAGTTTGATAATCAAGAGACCAAGGGGAATGATGATGAATTTTCTGATGCAAACATTTACTTGGTTGTTGCAATCTGCATCATATCAAGTATTTTTCTTATTACTCTGATTGTGTTCACTGTGTTAAGATGGCAAAAATACAGAGATGAGGTCAATGAACTTAAAGAAAATTACAGAATCTGCTCCAACACTGGAGGGAGTTGGATGTATTCCCAACACACACAGTATAACATAAGTTCCAATTCATTTCGACCTAAAAGTGACTTGATAGTTTTCACTCCAAATAACTCTCAGACACCAGGGAATGAAGAGCAAGTCAATCCACAAGCGATGGTGTTAAACTCCTCCTATATGGTAAGGATGATATTATAAATTCATTTTAGTTTTATAAAAGTATATTAAACAGTTTTTTCATTTACTTAAAAAATGTTTTATATAGAAATGTTCTAGAAATAAATAACCATATACTGGTATATCGATAAAAGGTACAAAATAAAGTAATCAAAAAAGTGGGATAAACATTTGAAATTATAAAATATATGAAAAGGACTTTTAGTACAGGTACACTAATCGGTAAACTAACATGCAGAGGGATTCTCCAAACCATAGAAAAAGAACTGATATCTGCTGATTAAAATTGCTGATGACACAAAGCTAGGAGTAATAGCTACCAATAGAGAAGTGAGAGAGGATTAAAAAAAATCTAAATAAACTGGAATAATAGGCAGTAACTAATAGAATGGTTTATAACAGGGGGAAATGCAAAGTCCTAGAACTGGGCAATAAAAATTTTAAATTATATATAGAATGGAATGAATAGGGCTAAGCAACAGCACATGTGAAAAAGAGTTGCGTATACATATAGATCACAGACTCTATGTGAGTCAACAGTGTGATGCAGCAGCAAAAAATGCATGATACACAGCAGGTTGCTAGGGGCCGCGTTCTCCGCTCTGCAGCCTGCGTGAAGGCTGCGGTGGGAAAAAAAAATTCTAAGTTCTCTGCAAACAACGCAGGGGACTTAGAATTTGGCAAGTGTGGCCCTAGTCTAATATGGTATAGAGATTAAACAACACAATAGAGGGCAAACAGGAAGAAAACATACAAAGTAAATAAAATATGAAATAACCCAACATGCAAAAAGTTGGTATTTATGCTCTACTTAAACAAAAATGAGCACAGCATCAATATTTGTAAAAGAATTAAAGTGACATGTATATAGAATGTGATAGAAAGATTTACACAACAGAGTGTAACACCCCAAAATTAGAGGATACCGAAAAATAAATACATAAAGTACAATAAGTATGTGCAAAAAATGAAAATGGCAAAAGGCATAAATTGTAAACAGATGACTAACATGGGAAATTGTGCATAAAATCACAATGAGTAATATATATATGCAATATAATACATAATTATAATATAATATAATTATACCTATAATAATCTGCATAAGGTAAAAAAATAAGTAAAACAATAAGTATACAAAAGCTACTGTGCTAATTGAAATAAAGACATTGTCTAGGAAAGCAGTAAAAGTGCACAAAATATGTAAACAATTATTTAATTGATCAGTGCAAAAGCATGTGTTTAATAAGTAAAAAATGGGATTCAATATCGAGGCACTGTCCAGAAATGTTAAATTGCACAAAAACATGAGAGTGATTGATCCATTGATCCATGTGCAAGCATGTGCTGAATAGGCAAATAGTACTCATATAAATGTGCTGATCAGTATGGAACTGAACTAATGGATTGAGGGTGAATAACTATATTAGGTATCTCAGATGTATATGATGTCCAAGCCCGACGCGTGTTTCGATCAGCAGCATCCTTTGTCAGGGTTGTTTTCTTTTGTAGTGCATAAATAATATATGTTTGCATGTCAGGCTAATTTATGCTTATTTACTTTGTATATGTGTATGCATCCTGTTTGCTTTCTCTCGTGTTATTTAATCTCTATGCCATTTTGTAATTAATAAACTATAATTTAATTTACTCATATATAAGACTATTAGCTCTTTTTCTCTCTATAATAGAAAAAAAAGTAATGTATCTTAGCACTTTTAGTACTCAATATTAATTATGCAAAAAAAACTAAATAAAAATACAATTTTCTAAATAAAAGTCTTTATGACTAAACACATAAAACAATGTAGGTTCTAGAAAAGGCTCATTATGTTTGTAAGCAGAAATATCTGTTTATCCAGAGGAAAGCAAATTTTGTCAGGCAGATGTAAATTTTCCCTAACTAGGTGAAATGTGCCTTCGTATTACCATATATAAAATCAGACTATCTTTATATTCCCCAAATCTAGTAGTCATGACATTTGATATTATATTTTTCAAGAAAGGCCTGATTAGTTTAATGTACAAAGGCAAATCTCAAGGCCTATTTTTTCAATGCTGTTACATGAATATCCATGAAAACCTTTGCAAAGTCATTAAATGTTGGTACAACTCAAGATTGTCCTAAAATTAGCCACTTTTTGCATTTTCATGCTACATTTGTCCATCTCTACAAAAGTAGGTGGAGCTAGTTTTAGATAAGGGCATTCAAACTGCCATTTACCATTACTGGTATTAACTTTGCCTCAAATCTTACTCCAGGGGGTACTACAGTATAATTTGTGGTGAGCCTGCTTATCTAACACTCCTGATTCACACCTCATCAAGAGCGGCATGAAAAATGCAAGTTTTGATGAATTGGACATGAAGTTCATATCTTGAGCAACTATGCCTCTTTTTATTATTTTATTTCCCTTAGCAGTAGTTGTTTACAATTGATCACTAACGTTGAATTTGCTGTCTAATAATGCCAATTTTTTTCAGTCACAGTTTTTCCCAGTGGTTTATAAATTTGTAAATTATTGTACATTTCTCTTTCTGTATCCCACATACATGACCTTTTATCTAGACTAAACTTCAATCACTATTTATTCAGTATTTCTTGATCCAAGCCTCCAAAATACTGAAATCTCTTTATATTAATACATTATCCTTTCATATTTATTACCTTGCAAATCTTAGCATAATCTGCAAATAATAAAACTCTACTCCTCATACCCTCAACTAGATTATCAATAAAAATATTAGAAGAAAAGGGCCCAATACTAAACCTTGTTGAATCCCATTCTTAATCTAATCAGTAAAAGTACAATCAAAATAACCCAATGTTTTCTATCATTGAGCCAGTTTTTAATCCAATTTCACATATATTCCCTAGTCCCCCTAATTTTGTGGACAAATATGTTATGCTGCACCATACTTCATGTTTTTTTAAAGGCCAGATAGTGAAAATCCATGGCCTTACCCAAATCTAAACAGGATCTTGCATCCTCATAGGAGCTGATCAACTTAGTTTGACAGGACCAAACCGACATAACCTCATGTTGATGCTGGGTTATGTAGGTAATTTGATTGAGATTCCCCAGGAAAGCATTTCTTAGAAAAATATCAAATGTTTTGTTGACAAATGAGGTTGGTCTGACCATCCTAGATTTTCTGGGCTCACTTTTGATTCATTTTTTAATATTAACACCACATTTACTCTTTGTCAGTCCTCTGGTACAGGCCCTGTTAGTATAGAATAATTAACATATTTTTCTCTAATTTGTCTAAATTGCCAGTGTGGCATATCAAGATGCTGATTTGACAACATGATTATTGCACAGGTGTACCTTAGGCTTGCCACAAAATATGGCCACTCTAAAATGTGTAGTTCATCTAGTGAAAAATGTTTATTTATGCAACAACATACTTGGGTCCACAATTATTTGGAGCAAAAGGGTAACAATGTTTTGTACTTCTGACCTTAAGGTTCCATATCTTACCATCCACTACAGATCTACAGCTTTGAGTGTGAGACTACCTTCAATCTATTGACAATTGTCTTGGCTATATAAAACGTAAATTTTAAATTTGACTTGCAATTAATTAACATATGATTAGTTATGCAGATTCTTTATATGTCACTGCATTGTTTCTGTTTTGCTCCTAAAATCTAAATTTAAATTTTAATTAATTTGCAGGTATCTTGTAAATCCACTGCCTGAATCCTCCCTGCCATTCTCTCAATTAGATTCAGGCATTCATACCCATAATAATCAAGTGTTCAAGTGTACAAAGTAACTTTTCTTGTAGAATACTCATATGTTGCTCAGCATTGAGTCCATGATTAATCCTGGTCAAGTATCCATTGCCTTTGGCTGTGAAGCAACCCCAAATGAACAAGATTTCTCCACCAAACTTGACATTCCCTTCAACTTCACAATCTTTTAGCCCTCTTCCCTTGTATTTTCTGATGCACCCCTCAGAGCTTAGTCTATTCAATTTTGTCTCATTGTTCCAAATGACCCATTTCCAATATTCTACTGTCAACTTTTTGTACGTTTTTTGCAAATTAGTCAACACTTCTAATGACATAGATAACATGGAGGCTTCTTCACCTTTTTAAGGGCCACTATTCCAGACTTTGTTTAATGTGCACTGCTTGATGCTCACATGGACTTCTGTGATCTCACTATTACAAAGCATAAGAGCCACATCCCTCGCCATGTTTGTCGCGCCAGAACTGATAGACCTTGAGATGAGCCAACTTGTTGATTTCTCTATTTTGCCTGGATGTCCGCCTCTTAGCTTTTCAATGGATGGACGTACTTCATTTCATATTCATCCAACTGTCATGCCACTCACATGATACAGTTTTACAATTTTCCAGGTCGAGAGACCGCTTTCAATGCTGGATGATGCTGTTTCTCTTTGCTTGGGAAATCTTCATTGCTGCAGCTCAATTCAAACCAGTGACCTTTCACTTGTGATTCAACCTAATAACACACAGAGCTATTAGGGAATTTGAGAATGGGCTATAATTTGTAGTATACTAGAGGAAAAATATTTTTTAAACACCAGGATCAAAACAGTAACATCACAGTGACATGACAATAATCTGCATCCCTAGTAATATACAAAATAGTTGCAAGTCAAATTTATATATCGGACAGCCAAGATTATTATCTATAAAATGAAGGTAGTCTAATGCTTAAAGCTGTAGAGTATGGTGAGTTTTGGAGCCTGAAAGTCAAAAGTTCAAAACATTGTTATCATTTTGCTCTTCAGTGTATATATAAATAATTTAAATATTTATGAACTTTTCTATACTTTTTTATGTTTTTTGACATGTTAGTATTTAAAAAGTAAAATTAATTTGTTTTGATTTCAATATTTTTTGGGGACACACTGTTTGCAGAAAATGTTCAAATTGTCCTTGGTAAAATATAAGACTCAAGTTGTCTCAAAAGCTTGCTATTTATTACAATCTTTTCAGTTAGTCATTAAAAGGAATCAATCACTGATGACTCTCAGATTGTTATATTTTTCAAATTGTCCTCATAAGTGCCTAAAGGGCAAATTTATCAGTTGCATTCTTGGCAAATAACATTCTAATATGGATGTATAGAATAATGTTGTAGCACAGTCAATATTTTGTTTTCTAAAAAGGTTAATTAGAACATGGATTCCTATCATACACTCAACCCCACTATTTCTATTTTTAGAGGAATTACTTATATTTTTTTCATTTTATTCTACACTTACAACATACGGATAGAGCCAAGTTTACCTCACCACTGATTACACAGCATTTAAATTTCAGGGAGCAAAAATGTACAATTTGACAATGACAATGAATTTGACTTAGGTCAATGGCTTTTGTAATTTTATCTTAATCCTCTTAAATAAAATAAACTTCTGTGAAAAGTGTTTAAGATGGTACGTTATTTATACTTGGCTACATCTGTATAAATAAAAAAATGGATTCTCATAAAGTCTACAATGGAGGAAAGTAGAGTAGTACCTTATTTTTTTGGACTATAAGACACACCTGACGATAAGACACACCCAGGTTTGGACAACAGAAAATATAAAAAAATGTTAATATTAAAACTACCCTGGTCATATAAAGATGTGAGGGGGATAATGTGCATTTAATATTGGTTGGCTTTGGTTGCGCGTTTTACTTGGTGCTTAAGGCTAGAAGAGGTGGGTAATTAATTATTCTAAAGTAGTAGAAGTATACTAGGAGGGATGTACCAAAAAAAAATAAAGGGCATTATATATCGCATATTATTCCCAACATTGACAAAACAAGGTCCCAAGTACGTATATTGTGAAGTCAGTTATGTGCCTAGTGTTTTACGTGTGTATTTTGTATAATTTATGCCGCTTAAACTTCTTATACATATTTTAACCAGCTTTAAACTTTAGTAGAAGTTATTTTAATATTTAGACTATAACGATGACTATTGTAGATTTTATATCAAGAAGTCCTGTGCTGCACTGATATTCGGTGCTCTTTATGACCACAAACAAATGTGGGCAAACGAGGACAGCATCACAAATATAGTGCACTGACAGAGCAAGGTGTGGAAATGCAGGAGATTGGCCCTTATCTGGAAAACAGAGACTTTTTTGCTAAATTAAGATCAACTTGATATCTAAATGTAACAGTTTTCTTTTTCTTTAGGATTTGCACCAAATATTCATTCTAATAATCCTAGCAAGCTCAGGTCAGTCTTCCTTCTCAGCAGCAACTACACATAGTTTAAGAGAGCTATGCAGCTGTTTGCTTATCTGCTTATCTCAGCGAAAGGGTATAGCATCCATAACACTGGGGAACAATTTGAAAAAAAATTCTGTTGAGTTAGGTTTTTGAGCTGATTGATACTAAAATTGGCATGCTGATTCCAAAAATGTAGTCAGTTTTTTTTCTAGCACGTCAAGTTTCTCCTCCACAACTTACCTGCCAGAGAAGCACAATTGCACTGATATCTGTAATAAGACTTGTTATCTGATTACAATTTGACTCATATAGAGCTACGTGGCATATGATAGTGTTAAAAAACATATTTGTCATGCCTATTTCTTATATATTTCATTTTTTGTTCATATATGTACTATTTAAAAAGAAAAAAATACTTTTTAGGTACAGTAGTTTACATATTTTTGAGAAGACAAAAATCCTATAGTTCAAAAACTTGACGTGATAGAGAAAAACTGAGATCATTTCTGGATTCAGCATCCAAACATTAATTAAGAACAGTTGTCTGACCTAACTCCTAAAAAATTGTGTTCCCCAGTGTAATTGCTGTGCTTCTATGATTTAAAGAAGCAGTCAGGGAAGTCAGCACTGTTGACCTTACTGACTGCAGATTATAAGACACACTTACATTTCATAAAGAGTTTATTTTCATAAAAAGTGCATGTAATAGTCATAAAATATGGTAATTTTTTCTACAAAATGAAATAAGAATTTGATGCTAATTTGCCATATGTGTATCTGACTAGCTAGTCATGTAGCTATTGTCTACCCATGGGGCATAACACCTTTATTAAGCACTGAGGAGGCCTACTTGATTAAACAATGAAGAAATCATATTTAGAATATGCAATCAAGATTTGGACTAAAGTTCAAAATGTTACATATCATGAATATAAAGCAACAACTATGTTAATGAGAAAGTTAGAAGATCTTAGTTTTAAGAAAATGCTATATATATAAATAATCATATAAGCCAGTACTAACAGAAGATAACTTGCAATAAAAAGCATGCAAATGCACACAAAATGCTATCATAATTTAAAGTGGTATTTCCATCTCTAAGATGCAATCCCAATATGTAGTAGGTGTAATAATAATCATAATATTAATAATAATAATATTGGTAAGTACTTACAATTAGAAAAGTAGTCTAGTTCTCCTGACTAGCTATGTCCTTACCTCATGTCTATCTCAGGTAGCCATTGTTATGACCACTCATATAGTGGATACCTATAATGTCCTGCACCTGAGGTAAGGCCCCTTTCACATCAGTGTTTTTGCTGATCCATGGCAGATCCAGCAGATTTGCTGCATCTGCTGCATAACAGCTGACTGGAAGCAAGCCCCCATTCATTCTCTATGAAACTTGAGGCAGGTGCAGCAAGTTCAGTTTTTGCCAAGATCCGGCAAATCCGGCAGTTGCGACAAGTCAAAAAAATGCAGCTAACCGCGTTTTTTTGACCTGCCGCAACTGCCGGATTTGCCAGATCATGGCAAAAACCACACTTGCAGCACCTTCTGCAAGTTCCAAAGAGAATGAAGGGGTACGTGACGCAAATTGGCCAACATGCGGCAGATGGGGTAAATCTGCTGGATCTGCCATGAATCAGCAAAAATGCTGATGTGAAAGGAACCTAAGAGATATAGTGAAACAGAAGAACTATACTACATTTCTAATTGGAGATATTTGCTAAAATTATTATTATTACACCTACTACATATTGGGATATGATCTTGGAGATCAGAATACCCAATTAAATTATTTCCTTAAGGTAAGAGGATAAAATTATATAATACACATGCTCCTAATAAGTATATAACTTATTTTACATTTTTTTATAATATTTATTGATTTAAGGTATTACCAATGTAGCGTAACAATGAAGAACAGTTTGATGGTGAAATTGCTACAACTCCATTTGTATTTTATTTTAGTTTTTAAATCAGTAGTTGTAATGCTATTGTAATTGTTAATCTTCTCTATGCTTTAGGTATGATCTATCTTTCTATAAATCATACTAAGACACTCTTACTTTTACAAGGACCAAGATCCATTTTATAATTTTAGCAAATCATTGTTTGTTTTTTAATGTTTTAATTATACATACCCCATCATTTGTACCTCCTTATATATGTAAGATTATAATTAAATTTAGGACTTTTTAAACTGAAATCAACATTCTTACCAAATTTCAATTTTAAATAAGTTTTGCTATATTTGAGGAAAAAAAGTAAAGCAAATGTGTAAAAAAAAAAGCATTATTAACCCTTCATATAATAATAAAAACAATAATAATAACAATAACCATTATTTTTTTTATACAAATATGAAATAAAATTAATTAACTTTTTACCAGATTTGCGCTATAAATCCTCCCAAATTGCTGCACCTCACCCTGGCTGTCACTCTTTCCTGCCAGAAAAAAAAAATCTTCCATACTAAGCATTTAAGAAATATAAGGAAGGGGGTTTTGAAACTATAAACTGAAGCATGATGTCAAGGTTTTAGGTTCTCAGGTCTGGGGATTGCAGATGTTGCAGAAAGATAAAAGAGGTGGAAGCTTTGTTCATAAAATGTCCCGCTGTGAAAGTAAATGGATCTTTGATCTAAATACATTGAAACTGAATGGATTAAACACAGGTGTGGAACTGTTTGCATTCACATGATTGTCTATAAAAGTACCCAGGGATAGGCTGGTCTCACATCCCTTGACAAAGGAGACCGAGATCTCGGAAACAATGTTGGGCATAAGCTGAGTCAGCCAGAGAAAGTACTGACACAAGCCACTACAGGGTCGCCTAGCATTACCAGCCCGATGGAGACCTGAGGAACGGGTCTGGAGGACAGACGTGTCTCCCATCAGTATCCTGACACTGAATCCAACAAAGAGAAGCCTAGTGACCGGAGCCGTGGTCTGGAGTGAACACCCAGCTGTCGGATCTCTGGATGGTTTACTTGTGAGTACAGCCCAATAATCAGGATGTTCTGACGCTGTGGCTAGACAAGGAGAAATGTTCTGACAGCACCTCTGAAGAAAACTTGCAGGTACCTGCTGACTGCGATCCCTTGAGTACATTATAGTGCAATAGCCCTTCACTCCCTCTCTTTTTTTCTGCAGTTTTTTAACTGCATATATGCATGTTGCATGTTGCACATTAGAGCGGTGATACCTATAATTGCATGTGCAGCAAAACCGCATTATACTGATCCTCACCTATCTGAACCACTCTGCAAATAAAACTGCCAGGAATTGATTTAGAATATATATTTTCTAACAAATCAATGATGGACTAGATGAGTCAATAATTGTGACTTGGATATTAACTAGAAGAAACTGATCACTTAAAAAGAGGAGAGATTTTTTTAAACTAAACTCTTCCTTTTTGTTTTGGGAAAATTCTTTATATAATTGCTGTATGAAATACATTTTCATAGTATATGTCTTATATAAGTGTTTTATTTGTGTTTTATGTGTAGTGTAAATTATAGACAATCCTGCAGCTCCACGGCTGGGATCTACGGTTTTGGATAAAACAGATATTATGCACAGATTTTGAATACATTGTGACTAATAAACTGTAATTGTCTGTGTTCAAAAGGAGATATAGGGTGGTGGAAAGTAGCGCACCTCCATGAACTAATTTAATTAGTGAACTAGTAAGGATGAAATAAAATTAGTTTTGTTAGAACCAATTGATAAATAATCAAAACATGGCTATTGCGAAGTATAATAGAATGTTTCATTGTTAAGTATACAGTACTTACAATCAACATTTTATACAATGTATCTTCTGATCTTCTGATATATGATATTATTAAACTATGAACAACAAATGTAAAAAATGTCTACAAATTCTTTCTTAAACCAAGATGACATACGTACCTGACATGCAGCCTCAATATTAAGCACTAGATGGCACTCCAAACCAACTAATACCAGGAAGGAAAGAGGAAATGCATTTCTCAGTCGCTAAATGAAATTCTTGCTGTAGGGATTCCGGCCATGACAGATTTTTTTTTTCAAATTTCTCTGAGCTTCCATCAGCGTTAGTGCCTTCATTACTGGATACATCATCACCTCCACCTTCACTGATTTTAAGAAATGCTGAATCAGAGACTGGATTATCAAACAAGGAGCAGCTTCATACATTTCTTTTTGTTACAAATATCGTGGGATGTGGTCCTGAGTCAGCTGCATTATATCATCCCTGAGGAATCCAAGCATGGCACCTTTGTTGGGAGAATTGCTCAGGATCTTGGACTGGATATAGGTGAGATTAATTCCAGAATGTTACATATTGTCTCTAGAGATGAGAAGGAATATTTCCAGGTTAATCTGCAAAATGGAATCTTGTTTGTTAAGGAGACAATAGACAGAGAATTGCTGTGTCCAGATACACCCTTCTGTATAATTCCTCTGCAGGTTATTGTAGATAAGCCAGTACAAATGTATCATGTAGATGTAGAAATAGAAGATATCAATGACAATAGTCCTGTGTTCTCCTCTAGTGTGACTAATCTTATCATATCAGAAATGAAGCATGCAGGATCTCGTTTCCTATTGAAGATAGCATCTGATCCAGATCTTGGAACAAATTCTATCACCAACTATGAGCTCAGTGCAAGTGATTATTTTGCTTTGGATTTCCAAAAATATATTAATCAAATCAAGTCATTGGAGCTTGTGCTGAAAAAAAATTTAGATAGAGAGAAGCAGTCTGTTCACAATCTCTCCCTTACAGCTTATGATGGAGGAAAACCAAGGCTGAGTGGCACCACACGTATTATTGTCACTGTAGAAGACTTTAATGATAATGCTCCTGTGTTTGATCAGCCATTTTACCAGTGCAGTGTTAATGAAAATGCTGTAGAAGGAACTTTAGTGTTTAAGCTGAATGCCACTGATCTGGATGTTGGGAAAAATGGAGAAATACTATATGATTTTAGCAATATGGTGTCAGGAGAGGCAAATGAAGCATTCATCTTAGACAAATACACAGGAGAAATTAGAGTAAAAGGCAAGTTGGACTTTGAAGTAAAAAAAAATTATGAAATTCAGATTGAAGCTGTTGATAATGGAGATTATCCACATGTTGGACATTGTACAGTTCTAGTGACTGTTGTAGATGTCAATGACAACCCTCCTGAGATGACAGTGACATCATTATCAGCTCCGGTTCATGAAAATTCTCCTCAGGGAACAACAGTTGCCATTATCAGTGTCCACGATAAAGATTCAGGATCCAATGGTAAAGTCCGCTGCTACATTTCTGAGCCTTCACCATTTAAGGTAAATCCAACCTTCAAGAGTGATTTTTCTGTGACTGTGAATGGACCTTTGGATCGAGAAGTGAAAGATGAATATGAAGTTACAATTACTGCAAGAGATGAAGGTTCTCCATCCCTGTCTACCTCAAAAACTCTGAAGATTGATATTAGTGATGCCAATGACAATGCTCCAAGATTTGTCCACTCAGTAGACACAATAATCATTAAAGAGAACAACCCACCAGGGTCTCATATATATACAGCATCAGCTTCTGACCCAGATATTGGGCAGAATTCATTCATTACTTACACAATTAGTGAACGCATAATTGATGGAATTCCTATTTCTTCCTACATTTCCATTAATCCAGAGAATGGGAAGGTCTTTTCTTTAGTATCATTTGACCATGAACAGATTTCTTATTTCCAGTGTCACATAAAGGCCACTGATGCTGGTCTACAAGCCCTCAGCTCTAACCTAACTGTAAACATATTCATTGAGGATATTAATGATAATGCTCCCACATTCACCTCACTTCATTCTGAAATAACAATCAAAGCTTCAAAGTCAGCAGAACCTGGACACCTGATAACTAAAGTGAAGGCCGTGGATCTGGATTCTGGATACAATGCTTTGACATTTTACAAGTTGAAGGATCTTGGAGGATCTGGAAAATCTCCATTTATCATTGCACATCAAACTGGAGAAATCACTTTGAAAAGATCATTTACAGATTCTGATAATGATGAGTACAGATTGCATGTAGTAGCTCAGGATCATGGTGAACCAATCATGACATCAGAGACACAAATCGTCATATCTGTGGTGGAGTCCGGAGAAGAGTTGAAGTTTGATAATCAAGAGTCAAAGGGGAATGGTGATGAATTTTCTGATGAAAATGTTTACTTGGTTGTTGCAATCTGTGTTATATCAAGTATTTTTCTTATTACTCTGATTGTGTTCACTGTGTTAAGATGGCAAAAATACAAAGATGAGGTCAATGAACTAAAAGAAAATTACAGAATCTGCTCCAACACAGGAGGGAGCTGGATGTATTCCCAACACACTCAGTATAACATAAGCTCCAATTCATTTCGACCTAAAAGTGACTTAATAGTTTTCACTCCAAATAACTGTCAGACACCAGGGATTGAAGAGCAAGTCAATCCGCAAGGGGTCGTTTTAAATTCCTCCTATAAGGTAAGACTGATATTATAAATTAGTTTTAGTTTTATAATAGTGTATGAAACATTTTGACTTTACTTAAAAAAGCAAAATTCAAATAATATTCTGTAAAGCAAAGTCTTTATGACTAAACATATAAAACAAGGTAGGATGCTGACAAGGCTCAATATGTTTGTAAGCAGAAATATGTTTATCTAGATGAATGCAAAACTTAATCAGGCAGAAGTAAATTTTCCCTTATTAAGTTAAATGTTCCTTTCCATATCCACATATAAAATCAGACTCATTTTATACTCCCAAATTCTGGAAGTCATGACCTTTGGTATCATATTTTTCAAGAAAAGCCTGATTAGTGACATGTATAGAGGCAAAACATATATGTTACATGAGTATCCATAAAAACCATTGCTAAGTCATTTTATGTTGATGGATCTCAAGGCTGTGCTAAAGTGTTGACATTTTTGGCATTCTTAAGTCACATTTGTCCATCTCTAATAAAGTGGGTAAGACTAATATCGGATAATAGAGTTACAACTTCCGCTCACCATTGCCGGTATTCACTTTGCCTCAAATGTCCCCTGTAGAGAGTTGAGCATAATTTGTGATGAAATGCACACAGAGGTGTAAGATACTCATCTAACACTCCTGATTCAAATCTCCTCATCAAGACCAGCATGAATAATGCAAGTCTTTATAATTTGGGCATGAAGTTCATGTTATGACTTTAACAACTACGTCTCTTTTATTATTTAATTTGCCTTAGCAGTAGTAATTTAGAAGTAATTACTATAGTTGAATTAACTGCCTAACAATACACCCAAGTCTTTTTCAGTGACAGTTTTACTCAGTGTTTTATAATTTTATAAATTATTGTATATTTTTCTTTCAGCCACATTACATTTGTTTGTACTAAACCTCAAATACTGAAATCCTTCTATAATAATTCATTACCCTTTCATGATTACCTTGCAAACCTTAGCATAATCTATAAATAATAATACTCTACTCCTTATACCCGCAACAAGATTGTCAATAAAATACTAAAAGAAAAGGACCCACTACTAAACCTTGTGGTATCCCATTCCTTATCTAATCAGAACAAGTACAATCAAAATAACCCAATCTTCTCTATAATTGAGCCAGTTATTAATCCACTTAGGCTTTCCTCACATCTGCAATTATTGTAATTTGCGGCAGATCTGGCAGATGTCACCGCATCTGCCGGATCTGCTGCATAACGGCCGACTTGTGGCACCGATCCAGCAAGCCCTATTCATCCACTATGGGGCTTGCGGTCAGGTGTGGCAAGTGCGGTATTGCCGAATCTGGTAGATCCATCACTTGTGGCCGTACAAAAAAACGCTGCTAGCAGTGGTTTTTTTGCAGTGCTGCAAGTGCCAGAATCGGCAAACCGCACTTGCCGCACCTGACCACAAGCCCCATAGAGAATGAATGGAGCTTGCCAGATCGGTACCAAAAATCAGCCATTACACAGCAGATCCGGCAGATGCTATGACATTTGCTGGATGTACCGCAAATTACAATAATCGCAGATGTGAAAGCAGCCTGAGGCTGCTTTCACATCAGCGTTTATTTGAAATCGCGGCAGATGCGGTGAAAAAACGACATCTGCCACGATTACTGCATTCCGGCTGCACTTGCGGCACGGTTGCGGGACAGTTGCGGCAAGCCCCATACAATGTATAGGCGGGCTTGCGGCAGGTGCGGCAAGTGCGTTTTTTTTCCGCGGCCGCACCTGCCGCAAGTGCCAAAACCGCACTTGCCGCACCTGCCGCAAGCCCGCCTATACATTCTATGGGGCTTGCCGCAACTGTGCCGCAACCGTGCTGCAAGTGCAGCCGGTAAGCGGTAATCGCGATAGATGCGTTTTTTTCACCGCATCTGCAACGATTTCAAATAAACGCTAATGTGAAAGTACCCTAACACATATATTACCTAGTCCCACTGGTCTCATAATTCATGTTTTTTAAAAGGCCAGATAGTGAATATCCATGGCATTGCCCAAATTCAAACTGGAGTTTGCATCCGCATAGAAGCTGATCAAATTAGTTTGACAGGAACAAACGCTAATAAACTCATGCTAATCCTGGGTTATGTGGTTACTTTTATTGAGATACCCCAGGACAGCAATGCTTAGAAAAATATCAAATATGTTGTTAACAATTGAGATTAACCTTACCATCCTATAGTTTCCATGCTCACCTTTTATTCCTTTTTGAATATTAACACTACATTTGCTGTGTGTCAGTCCGCTGGTATGGACCCTGTTTTATGGAATATATAACAATTACAAATAATTTTGTATCTATCAGAGTACTTTATTACTGCAGTAGTATTGTAGTGATTTGTCTACTTTAGTGTCTTGCGTTATACAGGTGATGTTTAACACCTGAGGGACCAAGCCATTTTTTGTTTTTGTTGTTGTTTGCTGTTTCCTTGCCTCATAACTTGCTATAAGTTTTATATTTTACTGTTAATAAAGTGAATGACTCCATTCATTTTATCATATAATGTACTAAAAAGTGGGAAAATAATTCCAAATCTAGCAAAATAATCACATCATCAACAAACACTAGTGACCCAGTGCCATTGGAAGCCATGCATGCACGGCCATCACACTGCCTCTACTATTTTTTAAGCCTAATGATGGTCTGTTTCTCTTCCATTGAAATCTCCTTTGATTGAATCTTGTGGGTTCACAGCGACAGCTTCCAAATGCACATGCTACACCTGGAATCAGCTGCAGACCTGCTTAATTGAAGATGGGTTAATGAGTGAATAGCCCATGAAGCCCTTAAACAGCTTTTGCGTTAATTGAGAATTCTGGACCTAATTGTATATATAGAAACATATAATTACTGAACAAAAATATATACTCGACACTTTTGTTTTTTCTACCATTTTTCATGAGCTGAACTCAAAGATCTAAGACTTTTTCTATATACAAAAGTAATTTTTCTCTTTTTTCACATGCTGTTCTCAAATTTGTCTAAATCGCAAGTGTGGCATATCAAGATGCTGATTAGACAACACGACTATTGCTCAGGTGTGCCTTAGTTTTGCCACAAAATATGGCCTCTCTAAAATGAGTGGCTCAGCTTGTGAAAAATGACAACAAAATCTACAGTGTATATTTGTGTGCAATATATATATACATATCGATTTATATATATACACATACAAATAAATATTTATAAATATATGTGTATATGTACATGAGTATATATACCTGAGTATATATGTATATATATATATATATATATACTAGATGGTGGCCCGATTCTAACGCATCGGGTATTTTAGAATATATATGTAGTTTATTTATGAAGATTTAAGAATAATGCAATGAGCAATCAGTAAGGTACCGTCACACTTGGCGACGCTCCAGCGATCCTGACAACGATACGACCTGGTAGGGATCGCTGGTGAGATGTCAAACAATCAGATCTCACCAGTGACACAGGAACGATTTCTGCGGTCAATGGGACCCTGTCACTCTGAGGTCGTTGTTCCTGTGAAACAAACCGATGCATGCTGCCCAGCGGGGTCCCAACGATCAAAAAATGGTCCAGGCCGTTCTAACATGAGCAGCGATCTCACAGCTGGGGCCTGGTCGCTGCTGCATGTCACACTGAGCAAGCTCGCTAGTGTCGGTTGGGGTGCTTCCGATGTGAGCAGCCAGGAGATGACCAGCCAGCGCCAGTCTTCTCCCGGCTGCGTTGCCGCTGACCTCCGTGAGGCAGGAGATGACCCGTGGCTACTGGCGGTAGCGGTGGCGTGCGTGGTCCAAATCCCATGCCAATTTGCGGCTGGAATGCACCTGTTGCTGATTGGTTGTGGCCAGGTGCAACCAATCAGCAACGCGGGATTTACGTTACAGACAGACAGAATTGAGAAAGGACCTCCGGTTCCGAAATGTCGCCACACCATTGGCAATAAAGGTTCACTTGACATCTATCTGGTGCTGCTTTTTCCTTTTTTGGATTGTTTACATGGACACTTGACCAGCATTGAGAAAGCGCTGCACAAGTCTGGTAATATCTGGTGCTGTTCGGTTTTTTTTCATTCACACACATATATATATATATATATATATATACATATGAATTTTTTTATATTTACATAAAATCAAAGTCGGGTCCAGAATTATGTGGATGAAAAGGGTAAGAATGTTTTGTACTTTTGACCTTAAGGCTCCATATCTCACCATCTACTACTTGTGATGAGTGAGCATGCTCTCTGCTACTCGTTACTCGCAGGAGTATCCCGGTACTCGGGATATTCGGTGAGCACCGAGTACCTCCAAGGTGCTTGGACTCATCACTAATCATTATCGATGTGACACAAGTATACAGCCCCCTTCAGTGCACAATGTGAGCTGGCACCTCAAAGAGAGCAGATTGATTGTTAGGCTCCCTCTGGGTGGCACAGCAAGGCGTTGTATGCTGCATATGCTGTGACGATTTAAAAAAGCCTACCCTTTCGCCTTTTCCGGATGTCTGTGGGTGGAGCCCATCACTCATTGACTTGCACAGGCCTCGGTGCTCGAGCACCTGAGCATCTTGAAGTGCTCGACCAGAGCATCGAGCACCCGAGCATTTTAATGCTTGCTCATCACTATCCACTACAGCACTTCAGTTGGAGCGTGAGGCTACCTTCATTTATTTGACAATCATCTCGGCTATATCATACATAAATTTGACTTGTAATTAATTAACATATAATTACACATGCAGATTGTTGTTGTGTCACTGCATTGTTTTTGTTTTGCTCCTAAAAATCTTCATTTAAATTTTAATTAATTTGTAAGTATTTTTTAAATCCACCTTTCATTTTTCAACACTGCCTGAATACTCCCTGGCATGCTGTCAACCAGATTCAAGCAATTTTCAACTGAAATCTAATTCCTGGTCTCTTCTACTCGTTCCCAATGTTGGGGAATACTGGTTGACTACAAGCATTCAACTTTATTGAGGTCTGGTCACTGTGAGGGCCAATGCAGCAGCTCTACTTTATTGTCATTGAACCATTTCTTTGCCAATCTCGATGTACACTTCAGGGTACTGTCCCTCTGGAAACTTTGCTGTCCTTTTCATACTCATAAAACTGAAGTGTATGAAGTAACTTTTCTTGTAGAATACTCATATGTAGCTCAGCATTGAGTACATAATCATTCCTGGTCAAGTATCCTTTGGTTGTGAAACAACCCCATGTGAACAGCTTTTCTCCACCAAACTTGACATTTCCTTCAATTTCTCAATCTTTTAACCCCTTTCTCCCTTGTATTTTCCAGCCCCATTGCACCCATCAGAGCCTATTCCATTAACTTTTGTCTCATTACTCTAAATGACCCATTTCCAATATTCTACTGTCAGATTTTCATACTTTTTTGCTAATTAGATGATGCTCTTAATAACACAGTTGATATGGAGGTTTCTTCATTTTTTTTGGGCCACCATTCCAGACTTTT
This sequence comes from Allobates femoralis, assembly GCA_033576535.1. Classification (NCBI taxonomy): domain Eukaryota; kingdom Metazoa; phylum Chordata; class Amphibia; order Anura; family Aromobatidae; genus Allobates; species Allobates femoralis. The sequence goes on along the minus strand of JARQOC010000004.1, from coordinate 569,723,473 downwards.
TTTAATGTGCACTACTTGGTGCTTGCATGGACCTTTGTGATCTCACACAAAGATAGTGGGGACATTCTTCATCAATGGAAACCTCAATGCCACTGGATATCTGAAATTGTTACATGATTCAGATATCCAGTGGCATTGAGGTTTCTATTGATGAAGAATGGCCCCTCTATCTTTTTACACCATATACCACACCATACCATCAATTTTTGTGTTCCAACAGTCTTGGAGGGATCTATCCACTGTGGGTTAGTGTCAGCCCAATAGCGGTGGCTTTGTTTGTTAACTTCACCATTCACAAAAAAGTTTGCCTCATCACTCATCTGAAGGCAATTGTCTATGCTGTGAAGATACGAGATGTGCAGGATCTGAAACAACGGATACTGGTAGCCTGTGCTAGCATTTCTTCTGCGATGTTGCTATCAGTGTGTCAAGAGTGGGAGAAGAGGGTTGCATTGACAATCTAACAGAATAGGCAGCACTTTGAACACATTTTATAAGTGGTCATAAACTTGTAAATAACTCATGAAATAATGAAGTTATGTTAAAACCAAGCACACCATTGTTTTACTTATGAAATTCTCAATAAGTTTGATGTGTCACATGACCCTCTTCTCATTGTAAAAAATAAAGTTGGATCCAAAATGTCTGACTTCAAAATGGCTGCCATGGTCACCACCCATCTGGAAATGTTTTCCCCCTCCCATATACTAATGTGCCACAAACAGGAAGTTGATATCACCAACCATTCACATTTTATTTAGGTGCATCCATATAAATGGCCCACCCTGTATATTAGGAGGGTTGTAACAAAAAATAGTGTATTACATATTACATACTATCCCCAAAATTTATATATATGAAATTGAGTCAGTTTTGTGCCTGGTGCCTAACGTGTTTAATGTGTATCATTTATGCCACTTAAAAATCTTATACTTAATTCAAACAGCTGTAAACTTTAGTAGAAGTTATTCTAATATCCAGACTATAAAGGATGACTATTGTAGATGTTATATCAAGCAGTCCAATGCTCCACTAGTATTCTGTGTCCCTCATGATCACTTATAAATGTGGGTAAACAAGGATGGCCATCACAGATATGGTGCACAAGGAGAGCAACATGTAGAAAAACAAGAGCTTGGTCTTTATCTGGGGATACAGAGACTCTTTTACTAAGTGGAAATCAACTTGTTATCTAAATGTAACAGTTTTATTTTTCTTTAGCATGTGCACCAAATATCCATTATATTAATCTTAGCAAGCTCAGATCAGTCTCTCCTGCTTAGCAGTAATTACACAGATTAAGAGAAAACTATGCAGCTACTTATCTCAGTGAAAGGGTAGAGCATTCATAAGTGCCATGCACCTAGGATTTAAGGAAGCAGTAAGGGAGGTCGGCACTACTACTACTACTTTACTAACTGCAGATTATAAGACGTATATAAATTTCAGTCTGAGGCTATTTTGATAAAAAGTGTATCTAAAAGTCATAAAATATGGTAATTATTTCTACAAAACAAAATAAGAATTTGATGCTAATTTGCGATATATGCATCTGACTAGCTAGTCATGTAGCTACTCTCTACCCATGGGACATAAAATCTTTATTAAGCACTGGGGAGGCCTACTTGATTAAGGGTTGAAGAAGTCATATTTAGAATATGCTATCTAGATTGGACAAGAGTTGAAAATATTACATATCATGAAGATAAAGCACCAACTATGTAAGGGCCCTTTCACACTTGCGGTTTTTTCCTGATTTGGAAGATCAGGAAAACACCTGATTCTTACAGGATTCATTTTTTTGCCCATTCTCTTTAATGATTTCAGGAGAAAACATGAAGCAACAAGATTCTACCTGACAAAATTAAAGTGAATGGGCAAAATACTGTACGAATCGGGTTTTGCCTGATCTTCCAAATCAAGGAAAAAAAGGCAAGTGTGAAAGGCCCCTTAATGAGAAAGTTAGAAAAACTTTTTTTAAGAAAATGCAACCATAATGACATGTATTTCCTTAAAAGAAGAGAAGGATAAGTTGATACAATATATATTCCCCTGACAAGTATACAACTTACTTCAGATATTTTTTATAATGTTTATTATTTACTAATATTGATTTAAGGTATTACCAATATGGAGTCATAATGAAGTACAGTATGATGGTGAAATTGCTACAACTCCAATAATATTTTATTTTGTTTTATTTTTTAGTTTTCTAGTAATAAAGGTGTTGCAGTAGTTAATCTTCTCTATGCTTGATGTATTATTTATCTATCTCTCTATTACTCTAAGATACTACTACTTTTAGAGTAATGATTACAAGGAACAAGATCCATTTTAAAATTTTAGCAAATGATTGTGTGTTTTTTACCTTTTTAATTATACCTACCCCATCATTTCTACATTCTTATGTATGTTAGATTAAATTCAAATTTGGGACTTTTTAAACTAAAACCAATATTTTTACCAAATTTCAAGTTTCAATATGTTTAGCCATGGGAGGAAAAAAAGTAAAATAAATATGTAAAAAAAAGATTATTAACACTTTAAATAATAACAAAAACAATAATAATAACAATAGTAATTTTTTTTATACAGGTGTGAAATAAATTAGTTTTGTTAGATCCAATTGATAAATAATAAAAACATGGCTCTTGCAAAGTATAATAGAGAGTTTCATTGGTAAGTATACTTACAATCAACATTTTATCCATCTTCTTAAAGACATTATCTGATATTATTAAATTGTGAACATCAAATTTAAAAAAATGTCTACAAATTCTTTCTCAAACCAAAATGACATACATACCTGACATGCAGCCTCAATATAAAGCACTAGATGGCACTCCAAACCAACTAATAGCAGGAAGGAAAGAGGAAATGCATTTCTGCAACGTGAAATGAAATTCTTGCTGTAGGGATTCCGGCCATGACAGATTTTTTTTAATTTCTCCGAGCTTCCATCAGTGTTAGTGCCTTCATTACTGGATACATCATCACTTCCACCTTCTCTGATTTTAAGAAATGCTGAATCAGAGACTGGATTATCACACAAGGAGCAGCTTCATCCATTTCTTTTTGTTACAAATATGGTGGGATGTGGTCCTGAGTCAGCTGCATTATATCATCCCTGAGGAATCCAAGCATGGCACCTTTGTCGGGAGAATTGCTCAGGATCTTGGACTGGATATAGGTGAGATTAATTCCAGAATGTTACATATTGTCTCTAGAGATGATGAATATTTCCAAGTTAATCTGCAGAATGGAATCTTGTTTGTTAAGGAGACAATAGACAGAGAGGTTCTATGTCCAGATACACCCTTCTGTATAATTCCTCTGCAGGTTATTGTAGATAAGCCTGTGCAGATGTATCGTGTAGATGTAGAAATAGAAGATATCAATGACAATAGTCCTGTGTTCTCCTCTAGTGTGACTAATCTTATCATATCAGAAGTGAAACATGCAGGATCTCGTTTCCAATTGCAAATAGCATCTGATCCAGATCTTGGAACAAATTCTATCACCAACTATGAGCTCAGTGCAAGTGATTATTTTGCTTTGGATTTCCAAAAATATATTAATCAAATCAAATCATTGGAGCTTGTGCTGAAAAAAAATTTAGATAGAGAGAAGCAGTCTGTTCACAATCTCTCCCTTACAGCTTATGATGGAGGAAAACCAAGGCTGAGTGGCACCACACGTATTATTGTTACTGTGGAGGACTTTAATGATAATGCTCCTGTGTTTGATCAGCCATTTTACCAGTGCAGTGTTAATGAAAATGCTGTAGAAGGAACTTTAGTGTTTAAGCTGAATGCCACTGATCTGGATGCTGGGAAAAATGGAGAAATAGTGTATAATTTTAGCAAAATGGTGTCAGGAGAAGCAAAGGAAGCATTCATCTTAGACAAATACACAGGAGAAATTCGAGTAAAAGGCAAGTTGGATTTTGAAACCAGAAAGATATATGAAATTCAGATTGATGCTATTGACAATGGAGATATTCAATATGTTGGACATTGCAAAGTTCTAGTTACTGTCATAGATATCAATGACAACCCTCCTGAGATGACAGTGACATCATTATCAGTTCCTGTTCCTGAAAATTCTCCTCAGGGGACAACAGTTGCCATCATCAGTGTCCACGATAAAGATTCAGGAGCCAATGGGAAAGTTCAATGCTACATTTCTGAGCCTTCATCATTTAAGGTAAATCCAGCTTTCATGAGTGATTTTTCGTTGATCGTGAATGGACCTTTGGATCGAGAAGAGAAAGATGAATATGAAGTTACAATTACTACAAGAGATGAAGGCTCCCCATCCCTGTCTACCTCCAAAACTCTGAAGATTGATATAAGTGATGTCAATGACAATCCGCCAAGGTTTGTCCAGTCAGTAGATACAATAATAATTAAAGAGAACAATCCACCGGGGTCTCATATATATACAGCATCAGCCTCTGACCCAGATATTGGGCAGAATTCGTTTATTACTTATTCAATTAGGGAACGCACAATTGATGGAATTTCTATTTCATCCTATATTTCCATTAATCCAGAAAATGGGAAGGTTTTTGCTTTAGTATCATTTGACCATGAACAGATTTCATATTTCCAGTGTCAGATAAAAGCCACTGACGCTGGTCTACAAGCCCTCAGCTCTAACCTTACTCTAAACATATTCATTGAGGATATTAATGATAATGCTCCCACATTCACCCCACTTCATTCTGAAATAACAATCAAAGCTTCAAGGTCAGCAGAACCTGGACACCTGATAACTAAAGTGAAGGCCGTAGATCTGGATTCTGGATACAATGCTTGGACATTTTACAAGTTGAAGGATCTTGGAGGATCTGGAAAATCTCCATTTATCATTGCACATCAGACGGGAGAAATCACTTTGAAACGATCATTTACAGATTCTGATAATGATGAGTACAGATTGCATGTAGTAGCTCAGGATCATGGTGAACCGGTTATGACATCAGAGGCACAAATCATTATATCTGTGGTGGAGTCTGGAGAGGAATTGAAGTTTGATAATCAAGAGACCAAGGGGAATGGAGATGAATTCTCTGATGCAAATGTTTACTTGGTTGTTGCAATCTGCATCATATCAAGTATTTTTCTTATTACTCTGACTGTGTTCACTGTGTTAAGATGGCAAAAATACAGAGATGAGGTCAATGAATTAAAAGAAAATTACAGAATCTGCTCCAACACTGGAGGGAGCTGGATGTATTCCCAACACACTCAGTATAATATAAGTTCCAATTCATTTCGACCTAAAAGTGACTTAATTGTCTTCACACCAAATAACTCTCAGACACCAGGAAATGAAGAGCAATTTAATCCACAAGCGGTCGTATTAAACTCTTCTTATAAGGTAAGATTGATAATAAAAAATAGTTTAAATTTATAATAGTGGATGAATTTTTTTTAAAATCTTATTCGATTTAGCTCATTTAGTACTTATAATTTAATATTTTTGAAAAACTGGTAAATAAATCTCTGTATGATTGAATGCATGCAAAGCAAGATGCATCGAAGGCTCTAGTGCATTCAAAAGCATGAATTTATATACTTAGCCAGAAAAGAACTGGAAGGAAGAGAAGCACAAATAGGGTCTTATCCAGTTCAAAATGGAAGAATATTGTTTTGGATATGCTCGCCTTACATGGTTGTGAGGGTCACAACCACCATAAACACACGTAATCGGCTACTGCAGAAGCCCGCACTGTGTGCACAAGGAAATTAAAGCTGAATTGAGATTCCAATTTTGCATTGCTGATCGAATATAAATCCCTGATTAATTTGATTTAAAGCGTAACCGTCATTTAAATTTTTATTTAATAATAATGTAGAGCAAGTGATTTTATTAAACTTTCAAATATACTTCATAAGAAAAACCTGGTAGAAAACCATTTATAAAACATCTATCAAATTCCTGAAGTAGGTGGGTTTATAAACCTCACATATAAGAGTGAGGTGGTGGGGCCTACACAGTGTGACAGGGTACAAATCAGTGTATTAGATTACCTCAGACAAAGAACTCCATGATGTCAGCACAAAGCTGCTCTAATTTTATCTCCTGCATTAAGATCACTCTTCTACAACTGATGGCTCCACACAGCTCCTTAGATAATAACAGGGAGCATAGCATGTAGATGCAAGAGATAAGATTGCCTGTCTTTGTGCTGTCAGCCTTGATCTCCCTGTGCCTCATGTAATCTAATAAAGTCATCAGCTGAGGACGCTAAGTAGGCTCCGCCTCCTCCACCCTTATTTGTTGATATGTCCATATTCAGTGTGTGGAGCTTGAAGATGGAACTCTCTGAGAATTAACATATGTTTGCTTCAGACACAGTCTAGTGGAGACATCTTGTGGAAGATTTATGAATGGTTTTCTACCAGAATTACCAGATATACTCGTGTATAAGCCGACCCGTGTATAAGCCGACCCCCCTACTTTTGCCCCCAAAATCTGGGAAAACCTATTGACTCGTGTATAAGCCGAGGGTGGACCCCAGCACAGGTATACAGCCCCCAGCAGTGTGGTATACAGGCCCCCCAGTGGTATACGGGCCTCCCCAGTGGTAGTATACAGCCCCCAGCAGTGTGGTATACAGCAGCCTCCCCAGCGGTATATACAGGCCCCAGCAGTGTTACAGCAGCCTCCCCAGTGGTACATACAGCAGCAGCCCCAGTGGTAGTATACAGCAGCCCCAAAGGTATATACAGCAGCCCCAGTGGTAGTATACAGCAGCCCCAGAGGTATATGCAGCAGCCCCAGTGGTAGTATACAGCAGCCCCAGAGGTATATACAGCAGCAGCCCCAGAGGTATATATAGCAGCAGCCCCAGAGGTATATACAGCAGCAGCCCCAGAGGTATATATAGCAGCAGCCCCAGAGGTATATATAGCAGCAGCCCCAGAGGTATATATAGCAGCAGCCCGCCCGCCACCCCCATCAGTATACAGGCGCCCCCCATCAGTATCCAGGGCCCCCCTCTTTGCTCCGCAAACCTGTAAAGTAAGATCATTATACTTATCACTGTCCTGTCGCCGCCGTGCCCGCCGCTGCCATCGCGCTCCTCCGGCTTCATCCGGCTTCTTCCGGCTTCCTCCTCTGGCGCACAGACAATGACGTAAATGCCTGCGCCCACCAGAGGAGGACGCCGTATGACTCGCGTATAAGCCGAGGGGGGGACTTTTCAGCCCAATTTTTGGGCTGAAAAACTCAGCTTATACGTGAGTATATACGGTACCTTATGAAGTGTTTAATAAACATCTCTTGCTCTACATTATTATTAAATAAAAATTTAAACGGCGGTTACACTTTAAATGATTTATTAGCCAGCATGTTTCATAGCGACTTGCTACTTCCTTAGTGCATAATCACATTATATCGACAGATATGTATAGGTTTATAAGCAAAAAAAAAGAAGCGCACAATTCAAAATTCAAAAAAGCCCGCCAAAGTGCTGTAGAATACAGAAATTGTTTAAATATTATTAAAAAGTCTCCAAAACATTTTTTTCTTTAAAACAGAGCCCCTAATAAAATTAAGTGCTTAAAACCATAATTTCATATTGATTAGAACTCTTGTTGTACAAGATTTAGGATTTCATCTTGGGTTGAATCTGGAAACTACCCCTAGGCTACAACAAATTCACAGTTATCAGAGATGACAAGTAGAAACAGAATGAACATTAGATAGCTCATGAGATCAGAAGTTGATCAAACTGAGGAACCATGCAAGATAAATTAATGAATCATACAAAGTAGCTTAAAAGTGGAATGTAATACTCAATAATGTGTGTTAGATAGCTAGTATATGGACTCATTTATCAAGTTAAAATGAAGTGCTCCAAAATGTGTATTAGATAATATATGAATCCATTTATTGAGTTAGTGGAGGGATCAATCCCAACTTTGTGTCTATAAGTATATATAATTTGTGAGATACTTCCTGTGGTGTCCTCTGTTATTAGTGGATGGCTGAAGGGGAATTGCTGTATTTGGTTTACACGTGGTTATCACTACTAGGATAAAATCAGGAGAAATAGACACAAAAGATGGAAATTGAATAGAATTAAATGAGGGGAGTGGAAAGGAAAACTATTATCATGGATTAATTCCCTGCGTAGGTGGCGTGACACTATACTGACTGCGTAGATAGGGTTCAAGAGAGCTCAGATGGTCTGGGCTTTCTTGAACCCCATAAACTCTGGCAGCATAGTGTCACACCACCTATGCAGTGGATAAAATCTAGTCTCCAGCACTTTAATTCATGTTGGCTCACAGTACAATCCTGCTGATATGGATCTGAATTTTTTTTTTAAATAAAACCTCTCTATAACTCTTTCATACATAGATATGAATGAATATATAGTTATTCTTGTTTCATTCTTCTGAATATATATACCAGGGCATGAGCAGCACAATGATTTCATATTTAATGAGTTCCGGTAAGGATATCCCATTTAGTTAATTACATCATAAAGCATTTTAACTTAAAATCTTCTAATAATGAAACTCTCTTTAACAAGTCTCCATATGGAGGAATAAATTCTGTCTGTATCCCAACATATATTTTATAATAAAAAAAATAGAAAGTCCTTCATGATTACAGCTTTCCTTTCAGCAATTCCCCTTGAGCTGTCTACAATAACAGAGGACGTAACAGGGACTGCCTCACAAATTATACATATCTATTGACACAAAGTTAGGACCAGTCTCTCCAAAAGCTTGATAAACAGAACAATATACTAGCTACCACACATTTTGGAGTACTCCATTTTAACTTGATAATTGAATCCTTGTCTAACAGACATTGTTGAGTATTACATGCTACTTTTAAGTTACTTTGTATGATTCCTTAATTTATTTTGTACGATTCCTCAATTTGATTAATTTCTGATTTCATGAGCTATTTTATGTTCGCTCTGTTACTTGTCATCTCTGGTAACTTTTAAATTATTGTAACCTAGAGGAAGTTGCCTAGTTCATCGATGGATGAAATCCTGCCCATTGCTATACAACAGGAAATCTAATCAGTATGCATACATTTTTAAACAATTAATTTTATTAGAGCTTCATTTTAAACAAAAAGATGTTTTTCAGACCTTTTTACATAATTATTTGATTTTCTGATATTATCTCGATGATTCCATAGGTAATGGTATTATGTATGCAGTTTTAACCATTAAGCTATTTCTGTATTCAACTTCATTGCATCGTGATTGGCACATAAATGTATATATATCTACAGTAGCTGAATTGATAGTTTTTATTAATTTTATATCTGAAGAATCTGAGTAAAAAGCGATCAAAGAAGTTGTATATAAGAAACTAGTACCGAAAAAATCTTCCACCCCTTTGCACAAAAAATCCCTCATGGGCCATGGTCACACATGCCCCTGCAATTTTTTAAGCCTTTAGAAAACCGGATCCACGTTTCTAAGGGTGTCAATAGTGTCCCCTGAGGTCCTGGGCGTTTTTGGGAAAATTTTGGACTTAGTCATTTTTTCACCAAAAAGACATATGCGTAAATGCATGGTGCCTATATGTGGCATGCATTAACTCATGCGTCTCCCATAGGGCCCCATGTTAAAAAAACGCATGCATTTTTATAAAGCACCCCAAAATGCTGCTAGCAGCGTTTTTGATACGCTGCGTAAAAATGCATGTGTTTTTTGAAAAACGCACATAACACATATTTGTTTTTGGGCTTTGAAAAAATGTCCAAAATGTTCCCAAAAATGGATTTAAGCAAAAAACAGCTGGTATGTGTGAGCCTGGTCATATAGCTCGGTTTACTAAAAAATAAAAATGTTAAAAATTTCAGAATATGGTGACAAAAAATTGATTATTATAAAAAATACGTTGTACTGTCTGATAACAGTAAAGCATAAAAAGGATATATATCTGGTATTGCTGTGATTGTACTGACTCAAATAATAAAGCTGTCTTATCACTTTCAGCATATGGTGAGCCACACAAAAAATAATTATTCTTGTACCACTGTATATTTAATCATTCTACCTCCCAAAAATCAGAACAAACATCGGTGCACATTTATTCTGCGCTCTTTGCTGAGCACTTACGTCAGGGGTTTTGTGTAAATCCTCAAAACCGTAATTCAGATTCAGTCACTTTGCTGGCCATCTTGTCTCTGTTTTGGCTGTGTCCTATCAGTTTTTTAGCATCTGTTTTTATTTTATTATTATTATTATTTATTTATATCTGTTTAGCGCACAACTTCAGTATACACCTAAAAAAAGATGGATACCACCAGAACAGATGCCTTATGAAATCCAAAGTGTCTCCATCTGCCTCACTATAGTAAGTTGCTCTGTCCAGGGTTTTGTCTGAATCACATTTTTAGGGAATTTACTCGGAAATCCTGATTAAAAGTGCTCACCACAAAATACTGAAATGTGAACCAAGGCTGATACTGAAAGCAATCAAAAAATGTTCTGTACCCAAAATGTTACCTAGAAAATGCCTAACTTTATCCTGTAATAAAATAGCCCCCATACAGGTTGGTAATCCTTAACTGGAAATATAGGGAGCTTCCACCTTACTGGTAGAAAAAAAGCGGATCCCAAACCAAAAACAATCCAATTAAAAAATGCACTCCCACTTCAAAATACCCTGCCTTTCTGAGCCTCATTGTGCCTAAACCATCGTAAATGACCATGAGTGTGGCATTATTGTTGTGGGGAGAGAGCACTTAACATCTTACAGGTTGTGTCTCCCGAAGCACAAACTGGGCACAATGTTTGGTCATAACAGTAGGTTGGCATATCTGAAATTCTCCAGAAAAAAAGGCTTGGCATGGATGTTACAAAATAGTGATTGCAGCCAATGATGAATTGAGAGGTGCAAATTAAGCAATGGGGTTAATTTTGTGTTTTTTCTACTTTTTTGACACCTCTGAGATTGCAATACAGTGGCCAAATTGGTGTTCTAAAAATTAGTTGTTTTTTTTATTCACTTGTGCCCAAATCTCCTTACAATATAAATTCTTTTAATTTCTAATAAATATACAGATTCTACTTAAATTATTTTTGTGTGCAAATGCAGATATTTGTAAAACTTCAGCAGAATTCCATTCCACTCAAATTTATTCATCTCTAGTTCCGGACAAGATGTGAGAGATAATTGTCTTTTATTATTGCCAAGAAAGCTATTTCCTTTATTTAACCTGTTCTCCAATTTACGTCATGTGTGCAGAGTCCAGTAGGGTGGCCTTTTGAATTTTTCAGCTGACAGATTGTTATTTTGTCAACTCCAATTGTTTTCAAGTGCTGGCCAAGGTTTTTAGGCACTGCACCCAGTGTGCCGATTACCACTGGGACCACCTTCATTGGATTGTGCCAGAGTCTTATTATTATTATTATTATTATTAGTAGTAGTAGTAGTAGTAGTAGTAGCATTACAAATGTTTTCATTTTTTTCATATTAATTTTGGAGATAAAAGACACTCATGTATTAAAGTTTTACATTACTTGAAGAGGGGTTGTTGATAATTTAAAAACATTGCATTTTAAAAAAGAAAATATTGAAAAAAATAATTCATACATAAACTTTGTAGATTATTCATATGTTTAAATCTTTAAATATATATATGTGAACATGAAAAAATAAACAATTAAATGTCTATTAATACAGAATCTTAATTCTTGAATAAGGTATTTAACGAAAGCTGCTAGAAATCAATATAGCTGTCCTGTGTGCAAAATGAGAAAACCATAGAAAACAGTAAATAAATTCTCTTAACTGCACATATGGGTCCCTAAAATATACACACTTTGAATAATTATTAAGTCAGATATATTTAATTTTTAACATGCTTAAAGTCTACAGATATTTAATTGTTTTGTCAACACCTTTGTTTAAATTGTTTATTTTTTGTTTTTGAAGTTTTTTTAGACGTTATAATTATTTCAACTGTGTATACATATATCATAAACATATATAATGAAAATGTTTGTAATATGCACTACGAAGAAGTACAATAAAGCATAGGAGATTCTAAGAAAGTAAATAATTAAATCCAACATTCCAACACCTTTGGAATTACAGTGATTTATTTTTATCAAATTTGCCAAATGGTTTAGAAAAGATTCATATAAGCATAACTATGATTATTATTTTTTTCATAAGTGTGTTCAAGAAAAAATTAACTTACTAGCTGTTAGACCATTAGTGTTACGCTATCATGGAACTTATACGATATATTAATGGTCTGTCTTTATTGATTTCCAGGTAGTAATAATATTTTGAAATGTTCAATGACTATATTAAGCTTGTATGTTTATCAGTTATTTTGGGTTAATTTAATTGGGTTAAAATTTAAATTTAAGGTCAATACATTTTAGAATATGATATAATTACATACAACCACCATGGCTTCATGATAAGCAACTTTTATAAAACAGATCTTTCTTTTTCTGAAGTGCTGACCAGTATCTCTGGATAATATTGGCAGTGGAAAGTAATTTTGGACTTTCCTTAAACATGTTCTTGTTTTTAATATGTGGTTATGCAACAGATTTCAAGCAAATTGTCTCAAGAGCAATTTTTGTTTTTGAAGTCTCCTTTGGTAAAACATGTTTGTGATGGAAAGTTTGTTTATCCCAGAGATTTGTACATTTAGGATCAAATATATCATTTGTATTTTTGTAAAAAGTTTCAAATATGACTGACAATAGTTTATATATATATATATATATATATATATAGTAAGAAGAAAAGTGTAAGAAAAAACTTCCTAGAAAGGAAGAAAAGATAGAAGTGATTATTTCTATGAACTTTTATAAAAATGTGATGTCAATTTGCCATACCTGCAGTTAATTAGCTATTGTCTGACGTGATATATGGTATGTTCTTTATTAAGCACTGGAGAGACCCACTTAAATAAAGGGGTTGTCTAACAAAAAAAATAAATTTTAATACATCTGGAAATAAAAATAATAATTTCCAAAATTGGATATGTTAAAAAAAATGTTTCTGTGCTGAGATAATTTTATATATAATTATACATAAATATTATATTATATATAATTATATATTTTATATATTATGTGTCTCTGCTATGTATTGTGTAATGGATGTGTCTGACCGTACAGGGACATGGTCTGATCATACCACATCTCCTGTGCTGAGATAATCCTATATATGTGCCCCTGCTATGTACTGGGTAATGGATGTGTCTGACCATACAGGAACATGGTCTGATTATACCACATATCCTGTGTAGGAGAGGAAGACAAAGGCTAGCCAGACTAGGTTAGACTGCCGTTAATAGCTGATTTTAACAGCATGCGCTTAATACTTAGAATATTTTTGAGAAGCACAGTGTTAATGCTATGCACTTTGGAAGATTGCTGTCCTTGGTAACCCAATGTGTTCAATGGTTACCAACCACACACAAAGCTGCTCAGGGTGCACTTTAGTTGAGCGCACAGAAAAGGTTGTTGGCTTAGCCTATCAGGGTTATGGCTTGTTCTCTATCATCCTTAGAAAAGGTCATGTGATATAATTTTCACAGCTTTATAAAAACTCAGCCTCCTCTAAACATATGCCAAAAAAAGCAGCCATGGGTTATTCTAAGCTGCTGTCCAGCACTCTGAAAATTAAAATGGTGAAGGCCCAGAAAGATAAGAATTGAAAGACTGTTGGTTGCTATGAAAAGCATTTACAAGCTGTGATACTAGCAAAATGGGGAGTTACTAGGTTCTAACTATGCAGGATGCCCAAACTTTTACATAGGACCATTTTCTTTTTTGCAATTAATAAAAGATGAAAATATTTTTTTTCTTGCCTAGAATACAAAGGAAATGTGATATCTTTTATCTTTATGCCTTGTAATGATCATTTCATCTTCAACTTACCTAACTGTTCACAACAACACTGTTTTTGACCAGGAACGCACAAACATTTGAATGTCACTGTATCTATCTGTCTGTCGGTGTATAAGCAATAGTAAAATACTACAACTTTTTAATAGATGATTGAAAGTATCTAGAACCATGTAAGTATCTAGAACCATGTTCTTGAACTCAGCCCCCTCTAAACATATGCCAAAAAAAGCAGCTATGTGTTATTCTAAGCTGCTGCCAAGCACTCTGAAAATTAAAATGGAAGAGTCCTACAAAGATAAGAATTGAAAGACTATTGGCTACTACAAAAAGCATTTACAAGCTGTGATACTATCAAAATAGGAAGTTCAACCCACAACAAGCTTGAGCACTTTAGCAGCTGCTGCAGAACCTCCAAAGCCTCGCAAATCATGGGAAAATCAGAAGTTCAAACAGGAATGGTGTCAACTGTCTGCTCTGCTGCTTCAATAAATGTACTCCAAAAGCATTGCTTTATCCATCTCATTCTTTATTCCTCCACAGACCAACGCGATTCAGTGCAAACCTTGCATCTTCCTCAGGGTAAATCAGATGTACCCTGAGGAAGGTGCGAGGTTTGCACTGAAACGCGTTGGTCTGTGGAGGAATAAAGAAGGAGATGGATAAAGCAATGCTTTTGGAGTACATTTATTGAAGCAGCAGAGCGGACCGTTGACACCATTCCTGTTTGAACTTCTGATTTTCCCATGATTTGCGATGCTTTGGAGGTTCTGCAGCAGCTGCTAAAGTGCTCAAGCTGGTTGTGGGTTACACAACCTGAAAAGGTGAGTGTACCCTTGTGCGACCTTTGTGAACTGCGTGTCCCTAGTGATAAGGCATCATCTGCACCTCTTGTGTCTCCTTTATTTTTAGACTATCAAAATGGGGTGCTACTAGGTACTAACCATGCAAGAATGCCCACATTTTTACAAAAGAACATTTTCTTTTTTATAATTATTAAAATATAAAAGATGAAAATATATTTTTTTTGCCTAAAATACAAAGGAAATGCGACATCTTTAACTTTATGCATTCTAAAGAGATAATTTAATCTTCAACTTACCTAAATGTTCACAATAACAGTAATTTTGACTGCGTGTGCCTAAACATTTGCATGCCACTGTATTTATCTGTCTGTTGGTTTATAAATAATACTTAAATACTGCAACTATTTAATAAGTGATTGCAAATATCTAAAAACATATATTTAATTTTAGAAAATCATAGCTATTTTTACTTACATTTACAATCACATTTGCGCATTTTTATGTATTTTGGATTACATTTAAGTTTTTGGGACTTTTTCTACGGATGTCACGTATGCCAATCCTTACCTACCAAATTTTTACTTTAAAAATGTTTTGCTATATTTGGGAAATAGTTAAAACAAATATATAAGAAGCTTTATGGTTTTTAATTACTATCGCTACTATTACTGAAGTTATTACTACTACTATTACTATTATTTTTTTTATACAAATCTAAAATAATATTAGTTCTTTTTGATACATGATTTATCAAAACATGGCTAATGCAAGGTGTAATAGAATTTTTCATGCTGGGTAAACTTTCACTTAATTTTTTATAATATGTATTTTCATTAATACATTTTTTGATGATATTGGTATATGAACATCAAATGAAAAAGTGCACAAATTATTTCTCAAACAAAAAATACAGACATGCCTAACTCGCAATCTAAATATTCAGCACTAGATGGCAATCCTCACCAACTAATATCTGGAAGGAAAGAGGAAATGCATTTCTGCAACGTGAAATGAAATTCTTGCTGTAGGGATTCCGGCCATGACAGATTGTTTTTTTTTTCAAATTTCTCCGAGCTTCCATCAGCGTTAGTGCCTTCATTCCTGGATACATCATCACCTCAATCTCCTCTGAATTTGAGAAATGCTGAATCAGAGACTGGATTATCAAACAAGGAGCAGCTTCATCCATTTCTTTTTGTTACAAATATCATGGGATGTGGTCCTGAGTCAGCTGCATTATATCATCCCTGAGGAATCCAAGCATGGCACCTTTGTCGGGAGAATTGCTCAGGATCTTGGACTGGATATAGGTGAGATTAATTCCAGAATGTTACATATTGTCTCTAGAGATGAGAAGGAATATTTCCAGGTTAATCTGCAGAATGGAATCTTGTTTGTTAAAGAGACAATAGACAGGGAATTGCTGTGTCCAAATACACCCTTCTGTATAATTCCTCTGCAGGTTATCGTAGATAAGCCTGTGCAGATGTATCGTGTAGATGTAGAAATAGAAGATATCAATGATAATAGTCCTGTATTCTCCTCTAGTGTGATTAATCTTATTATATCAGAAGTGAAACATGCAGGATCTCGTTTCCAATTGAAAATAGCATCTGATCCAGATCTTGGAACAAATTCTATCACCAACTATGAGCTCAGTGCAAGTGATTATTTTGCTTTGGATTTCCAAAAATATATAAATCAAATCAAGTCATTGGAGCTTGTGCTGAAAAAAAATTTAGACAGAGAGAAGCAGTCTGTTCACAATCTCTCCCTTACAGCTTATGATGGAGGAAAACCAAGGCTGAGTGGCACCACACGTATTATTGTTACTGTGGAGGACTTTAATGATAATGCTCCTGTGTTTGATCAGCCATTTTACCAGTGCAGTGTTAATGAAAATGCTGTAGAAGGAACTTTAGTGTTTAAGCTGAATGCCACTGATCTGGATGTTGGGAAAAATGGAGAAATATTATATGATTTTAGCCATATGGTGTCAGGAGAGGCAAAGGAAGCATTTATCTTAGACAAATTCACAGGAGAAATCAGAGTAAAAGGCAAATTGGATTTTGAAACCATTAATATGTATGAAATCCAGGTTGATGCTATTGATAATGGAGATTATCCACATGTTGGACATTGCAAAGTTCTAGTGACTGTTGTAGATGTCAATGACAACCCTCCTGAGATGACAGTGACATCATTATCAGTTCCTGTTCCTGAAAATTCTCCTCAGGGGACAACAGTTGCCATCATCAGTGTCCACGATAAAGATTCAGGATCCAATGGAAAAGTTCACTGCTTCATTTCTGAGCCTTCACTATTTAAGGTAAATCCAGCTTTCATGGGTGATTTTTCGTTGACCGTAAATGGACCTTTGGATCGAGAAGTGAAACATGAATATGAAGTTACAATTACTGCAAAAGATGAAGGTTCTCCATCCCTGTCTACATCAAAAACTTTGAAGATTGATGTAAGTGATGCCAATGACAATCCTCCAAGATTTGTCCAGTCAGTAGACACAATAATCATTAAAGAGAACAACCCACCAGGGTCTCATATATATACAGCATCAGCTTCTGACCCCGATATTGGGCAGAATTCATTCATTACTTACTCAATTAGGGAACGCACAATTGATGGAATTCCTATTTCTTCTTACATTTCCGTTAATCCAGAAAATGGGAAGGTTTTTGCTTTAGTATCATTTGACCATGAACAGATTTCATATTTCCAGTGTCACATAAAGGCTACTGATGCTGGTCTACAAGCCCTCAGCTCTAACCTTACTCTAAATATATTCATTGAGGATATTAATGATAATGCTCCCACATTCACCCCACTTCATTCTGAAATAACGATCAAAGCTTCAAAATCAGCAGAACCTGGACACCTGATAACTAAAGTCAAGGCCGTAGATCTGGATTCTGGATACAATGCCTGGACATTTTACAAGTTGAAGGATCTTGGAGGATATGGGAAATCTCCATTTACCATTGCACATCAAACTGGAGAAATCACTTTGAAAAGGTCATTTACAGATTCTGATAGTGATGAGTACAGATTGCATGTAGTAGCTCAGGATCATGGCGAACCGGTCATGACATCAGAGGCACAAATTATTATATCCGTGGTGGAGACCGGAGAGGAATTGAAGTTTGATAATCAAGAGACCAAGGGGCATGGTGATGAATTCTCAGATGCAAATGTTTACTTGGTTGTTGCAATCTGCATCATATCAAGTATTTTTCTTATTACTCTAATTGTATTTACTGTGTTAAGATGGCAAAAATACCGAGATGAGGTCAATGAACTAAAAGAAAATTACAGAATCTGCTCCCACACAGGAGGGAGCTGGATGTATTCCCAACACACTCAGTATAACATAAGTTCCAATTCATTTCGCCCCAAAAGTGACTTAATAGTTTTCACTCCAAATAACTCTCAGACACCAGGGAATGAAGAGCAAGTCAATCCACAAGCGATGGTGTTAAACTCCACTTATAAGGTAAGACTGATAATAGAAAATAATTAGAATTTCTAAGAGTATGAAATATTTTTTTAAATCTTATTTGAGTTAGCACTGTTAGTATAAAGAGGACCTGTCCCCCTCCTCACCTTGTCCGACATTTAACCTTCTGTTCTCACGCAGGCGCATAGCGAGTTCGTGATATCAGCTTCCGGCTCCCATCCTCGTTGTGTGCCTGCGTGAGAACAGAAGCTTAGATGTTGGTGCAGAAGGGGGGAGGACACACTAAGAAGAAGGAACAGAGCAACAGGAGGTGGCGCAGAGCAGCCAGAGGCAGGGAAAAACCTCTGTGCCAGCGCTGACTCCAGAATAAGGATTGCCCTCCTGACTCAGAAAATGTAAGATTTATAAAGTGTATATCTCAGTGCACAGGGGGGCTAGAGACATGCAGGACCCCTTCCTTGAAGGCAGCAGACATGCTGCATTCAATGGTGCATTTAGATTGCCGTGCACAAGGGGAGTGACAGGTCCTCTTTAATAATTAAAAAAAAATGTACATAAAACCCTGTATGACTGAATACAAGCAAAATAAGATTCATTAAAGGCTCTAGTGTGTTTGGAAGCAGGAATTTTTATACTTAGCTAGAGTAAGGCAAGAACTCTATGAGGCAGGTGTTACTTTCCCCATATTAGATTAAAATTTCCTTCCCGATCACACGTATTATAGCAGATTATTTTACTTCTCCCAAAAAGGTAGTGTTTACAACTTTTAATATTTAATTTTTCCTCCTTAAACTTGTTAAGTGAATAAAACATTACAACATCATGGCAGAGGGTTACGTAGTCTCCCTACTCTGACTGGAAATAATCACTGTCTTCGATTATAACTAAATTCTCTTTGGTCTATTTGTGCAGGATACTGATTTGTAAATGTTTCAGGTGTAGGTTTAAATTGATCATTTGAAAGATTTTTACAATGTTAATTTATGTATTTGTATATTGTAATAGGATTGCCTCTACACCTTTGTTTCTACAAATTGAATAACCCTAATTTTCTTAACTGTGTGGTTTTTGCAGTTATTGTAAAAAAAAAATGTTCAGTACACCACTAGATGAATTCCTTCAGGGATTTAGTTTCCATATTGGGATCACTTGTGTGAAATTCTGCTGTTTTGGCATGGCAGCGGTTTTGCAATTACAACACGGCAATCACAATCTATTCCAGACAAATTTGAGCTACAAAAATCAAACAAATAGCGCTTCTTCTTTTCCGAGCCTTATCATGTGCCCACATACCAATTTTTGACTACATAGAAAACATTATTCTGGTCATAAGAAATTGCCCAAGAAATTATGGAATGCATTTTCTCCTATAAAATGTTGTGAAAATCAAACACTTGAGGCTAATTTTTTTTACCTAAAAGTATTTTAGGGGAAAAAAAAAATAATTTTTGTTTTCACAACCACATTTTATGAAGTTCTGGGAAGCACCTATGGGTTCAAAATCCTGAGCACACCCCTAAATATGGCATATTAGTGTGCCCAGAAGAACTGAGTAACCAACTGTGAGATCCATTTTTTTCTTTCTATCCCTTGTTAAAGTGAAAAATATTGGGGCTAAAGCAAAATTTCAGAGGAGAAATTATTTTTTTTCCCATTCAATTTTGCATTCATTCCGGTGTAGCACTTGAAGAGTTATGGTAAATCTTGCTACAACTGCCAATAATAATAGTCCCATACAATAGATAAACCTGGCACACTAATGAGAAAAATCTGTGGATTTTTTGTGATGAAAGAAATCTTTTTTTTGAGTACCCCATATAAATTTATGAAATAAACAAACAATATTTTGGCTCTTAGACCTTAATCAAGGTGTTGACAGCATGACTAACTGGCTTAATGATATAAAAATTGAAAGTTTCAAAACTACATTTTTAAATTTTTGCCAAAATTGTAATATTTTACGAAATAAATACAAAAAATCCACTTAGATTTACCACTAACATAAAGTATAATGTTCGTGAAAAAATGATCTCTGAATTATTGGGAATCATTGAAGTATTCCAGTATTATTATCACAGGGGTGTCAAAGCCTGGCGAAACATGCCTAGTACCTGCTTGCCAGTATTTCTCTCTACATGTGCTTTCCTATATAACCTTTCTGCCATTTTTTATTGCTAGTAAGCCCGTCCAGTTTATATCCTGATAGAATTTCCAAAAAGGGCCATTAATCCTTATTTAGTTATAATGTTATTATCAGTGTTATTAATTCTCATTTTAGGATTATTCTAATTTTCCAGCTACTTATATCAGGACATTTGGTGCAACTTTCAGGCAATCGTTATCCTTCTTGGCTAGTTGTACATTTTTGCATATGCACTTTCTATAATCTGGCCGGTACCAAGGTTTGTTTTTGTTCACTTGTGCCCCAATCTCCTTACATTTTAATTCTTTTACCGTATATACTCGTGTATAAGCCGAGTTTTTCAGCCCAAAAATTGGGCTGAAAAGTCCCCCCCTCGGCTTATACACGGGTCATACGGTATGCTGTGTGGGGGGGGGCTGTGACCGGGGGCTGGAGCAGGCAGGAGGGGGCCGCGGTGACCGCATGCGGTCACGTGGGGCCGCCTCATTAGTGCAATGAATATGCACGGCATCCCCCCGTCCATCAGCGGCGGGGGGATGCCGTGCATATTGCACTGCACAGCCCCCCTCCTTAATATGGCTCCCCCGGTAGTAATAAACAGCCCCCCCTCCTTATCACGTCCCCCCCAGGCTGCGGCAGCTGTTAAAATAACAAACACTGTATACATCACCTTCCGACGCAGCTCTCCGCTCCTCCGGTCCTTCGCTCCTCCGCTCGCCGGCTTCTTCTTCCTTGATGTGCCGGTGTCATGTGACCGGGCGCAGGAGATGACGTCATTTCCTGCGCGCGGTCACAGAAGTCGGCACATCAAGGAAGAAGAAGCCGGCGAGCGGAGGGCACAGGACCGGAGGAGCGGAGAGCTGCGTCGGAAGGTGATGTATACAGTGTTTGTTATTTTAACAGCTGCCGCAGCCTGGGGGGGACGTGATAAGGAGGGGGGGCTGTTTATTACTACCGGGGCTGCTGGATACTACACTGGGGCTGCAATACCACTGGGGCTGCTGTATATAGGGGCTGCAGTACCACTGGGGCTGCAATACCACTGGGGCTGCTGTATACAGGGGCTGTATACTACCACTGGGGCTGCAATACCACTGGGGCTGCTGTATATAGGGGCTGCAGTACCACTGGGGCTGCAATACCACTGGGGCTGCTGTATACTACCACTGGGGCTGCAATACCACTGGGGCTGCTGTATATAGGGGCTGCAGTACCACTGGGGCTGCAATACCACTGGGGCTGCTGTATACAGGGCTGTATACTACCACTGGGGCTGCAATACCACTGGGGCTGCTGTATATAGGGGCTGCAGTACCACTGGGGCTGCAATACCACTGGGGCTGCTGTATACAGGGGCTGTATACTACCACTGGGGCTGCAATACCACTGGGGCTGCTGTATATAGGGGCTGTATACTACCACTGGGGCTGCAATACCACTGGGGCTGCTGTATATAGGGGCTGCAGTACCACTGGGGCTGCAATACCACTGGGGCTGCTGTATACAGGGGCTGTATACTACCACTGGGGCTGCTGTATATAGGGGCTGCAATACCACTGGGGCTGCAATACCACTGGGGCTGCTGTATATAGGGGCTGCTGTATACACCACTGGGGCTGCAATACCACTGGGGCTGCTGTATACAGGGGCTGCAATACCACTGGGGCTGCAATACCACTGGGGCTGCTGTATATAGGGGCTGCTGTATACACCACTGGGGCTGCAATACCACTGGGGCTGCTGTATATAGGGGCTGCAATACCACTGGGGCTGCTGTATATAGGGGCTGCAATACCACTGGGGCTGCAATACCACTGGGGCTGCTGTATACACCACTGGGGCTGCAATACCACTGGGGCTGCTGTATACAGGGGCTGCAATACCACTGGGGCTGCAATACCACTGGGGCTGCTGTATATAGGGGCTGCTGTATACACCACTGGGGCTGCAATACCACTGGGGCTGCTGTATATAGGGGCTGCAATACCACTGGGGCTGCAATACCACTGGGGCTGCTGTATATAGGGGCTGCAATGCCACTGGGGCTGCAATACCACTGGGGCTGCTGTATATACGGGCTGCTGTATACACCACTAGGGCTGCAATACCACTGGGGCTGCTGTATATAGGGGCTGCAATACCACTGGGGCTGCTGTATATACCACTGGGGGCTGCTGTATATTATACTGCTGGGGCCTGTATACCACTGCTGGGGGCTGTATACCTGTGCTGGGGTCCACCCTCGGCTTATACGCGAGTCAATAGATTTTCCCAGGTTTTGGGGCAAAAGTAGGGGGGTCGGCTTATACACGGGTCGGCTTATACACGAGTATATACGGTAATTTCTAATAAAGATAAAATATTTTACTTCCGGTATATTGTTTGAGTGTGCGATTGCAGATATTTGTAAAATCTGAGAATTCAATTCCGCTCAAATTTTTTCATCTCTAGTCCAATGACAATTTGTGAGAGGTAATTGTCTTTTAACATTGCAAAGAACCTATTTTCTTTATTTAACCTGTTCTCCAATATAAGTCATGGTAGTGGAAAGGCTCAATAATGACTTTTCTTTGATTTTGCTACTATATCTTTGCTTTCTGATCTGGCTCTTTGCTGCCTCCACTATACTTGTAAATAATTTCCTACCATGTTTTATTATCCCACCTTCCTCGTCTTGTTGATCTGTACAGTAATTCATGAACAGACTCTATCGCTCTATAAATTAGCAACCTTGACATAGCTGTTGTCCAGCCATGTCTCCATTATCCACACTTAAACCCCCTATTCCAACAATTTTAATTCTAATTCTTTCATCTTGTTAGGTTTCTGATATTAGTATACATGCACTTTATATATTTTTGTATTTTATTCTTCATCACATTGTTGGATATTCTAACCACTTTATCCATGCTAACCCCACTTTCATTACTTCACACCAGGTTACTATCTACACTATATTACCAGGTACTGTAGTACTCCTGCCCCCAGTCCATAGTTTTACACACCACCCCATACCTTTTCTTCTGAGTACAGTTGTTCTTTCAATATTTAGGTTCAGCCCATTGAATTAATAGTCAACAGAAAATGCAGAACAGTTCTCAAAGAATCCAAACCCTGTTTCCTATACCCATTCCTTAGCAATGTATTCACTTCCCTATTTTTGTGCCTATATGACATGCCACATGATACAGTTTTTTTTTTTTTAGAAAATACTACATTTGAGGTCTTTGTCTTAATCTTATGGCATAACTTTGTTTTTGGTGCTAATGTAAACCATGTCCAGTGGTTCCTTCCCAAATTCACAGTACTATGTTAAACCAATCCTTGATTTCTCAAAGTCAAGCACCAGGAAGACAACATACCAATCAGTGATCATGAAGTTATGTTTCAGATTGTTCTATCTGTAATAATTCATTACCAGCAACCAGCTTATCTGCCATGATCCCCTATTCTTACTCAATCAGGCACTCCCCTATCATTAAACATGTCTTTTTACAGTTTCTATACTTCTGTATTAACATGCCCATCATCTGACAACTTAGGCTACCTTCACATTATGATGCCTGGAATCTGTCAGATTTTATTTTCGGTGCTAAAATCGGAGCATGCTCCGATTTTAGCACCGATAATAAAATCGGACAGAATCGGATCGGACCAAATCGGATGGCATTTAGTGCACATCCAATTCGGTCCGATGCCCATAGGGCTGCATGGAGGCCAAATTTTGATTTTGATCGGACAGCATCGGAAATCCGAAAATCGTAATGTGAAAGCAGCCTTAGCAATCTTGTTTGGAAGCGTAAGATCAGGTATAGCCTTGGCTTCCAAACACTTGACCTGCACACATTTTGTGCTCCAGTAAGTACCCTGAAATTGCTGTCTGAAGAATGCATACATGTAACAAGATGTACACTGGATGGCATCACCAATCCTATAGCTTACTTTATTAATGGGGATCACACAGATATTAAATAATCCTTTATATAATTCAATTGGTGAACACAATCACAGCTTCTTAGTCACTATTTCTTGTTTTTAGATCCAAATCAGCCAGCAACTTGCTGTTTTGCTTGCAATACCAAATAGGTAAAACATAAGGCATTGTGGCTATCATTAAAGAAGCTCCACCAAAAAATATTTTATTCTCTAAATTTGACAAAACGTGTAAGTAATATAGTTTAAGTGCAATAAAATACTTACTGTTTGCTATCTTCCCAAGTTTGCATCACTAGTCTGGTGTGTGAATCGTAAGTTGCTTCTACAGTGTAAATTAATGGAGCACAAAATGAGTTTCCAGTGTGATCTGGAGAGTTGGAATTTCAGACACATGAGCAAGAAGATGACCGGAACAGTGCTAGAAATCAGGGAAGATGGTGGTAATCGATAAATATTTTATTGCACTTATACTTCATTACATACACACTCAGATAGCTTAGGGAATTATTTGTATTCTTCTTTAAGTAAAGAATATATCATTAGGAAATGTTATGTTTAGAAAATGGGAAAGTCTGAATTGCAGGTGTAGAAATTGAACAAATTATCAAAAACTACCAGTTTGGCTTTTTCTAAATCAATTGTAAGATACGCTGCAGTAATTTGTACAAAATGTAACCCATGATGAAATAATGATAATGATAGTATTTGTATTATTTCTTTAAAACTAATTTTGGGGATAAAAGACACTCAAGTTTTAAAGTTTTACATTAATTGAAGAGGGGCTTGTCGCTAAACTAAAAACATTGCATTTTAAAAAAAGAAAAATATTGAAAATAAAATAATTCACACATAAACTTTGTAGATTATTCATATGCTTAAAATCTCTAAATATATTTATATGAATAACAAAAAAATAAACAATTAAATGTCTATTAACCCTTTCATGACCCAGGAATTTTTCGTTTTTCATTTTCGTTTTTTGCTCCCCTGCTTCCAAGAGCCATAATTTTTTTATTTTTCTGTCAATATAGACATATGATGGCTTGTTTTTTTGTGGGGGAAGACGAGTTGTACTTTCATATGCAATAATTTATTTTACCATATAGTGTACAGGGGAATTGCAAAAAAATTCTAAATGCAGTGAAATTGCAAAAAAAGCACAATGACACGTTTGTTTTTTGGGTATTTTAGTCGACATGCTCACTATATGGTAAAATTGATGTGACGGCGTGATGCCTTGGGTCATTACAAGTGCGTAGACAACCCAACATGTATACCTTTACTGGTATCTAGGTGGTGAAAAAAATTCAGAAGTTTGAAAAAAAACAAAAGCTGACTTTTTGCGCCTTGTTCTGTGACCTGTAGCGTTCTCATTTTTCGGGATCTGGGGCTTTGTGATGGCTTATTTTTTGCATATTAAGCTAGCGTTTCTAATTATACCATTTTTGGGGGAATCCGAAGTTTTGATCGCCTGTAATTGTATTTTATAGCAATGTTGCGGCGAAAAAAACAACGGAATTTTGGCATTTGGACCATTTTTTCCGTTACGGAGTTTACGGCTCTCATTAACGGATTTAATACAATGATAGATCAGCCGATTTTGAACGCGGTAATACCAAACATGTTTATATTTTTTATTTCAATACTTTTATTGTGTTTGGGGGTGAAGGAGGGTGATTTGAACTTTTATATATATTTTTTTTTACAGGTTTTTAAAAACTTTATTTTTTCATTCATTCTTATTTTTACACTGCCTCTTTAAGAGGCACCTTGCTGCACAGTCCAATCGTGTCTGGGAGATACAGATGAGCTGCAGCCCATAATCGTGGACCGGTTGTGGTTGGCAGCGCCTGCCAACCACAACATGGAACTGCACTCTGACAGCAGCCGGGGAGTAGCCAGGACCCCGGGCTTTCACGTGAGCGCCGGAGATCTCGTGATACTATTGCGAGATCTCCAAAGCAGGTGGGGAACAGCGCGTTCCCCGCCGTGGCTGCCTTGGATCCCACTGTCAGTGATTGACAGCGGGTTCCAAGGGGTTAATAGCACCGATCGGTTCCTGGATCCGATCGGAGCTGTTAGCCCGATATCTCAGCTGATCACATCAGCTGAGATGTCGGCTGTTTGATGTGAACTCCGTGCCGCAGCTCACATCAAACACACCTTACCGGCCCATGATGTTGTACAACGTCATAGGTCGGGAAGAGGTTAATACAGAATCTTAATTCTTGAATAAAGTATGTAGCATATAACTGCTAGAAATCAATATAGTTGCACTGATTTGTGCCAAAAATATACAGACTTTGAATAATTATTAGGTCAGTGTATATTAAAATATATTTAATTTTTAACATGTAATAAAGTCTACAGATATTAATTATTTTGTCAAAGCCTGTGTTTTTTTGTTTCTGAAGCTTTTTTCGACTTTGTAATTATTAAACTGTGTATAGGTCTGTTAACTTGCTATATACCTTATGGAGACAGCTAAGTAGGTGAGGAGTTTGTAGCTACATCCCTCCTCTAGGAAATATGCGAATTTGCACTTCAGTAAGGAAGTGGAAGAACTCCAGTGCCAACTTTAAGTAGCTCCTCAAAGTCATAATCGCTTTCCAGCAAGCTTTTTAATATGGCTAAGGGATTTGTGCCAGATCAGAACCCCAAACTACAGATGCTGCTTTTTGGGGTAACTGCCCCTCATCAGTGTAGTGTGTGGGATATTCTGATCTGGCTGTGTGAGTGGGCTAAGACAAGGTCTGAGAACTTGCTATCTACCTTATGGAGACAGCTAAGTAGGTGAGGAGATTGTAGCCACATCCCTCCTCTAGGAAATACAATTTTGAGACACCCTGAGTTGAGCATCTGTCTGTCTATATCTATCTATCTATCTATCTATACGCAAATGTTTGTGATATGCATTGTGAAAAAGTACAATCCTTCAAAGGTGATTCTAAGAAAGTAAATCGTTAAATTTAACTTTTAAACACCTTCAGAATTACAGCGATTCATTTGGATCAAATTTGCCAAATGGTTTAGAAAAGATTTATATAAACATACCTATGCTTCATTCTTTTCTTTATAACTATATTCTTAGAGAACTTATTTATTGTCAAACCATTATACTTTATGCTTTCAGGGAACATATATGATATAAGAGTATTAATGGCCTGTCTTTATTGATTTCCATGTAGTAATAATATTTGTAAATGTTCGATGACTATATTTGACAACTGTAGGCTCAAATATTTATCAGTTATATTTGGTTACTTAATTAAAATTTTGATTTAAGGTAAACACATGTAAGAAATTGATATAATTACATGCAACCATGAAATGCAGCTTTTGTAAAACAAATCTTTCTTTTTCTGAAGTGCTGAGCAGGATCTCTGGATATTATTGGCAGTAGAAGATATTTTTGGACTTTTCTAAAACACATGTTCTCGTTTCTGATATGTGGTTGTGCAGCAGATTTCAATGAATTTGTCACATGTGCAATTTTTGTTTTTAAAGACACTTTTGATAAAACATGTTCAACAATTCTTTGTAATTGACTAATATTCAAACTGGGAAAATCTAAAGTTTGTTTATTTGGACATTTAGGGTCAAATTTATCATTTGCATTTTTGTGTCAAATCTCAAATATGACTGACAATAGTATATATATATATGTATATATATATATATATAAATACATATATATATATATTAGATGGTGGCCCGCATCGGGTATTCTAGAATATGTATGTAGCTTATCTATGAAGATGTAAAAATAATGCATTGAATACACAGAATTTTCCCCAATCAGCGACGCAGCTTTGTTCAATATATCTGCACATGTGACACCTCACCAGGCATCAGTAAGGTACGTCACACTTGGCGACACTCCAGTGATCCCGACAAACGATACAGCATGCTAGGGATCACTGGAGGGTCACTATGTCAAAAAATGTTCCAGGCCATTCTGATAGGATCAGCAATCTCACAGCAGGGGCCTGGTCACTGCTGCGTGTCACAATGAGCAAGATTGTTAGTGTCGGTAGGGGTACTTTCGCTGCTGACCTCCATGACAGGATTACTGATCTCACAGCAGGGGCCTGGTCGCTGCTGCATGTCACACTAAGCGAGATCGCTAGCACCGGTCAGGGTACTTCAGCTGCAAGCAGCTGGGAGATGACTGGCTAGCACCGGTCATCTCCTGGCTGCGTCGCCACTGACCTCCGTGCGGCAGGAGATGACCCGCGGCTACCGTCGGGAGATTAGCAGCTAGCTGTGGCCTGTCTGGTTCAAATCCTGTGCCAATTTGCGACCAGACTGCGCCAGTTTCTGATTAGTTGCCTCCGGCCGGGAGTGATCAATCAGCGACGCGGTATTTCCATGACAGACAGACAGACAGAATTAGGCGATTATATAGTAGATATATATATATATATATATATATATATAAGTATATGTAGTAAGAAAAAAAGTGTAAGAAAAACACTATATAGTAAGAAAAAAAGTGTAAGGAAAACACTGCAAGCCATAACTGTCATGCTTTTACTTGAATGTACATCTATGATAGGTAATGCGCTAAATCATATATTTGGTTCTTAATCAAATGATATTCACTTAAATAGTGTATTTTTTATCACAATGGTTTTATTAATATAAATTAATCTCATCACAGACTAAAACCATTCCTTTAAAACACTCTTAAAACATGCTAAAAACAATTTCTTGATTTTATCTTTCTACAGATTTTTCATCTGTTTAATAACTGGGGTCTTTTTTTCATTTTATATATCCTGAGTGACCTAGCAGAGGGAGTTATCATTAATTGTATGATATACACCTGTGTTTGGCTATTGCTCTTTAGTAGGTTTTATTGGCCCTTACCTGCATTGGATTGTAGAGTAGCATCCCTCTGTTTCTTTATGCTAAGCTGCTGTTCTGGTCAGTCTAAAATAGCTGAAGATTTTAGTCAGTATTTTACACAGTCATCTCCAATATATTCAGGGACAATATATACTATCTTTTGCTTATTGTTGATATATGATGCTGTGGGGATGTGTACTCCTTCCTTGTTTTTTTTGGGGGGGTTTCTCGAGGGTTCTATAATGATAATTAATTTATTCTAGTATACAGCTGTATTAATACTGATTTTATAATATATTTGATTTTCTAGGTCCCCTGAGGGCTGTCTCTTCATTTGATGATAATTGCTAGCTGAATAGGATCTTTATATATCTCCCCCACTCTCTCATATATTTTTCCCCATATACAATCACTACTGCGTTCCAATCCATCTGGTCACACTACCTTCTCAGCTGCTTTCAATGGTTTCCCTCCTGTCACTTCTAGCGTTCCTGCTTCTCCAGTATGAAAGATCCTGTGGAGGCCTCTCTCACTGTGCTCCGTGGCCGGCGGGCACAGTGAAGCATGCTCGCGCCGGTACGGATGTGACGTTGGTCTTGTATGCAGTCAGATGGTTGTGGTGGGCATGAATTGTTTACCTGGTGCACGAGTGCTTGGCTGCATTCAGGCGAATAGCAGTGTGCTGTCTGGTAGTTTCTCCAACTAGTTTCAAAGGCAGGATGGCCTTCTTCATCAGGGTTTCCACCATACTTCATATCCCTGCCTTATATTCCAAGCGTGACTGTCTGATTGGTAGTGATTGTGGGTAGTCCTTTTACATTTTTTTTTTTTTACCTTTTGTTGCCTTTATCCTGCTGTATAGGAATTCTTTGTGTCCGTATTGCTATGGGTCCTGTGGGGTTTTTTTCAAGCACATCCTAACATTTGTGTGTATTTTGCATATTTATTCTTCAAATAAAATTATTTATTTTGTTTCTGGTCTACTTTTCCACTAAAGCAGTTAGCATTATCTTTGTTTACTCATCTATTTCGGTTTATGCCATAGTTTGGCTGTTCACAGGGTATCCTTTGATGTATCTGTACTGGCATCTGCTATAGTACTGTTTATATGGTTCTTTTGTTTTTTTATACTATTTATTTTA
The DNA here is from genome assembly GCA_033576535.1 of Allobates femoralis. Lineage (NCBI taxonomy): Eukaryota > Metazoa > Chordata > Amphibia > Anura > Aromobatidae > Allobates > Allobates femoralis. The sequence continues at coordinate 569,693,253 of JARQOC010000004.1, read as the reverse complement.
TGCTGTTATAATTTATACTGCTGCATGGGGATTCTTTGTGTCTGTATTGGTATGGATAATATAATGATCTAGCTCAACCACCATATGTGGGGTGCCGAAGGGAAATTATCTCAAATAATGGTAGTCTATCCTTGGCACACCCCAAAAAAGCTTGAGAAGTAGTTTCTTTGTAAGAAGTGGTTTTTATTCGTGTTGCATTTGAAGACAAAAATCAACGTTTCGACCCACACCGGGTCTTCGTCAGGATTAGGTCTAGTGAAAACATTTACAAACCAAAATCAGGAAAACAAAAATGAATTTGTACATGTGCTGTGATCCATGTGCTCATCATGCTAGTGTCAAGTGGATATGTCTATAGTAAGGAATCCGTGGGTGAGGTGTTTAAGTGACATGTGTTGTGCCACTATAAGTTAGAGACTGTAAGTCTTATTAATGTGGAAACCAAAGTGAAAATTGTCAAGGGATTAAAGTGTGGACAATAATCGTGATGTGGCTGAGATAAAAGTGACCAAGTGAGTAATCTGTGTAGGGGAAGAAGTGGCCAAGTATATTAATCAGTGGATGTGGGAAAGGGGGTCATTCATTACCTTCTAGTGTTCAAATATCCAAGGAAAGAAGGATATTGTAAGTGGTGGTTATGTAGAGTCTATAGGGAAAAGATAACAGAGGATCTATATACCTAGAGTGATGGCAGCAGCGCCAAGGGCAAGCTCAGATAGAGATTATATGTACCTCTGTTTAGGGGAAGCTTCCTGTTGAAGTATACAGCTCAATGCTGATAAGTGGTCATGGTATAAGCCCTAGAGGGGGCTATAAGGATAAAGAAGCACTTAGAATTTATTATATAGTATAGGTAATGGAGGGAGGCAAGGTACATACCTAGGAGAATTATCCGGCATGTGGCTCTTGCCTGGGGAGAAAGAGGAGTAGCTAATTAGCTGGATGGGAAAAGGGAGAATCAGGGCTATCCGGTATGGGCAAAAGTTACCTTGTGTCCAGAGTAACCCAGGTCCTGGGATTGAATGGGAGGCAGGAGCGGTGTATTGCGGCGTCCTGCCGCTCTTTATACACAATGGAGGGACTGAGGGTGCTGGAGGGCGGAAACGCATCATCCAACCGGATGTGCGTTGTCGCCGCGTCCGCGCATGCGCGGGCGCCATCTTTATGGTTGCGATGTGTTCCATAAGGGCGACACATCCGTTTGCGCATGCGCAAATGGAAAAAATAAGGAAACAGACGCATAATGTGTCTGTGTATATGGGAGGAGGGTTTTTTGGTGGAATTGAGGATTATTAATAGATATGTTATGCAGTCTGACCTTATGGTGAATGAGTAGAGAGTTAAGAATGGTGCCGTATATGTTGTGGTGTATGTGGGTGGATTTCATAAAATAGTGCCATTATATAACGATCAAAGTATTGAAAATACAGTGTTGTATCACATTGTGGACCCGGTGAGGTTGGTGATGGTGCTCGGAGGTTGCATTTTCCATCCATATATGCTGTTTATTTCTAGGACAGAAAAAAACACTGATTAGTAACTTACATTTAAGAAGAGTGACATGTTAGTATATGTTGTACCTATATTCCTCAAATATTATAGGTGTAAAAGTATCAATAACAAGATCAACTATCTCCAGAAAAAAACAATCACATTACAGAATATGGTAGAACATGACATCCTATCCCGTGCACATACATAAAAAGGGAACGTATTAGTATATTAGCTCAAATTCTCGGTTGAGTCCATTAGGGGCAAGGGTGTTAAGATGGTGTATCCAAAACGCTTCCTTTTCTTTTAACTTACGGATACGGTCACCCCCCCGCCTAGGTATTGGCACGTGATCAATAACCTGGAATTTGAGTTGACTGATGTTGTGTTTTTTGTCCAAAAAATGTGCTGGGATAGGTAACAAAGTGTTCTGACACCTGATTGTGGACTTATGTTTGCTGATGCGGTCCCGGATATGCTGAGTGGTTTCCCCAACATATCCGAGACCGCAAGGGCACTTTATCAGGTACACTACGTATGAAGAGTTGCACGTGTAGAAGTTATTGATGTTGAATCTTTTACCCGTCCGCGGGTGTGTGAACGATTCACCCTTAGTGACATTCGTACATTGAGCGCAATTTAAGCAAGGGAAAGTGCCCCTTCGCACTGTACTTAAAGTAGCTTGCCGTAGCTGTGGTTTTGTCGATCCCACATCCGCACGTACAAGTAGTTGTCTCAGATTCTGTGGGTCGAAACGTTGATTTTTGTCTTCAAATGCAACACGAATAAAAACCACTTCTTACAAAGAAACTACTTCTCAAGCTTTTGTATTGGTATGGGTCCTGTGGGCTTTTTTTCAAGCACATCCTAACATTTGTGTGTATCTTGTATATTTATTCTTCAAATAAAATTATTTATTTTGTTTCTGGTCTACTTTTCCACTAAAGCAATTAGCATTATCTTGTGTTACTCATCTATTTCGGTTTTTGCCATAGTTTGGTTGTTCACGGGGTATCTCTTGATGTATCTGTACTTTATGCTTTTACTTGACAAGCAACAATGTCTAAGTGTTTTGCTTAGGTATGCAATGTAAAGGCATTTGAGGTTTAGTGTTAACATACAATATGTGACTTTAAATGTTTGGGACAAATTTGAATTGATATCATATCGATAGAGCCAAGATTATGTTGATATAGATAACAGAACACAGAAAAATGTGATTTGACCCATACTTTGACTTAGGACAATAGTTTCATAATGTTTAAGATTATCTAGTGTTTTAATTTTTATTACTTAAGTCAATAGTTCACATGAAAATAAGATACTTTGTAATATATCTTATGAAAGAAATATACTTCTTTCTCTTAGTGAACTGATAATTCATTTTAAAAACTCTCAATTCACAGGTAAAATCTATAAAAACAAATTTTGACATTACTGAGACAGGAGATGGAGGTTTGTGCCAATAACATTCAATATAGATGTAGGGAAGAAGAAGAAGGAAGGAGCTTTGCCTTTTCTTTCGTCTACCTCTTCTGTACACAGAATCTTATCAGTACCAACTGTCGTCTATCTCAGTATAAATGTGTCTTCACTGAATTAAGATTTTACCTGTGAATTAAGAATATCGAGAATAAATAATCAGTCCATGAGGAGATAGAAGATTTCTTTGATGCGCTTAATGCAAAGTTTTGCTTCCTCTTAAAGTTATAATAACCCTCTTAAGTGAGATATCTTTCTGTGACAAAGATGGTGCGTTATTTGTCAAGTTTAACTTGGCTGCTTCTCTAAATTGGATCATCATTCCTAGAATAGAATATAAGTTAGAAGTGAGTTTTTCTACAAACTTTTATAAGAATTTGATGCCAGTTTGCCATACCTGCAGTTTACAAGCTATTGTTTGACATGGGACATACATTGTTTATTAACCACTGGAGAGACTCACTTAAATAAAGGGGGTGTCTCACAAAAAAAAAAATTAATGCATCTGAAAATAAAAATAATAATTTCCACAATTGTATGTGTTAAGCAAAATGTTTCTGTGCTATGATAAATGTATATATGATTATATACAAATATAAAATATATAACTATATATGTTATATATAAAGTGTTCCTGTTATGTAATGTGTAATAGCCGTTATGACCGTATATTAACATAGCCTGAACATACCATATCACCTGGGCCGTGGAGCAAGCCAGAATGAGTATATAGGCAGGAAAACATGGGAACACAAATATTGCTTTCAATAGGATAAAACATTTTCCTGCCTGTTTAAAAACAGCTTTTACCTCACATAAAGAATCAACTGCAATCCCATGCTTTCCTGTCTGTAGACTTTTTTCTTTTTTTCCTTGTATGGTCAACACGGCCGTTACACAGTGCATAGCAAATATTGATTGTTTTCAGTGGGAGAAACAAAATAATAATCTTGTTGTTGTGATACCTTTTAATGGCTAACAAAAATAAAATAAGTGATGTTACAAGGCTAGCTTTCGAGACGTCTCAGGTCTCTTCATCAGGCATGGTATAACAAAATATTGAAAGAAACTCAAATATACAAATGAACAATTAGAGGAGACACAAAGTATAATGAAAGGACATTTAATTAAATAAACAAAATAAAGCCTTGATTCTTAATCAGCCAGGCTTAGTGATGTCAAAGTTTTTATGACTCTAATTTATATGTAAACCTGGTGACTTCAGTGTCTTTGAAAAACATTCTTCAGATGTTGCAATGAACCATAAATCTGTCAGATAAGTTTAACCCTTTTTGGATGCAGTCGAAAGTTCTAATGAAATTGGATTCTCAGACCCTTTGATGTTTCTGTGATTTGAAATTACCTCTCAAAATTGCAACTTTCATAATTTCAATGTTATGTCCTTGACCAGAAAATTGTTTGGCTACTGGAAAATGGATTTTTTTTCTGTAATTGTGTAATAATGAGACCTCATCCTTACTCTTAGCCGTTGTCCTATCTCCCCAACATAAAAATTCCCCACAGGACATATAGTGCACATAATTAAATACACAACATTGGAAAAGGAGCATGTGAAAGTCCCGGGTCAGTACTTAGCAGGAACATGTAATATAAGTTTATCTCAGCACAAGAACTTTTTTAACATATAATTTGTGAAACATTATTATTCCAATATCTACAGTGGTATGCAAATGCTTGGGCACTTCTTGTTATAATTACTGTTATTGTGCACAGTTAAGCAACTTGAAAGTGAAATTATCTCTAAAAGCCATGAAAATAAAAAGACACATTTCTTTTGTATTTAGGGAAAAAAAATATTTTAATCTTTCACATTAAAAAAATTACAAATATTAAAATGGGTCTTTGCAAAAGGTAATCTTTTTCTTACCTGATGAAGGCGGTAAACCGCGGAACAACATCTTGTGACGATGTTTTAAGAAAATTAAGAAGGTTTGTTAAAATGTTCCTAACTTTCCCTTTTTCTTCTGTTTCCTGGTGCCATACTAGACCGCATTAATATTCAACCACTTCAGGAATGCAAAAGTTTTGCCATCCTTGAAGATTTGTGTGCTCAGATAATTTTTACCAAACTTTCCGAATTTAGTTAGCCTATTATTGTTATGGCTTGCTCACTATAATCCTAAGAAAGGGTCAGGTGATGTATTTTCACAGCTTTATTAAAAACCGGCCTCCTCTAAACTTATGCCGAAAAAAAGCAGAAATGGGTTATTTTAAGCAGCTGCCAAGCACTCTGAAAATTAAAATGGTGAAGGTCCCCAAAGATAAGAATTGAAAGACTGTTGGTTGCTACAAAAAGCATTTATAAGCTGTGATACTAGCAAAATGGGGTGCTACTAGGTTCTAACCATGCAGGATGCCCAAACTTTTACATAGGACCATTTTATTTTTTGTAATTAATAAAAGATGACAATAATTTTTTCTTGCCTAAAATACAAAGGAAATGTGATATCTTTAATCTTTATGCCTTTTAATGATCATTCCATCTGCAACTTGCCTAACTGTTCACAGCAACACTATTTTTGACCAGGGGTGCCCAAACTTGGCATGTCACTGTATAGATCTGTTTGTCGGTGTATAAGTAATACTAAATTACTACAACTTTTTAATAAGTGATTGCAACTATCTAGATCCATGTTTTTAATTTTAGAAAACCATAGTTCTTTTTATTTACATTTACAACCACATTTGTACATTTGTATGTATTTTGGATTACATTTAAGTTTTGTTGACTTTTTATACAGATGTCACGATTGCCAATCCTTACCTGCCAAATTTCTAGTTTATAAACGTTTTGCTGTATTTGGTAAAAAATTAACACAAATATATAAGAAACTTTATTGATGCTTTTAATTACTACTTCTGCTGCTGCGCTGCTACTATAAAGTACTACAATACTACTACTACTTATACTACTTATACTACTATTATTATTATTATTATTATTTATACAAATCCAAATAATATTGGTTCTTTTAGATCTATTATAAAACAAAACATTGCTAATGCAAGGTGTAATAGATTTTTTTCATTGCTGGGTAATATTTTACAAAAAAATGTATTTACTTTAATATATTATTTGTTAATATTGAAATATGAACATCAAATAAAAAAATGTACACAAATTATTTCTCAAACAAAAAATACAGACATACCTGACTTGCAATCTAAATATTAAGCACTAGATGGCAATCCTCACCAACTAATAGCAGGAAGGAAAGAGGAAATGCATTTCTGCAACGTGAAATGAAATTCTTGCTGTAGGGATTCCGGCCATGACAGATTTCTTTTTTCCAATTTCTCCGAGCTTCCATCAGCGTTAGTGCCTTCATTACTGGATACATCATCACCTCCACCTTCTCTGATTTTAAGAAATGCTGAATCAGAGACTGGATTATCAAACAAGGAGCAGCTTCATCCATTTCTTTTTGTTACAAATATCATGGGATGTGGTCCTGAGTCAGCTGCATTATATCATCCCTGAGGAATCCAAGCATGGCACCTTTGTCGGGAGAATTGCTCAGGATCTTGGACTGGATATAGGTGAGATTAATTCCAGAATGTTACATATTGTCTCTAGAGATGAGAAGGAATATTTCCAGGTTAATCTGCAGAATGGAATCTTGTTTGTTAAAGAGACAATAGACAGAGAGGTGCTGTGTCCAAATACACCCTTCTGTATAATTCCTCTGCAGGTTATTGTAGATAAGCCTGTACAGATGTATCATGCGGATGTAGAAATAGAAGATATCAATGACAATAGTCCTGTGTTCTCCTCTAGTGTGACAAATCTTATCATATCAGAAGTAAAGCCTGCAGGGTCTCGTTTCCAATTGCAAATAGCATCTGATCCAGATCTTGGAACAAATTCTATCACCAACTATGAGCTCAGTGCAAGTGATTATTTTACTTTGGATTTCCAAAAATATATTAATCAAATCAAGTCATTGGAGCTTGTGCTGAAAAAAAATTTAGACAGAGAGAAGCAGTCTGTTCACAATCTCTCCCTTACAGCGTATGATGGAGGAAAGCCAAGGCTGAGTGGCACCACACGTATTATTGTTACTGTGGAGGACTTTAATGATAATGCTCCTGTGTTTGATCAGCCATTCTACCAGTGCAGTGTTAATGAAAATGCTGTAGAAGGAACTTTAGTGTTTAAGCTGAATGCCACTGATCTGGATGTTGGGAAAAATGGTGAAATACTATATGATTTTAGCAATATGGTGTCAGGAGAGGCAAAGGAAGCATTTATCTTAGATAAATACACAGGAGAAATAAGAGTAAAAGGCAAGTTGGATTATGAAACTGTTAATATGTATGAAATCCAGGTTGATGCTATTGACAATGGAGATGTTAAATATGTTGGACATTGCAAAGTTCTTGTTACTGTCATAGATGTCAATGACAACCCTCCTGAGATGACAGTGACATCATTATCAGTTCCTGTTCCTGAAAATTCTCCTCAGAGAACAACAGTTGCCATCATCAGTGTCCACGATAAAGATTCAGGAAACAATGGGAAAGTCCACTGCTTCATTTCTGATCCTTCACCATTTAAGGTAAATCCAGGTGTCATAAGAGATTTTTCTTTGATTGTGAATGGACCTTTGGATAGAGAAGTGAAAGATCAATATGAAGTTACAATTACCGCAAAAGATGAAGGTTCTCCATCCCTGTCTACATCAAAAACTCTGAAGATTGATATAAGTGATGCCAATGACAATGCTCCAAGGTTTGTCCAGTCAGTAGACACAATAATCATTAAAGAGAACAACCCACCAGGGTCTCATATATATACAGCATCAGCCTCTGATCCAGATATTGGGCAGAATTCATTCATCACTTACTCAATTAGGGAACGCACAATTGATGGAATTCCTATTTCTTCCTACATTTCCGTTAATCCAGAGAATGGGAAGGTCTTTGCTTTAGTGTCATTTGACCATGAACAGATTTCATATTTCCAGTGTCAGATAAAAGCCACTGACGCTGGTCTACAAGCCCTCAGCTCTAACCTTACTCTAAACATATTCATTGAGGATATTAATGATAATGCTCCCACATTCACCCCACTTCATTCTGAAATAACAATCAAAGCTTCAAAGTCAGCAGAACCTGGACACCTGATAACTAAAGTGAAGGCCGTAGATCTGGATTCTGGATATAACGCTTGGACATTTTACAAGTTGAAGGATATAGGAGGATCTGGAAAATCTCCATTCACCATTGCACATCAGACTGGAGAAATCACTTTGAAACGGTCATTTGCAGATTCTGATTATGATGAGTACAGATTGCATGTAGTAGCTCAGGATCATGGTGAACCAGTCATGACGTCAGAGGCACAAATCTTCATATCTGTGGTGGAGTCCGGAGAGGAATTGAAGTTTGATAATCAAGAGACAGTTGGGAATTATGATGAATTTTCTGATACAAATGTTTACTTGGTTGTTGCAATCTGCATCATATCAAGTATTTTTCTTATTACTCTGATTGTGTTCACTGTGTTAAGATGGCAAAAATACCGAGATGAGGTCAATGAACTAAAAGAAAATTACAGAATCTGCTCCAACACAGGAGGGAGCTGGATGTATTCCCAACACACTCAGTATAACATAAGCTCCAATTCATTTCGACCTAAAAGTGACTTAATAGTTTTCACTCCAAATAACTGTCAGACACCAGGGAATGAAGAGCAAGTCAATCCACAAGCGTTCGTATTAAACTCCTCTTATAAGGTAAGAATGATAATTGAAAATAATTTGAATTTGTAAAGGAATATGAAATATTTTTAAAATCTTATTCAGTTTAGCACTTTTAATATTTTTGAAAAACTGTACATAAAACCCTTAATGACTAAATACAAGGAAATTAAGATTCCTTCAAAACTCTAATGTGTTCAGAAGCAGTAATTTTTATACTTAGCCAGAGGAAGGCAAGAACTCCATGAGACAGATGTTAATGTCCCACTATTTGATTAAATATTACTTCCCGACTTCACATATTATATATTATTTTACTTCTCCTTAAAATCTAGTGCGTACAACTTTTAATAGTTCTTTTTTCCCCCTTAAACGTGTTTAGTGAATAAATATTACAACATCAGGGCAGAGGGTTACATAGTCTCCTTACTCTGAACGGAAATAATCACTGTATTTGATTATGACTAAATTCTCTTTGTCCTATTTGTGGAGGATACTGATTTGTCATTGTTGCAGGTGTAAGTTCAAAATTGATAATTGCAAAGATTTTTACACTGTTCATTTATGTATTTGAACATTTGTTTCTACAAATTGAATAACCCTAAATTTCATAACTGTCTGGTTATTGCAGTTCATCCATTCACTTAACTCCTTAATAGCCACCGATACACATAAAAATGTCAGTCGTTAAAGGCCCTAATTTCCTCACTGCCATTTTAAAATGAACCAGAATTATTAAATAGTGCCCCCATAGCTGCAAATCTCATGAGTGACAACTCTACATGACATCTGACACCCATGGGCATTAGCCTTGACTGGTTTTGAAACCAATTGGGACCAATTAGCCTCTTAAATACTGCTTTTGGCAGTAGTATTTTAGAGGATAAAGGGGGATTAAAACATCCCCTTTGGCAGGATCACCCTCCCCACTGAAATTTAACAAGGGCCGAACATTCCCATGGTTCCCTGGTGTAATCATATAACCCCAGGGTAAGGTGACCTGTTAGATTTTGCTTTTAATTAGTAGGGAAGGGTATCAACTCATCATATTCCAATGGATTACTCGCAATTCTAGTGAAGCACAGACTAAACACCAGCGCTGGTTCCAGGCTAATCAATATGGATCCTATGAAGGAAAATGGTATTCAGCTCCCGCACTAGATGACTAGAAAAAATATTTCCTGGTCGGTGGATTTTAATATAAAACATTCACTTTATGCTTTAAAATAGGGCAAAATGGCCAATTTGTCATTTTTTTTATCATGTCTTGATATTCCATAAAGTGAATACTTTTATATTAAAATTCACCGATAAGAAATAATTGTTTTAATCATCTAATGTGGAAGCTTTTTTGATCCTGCTATAAGCAAGGTCTAATAGGCATAGTTAGTGAATCACTAACAATTATCTTGTACTGCCATACAATAGAACTGCAACATATGAGACCAATGATCAATCTACAAAATATTCATGTCCCACAGTTAGACTACATGAAAAAGTAAAAACTAGTTAAATAAAATATGTAAAAAAAAGTTTCAAAAATGAAAAAAGTGCACAAAAACACAAAACCCATTTCACCACTAAAAATGCAGCCTTTGTGTTAAAACAAAAATAATTAAAAAATGTACACTTAATTGGTATTTTTGCATCCGAGGTATAAAGCTGTAATGTTATTTATGTCAAACATCCAACACCTAAAGAAATAACAAAAATACCAAACATGTTGCTTTTTCATCAGGCAGATATAAACTTAAATAAAAAGCAATTAAAAAGTCATATGTAAAAAAAATGATATAAATGAAAATGACAAATTGCCCTACAAAAACAAGCTCTAAGGTTGGCTTCACACTGGCGCCTATGGCATGCAGGCGCAAACTCAGTGCATCCATACTGATGTAAACGCAGCGGAGAATCTCAGCATGCGTTCACATTAGTATGCACCCCAGTCAGCCAATCAGCTGTCTCGGGGGCGGCCGGGAGGAAGAGATCAGCGGTGGAGATCTCCTCCTCCCGGCCACAGCTGATTTCCCGCCGGTGTCGGTGCGGGAGATTTGAAGAAACAGCTGTCAGATCAGCGCCGACACCGGCAGGAGATCAGTGGAGGCTCTAGCTGATCTCCCGGTGGCTGCCGCTAATCAGTGGCGGCCACTAGGAGAGATTTCAATGTGATCCGCAGCGTTCTCATGCACTGTCATGCGGAGAACACTGTAAATCCATTCACTTCAATGCATGGCTTGTGTGCTTGCGGGAGCTTGCAGATAAAACAAGCTCCCTTGAACGCACAAAAAATGCAACAAGCTGCATCCGGAGTGAGCTCGGAGGGTGCACAAATTATGCACCTCTGAACGCAAATGCAACCGAACGCAGCCAGATGCAGGCACATGCGTTCCCATGTTAAACATAGGAACGCATGTGCGCAAGCCTTTGGCTGCGTTCGGTACGCGGCGTTTGCATACGCCAGTGTGAAGCCAGCCTAATATGGATCATTTAGTAAAAAAATAAGAAAGTTACAGTTCTCAGACTATGCAATTAAGATTTTGTAAAATAGTGTTTATTAGTTTGTAAAAGTAGCAAAGCATAAAATGCTATATAAATTTGATATCGATGTGCCCATACTGACCCAAAGAATACATTTTTCTTATCAATTTTATTGAATGGTGAGCCGCGCATTGTCCTGGCACCCTCACTCTGTACTTCAGAAGAACGAGTTGACAGGCAGCTAATCTCATTCCCATAGATGCATTGACTTGGATGCAGGGGGTCCTTTTCAACTTTTATTGATACTATAGTGTAAAACTATGAAAAACAAATTAAAATACTCAGTACAACACACAGCATATATGAGATATCTAGCATTACATGTGTACAGGACTTGCAGTGTAATTGCACAACATGGTGAATACACAATAGCTATAATGGCAGAAAACTACTTGATGATAAACATGTAGAACAGAGCAGCTACATTATACATTTTAGTGAGCCCTAGCAAGAGGATCATGGTGATCATAATAACTCACCAATTGTGCTATGTAGAGGGAAACATATAAGCTGAAATCCAGAGAGAGGGATCAGCATACCAGGGTGTAAGCGTCTACGTGGCTATAATGGATTCTGAGGAGGAAGGGGTGAGGCTAGTGCAAGGGCTGATGAGAAAACTAAAGTAGCCTTGAGGGGCAAAAAATAGATTATACACTAAAAAAATGTAGTAAGAGAACAGTGTCAACAGATTGTCCCTGAGGGAGGAGCCCGGTAGCAGCTCCGAAACGCATCGGAATTAAACCTACATCTTATCCCAGATATCCCGTGTTTCTGGTGGTCCTTTACAGCAGCGCAGGTCGAGCGGCACTTCATCCTTTTTCCAAATAGTCTCCACCGCGGTTACCCGTGAAGGTTCTGAAAATGCATGACACACACTACAAATATATGTATATACGAGTAGCTAAATTGCTGGTTTTTATTAATTCTGCATCTGAAAAATCTGAATAAAAATTGAGCAAAGAAGTTGTATATAAGATAATAGGACAAAAAAATCTTCAACTCTTCATGCAAACAATAAACTCTCATCAAGCTCTGTTCACAGAGAAATAAAAAAAATTACAGCTCTTAGAATATGTTGAAAAAAAATATTGTAAAAAATAGGTTTCAGTGTGTGGTAACAGCAAAGCATAAAAAAATAAATATATCTGGTATTGCTATAATTGCACTTACCCAAGTATAAAGCTGTTTTATCACTTGCACCATATGGTGAAACACACAAAAAATAATTATTCTTGTACTGCAGTATATTTAATCATTGTACCTCCCAAAAATCAGAATAAGCCTCGGTTCACATTTATTCTCTGTTCTCTGCTTAGTGCCTACATCAGAGTTTCTGTGTAAATCCCAAAACTGCAATTCAGACAAATTCAGATGGGACCACTCACTATAATGAAGTAGATACAGTCACTTTGCAGTCTGTCTTCTCTCTTTTTCGGCTGTGTCCTATAATTTTTTAGCATATTTTTAGAGCACAATTTCTGTGTATACCTAAAAAAAGATGGATACCACCAGAACAGATGCCAAGTGGAGTCCAAATTGTCTCCATCTGCCTAACTATAATGAGTTGCTCCCTCAGGGCTTTGCCTGAATCACATTTTTGGGAGATTTATTCAGCTCCTTGATGTCAGTGATCACTGTAAAATAGAAGAATGTGAACCAAGGCTTATACTGCAAGCAATGGAAAAAATGTTCTGTACCTCAAAATGTTACCATGAAACCCTTAACTTAATTAGCAGAAGACAGGCACCACCCAGGTTCACTATCTGTCATTGGAAATATAGGGTGTTTCCATATTACTGGTAAAACAAAGGCTCTTGGAAGTAACAACTCTCGCTCCCCCAAGAAAAAATAAATTCCAATGGAATCTGCACTGCCATCCAAATGTCTCCTCATTGTGATCCCCACTGTGCCTAAATGTCCATAATCGACCATGTTTGTGGCATTATTATGGCAGGGAGAGTGCATTTTACAATTTACCATGTGTGTGTCTCTAGAAGCACAAGCCAGGTATAATGTTTGGTCACTAGGCTGGCATATTTGCAATTCTCCAGAGAAAAATAAGGGCATGGTATGAATGTTACAAAAGAGTCATGGCAGCCATAGATGAATTAATTCAGAGGTGCAATTTCTAGTTTGGTTACTCTTGTGGTTTCTGTACCTTTTGGAATCTCAGGGACTCTAAAAATGCAATACCGTGGCCAAATTGGTGTTCTATAAATTAAATATCACTCACTGCTTTACAAGTTTTGAATGTGCACAAGCATTAGTTTTTGTCTACATATGATGTATCTCTGTGTACGTAAGAAAAGGCAAAATAAATGTAAGGTCAATTTTCTCCTAATACCCCATATGCAAATTATATATTTATTGCTAAAAAAGAATGTTTGTGGGAGAAAATATATTTTTTTGTTTTCACATCTAACACTTTTTAAAGTTTTGTGAATCACCTGTAGGATAAAAGTGCTCAGTACACTACTAGATGAATTCCTTGATGGGTCCAATTTCGATATTAGTTTCATTTGTGTGTGGTTCTGCTGTTTTGGCATGTCAGGGGCTTTGTAATTGTGACATGGTGTTCACAATGTAATCCAGACAAATTTGAGCTCCAAAAACCATATAGCACTCTTTCCTTTCTGAGCCATTCCATATGCCCAAACAGCAGTTTGATACCACATATAAGATATCATTGTGTTCATGAGAAATTGCTTACTAAATTATGGGGTCAATTTTCTCCTAGAATCCGATGTGAAAATTATACATTTGGAATTAAAACAGCATTTTTCTGTGAGGCTCATATGGGTTCAAAATACTGAACACTCCCCTATATGAATTCGTTTTAAAAATGTGGTCACTTGTTGGGGGTTTCTGCTGTTTAGGTACCTCAGGGGTCCTGCTAATGGGACATAGAGTCCGCAATCTATTTCAGCCAAATAAGTGTTCCAAAATGTAAATGGTGTTCCTTCACTTCGAAGACCTGCTGTTCGCCCAAACAGAGGTTTCTGACCAAATGTGACCATGCTCAGACGAAACTGGGCAACAAACTGTGGGGTCCATTTCTTTATTACATACCTGGTAAAAGTGAAAAATATTTTAGCTAAAGCAACAATTTAGAGGAGAAATATTTTTTTTAATTCATTACTGTGTGGTACCTGAAGGGGTAAGGATAGAGAGGCAAATCTTGCTACAACTGCCAATAATTGGTGGGGGTGCTAAGAAGAAAAAAAAATACAATGCAAAAGGTAAACCTGAAATACCAATGAAAAATATCTGTGGAATTCTTATGATGAAAGAAATCTTTTTATTGAGTAACCCATATACATTTTTAGAATAAATCATCCAGCATTTAGTCTCCTAGGCCTTTATTAGGGAGTTTCTTTAAAGGAGGCACTTGGTCCACAGCCTCCACAAGGGTGTCAGAACCTAACAAAACGTATTTCGGGTCCGGCCTGGTACCTGCTTGCCAGTATTTCTCTACGTGTGCTTTCCTATATAACCTTTCTGCCATGTTTTATTGATAGTAAGCCTGTTCAGGTTTTATCCTGATTTAATTACAATGCTACTATAGTGCCATTGATCCTTATTTAAATATATTGTAATTATCACAGTGTTATTTATTCTCATATCAGGATTATTCTAATTTCCAGGTATTTATATCTGGACATTCCGTGCAACTTTCAATACATTTTTATTCTTTTTAACTGGATGCACTTTTTTTGGCACATGCACTTTCTATAATCTGTCTGGTACAAGGGTATGGTTTATTCACTTATGCGCAAATATTCTTACATTTTAATTATTTACATTTTCTAATAAAGATACAGTATTTTATTTGTATTGTTTTTGTGTGTGAATGCAGATATCTGTAAAATTTGAATAGAATTCAATTTAAGATATTATTCTGCTTGATGAGTTGTAGGCAAGATTTTTTACATAGAAGCAAACTGTTTCCTCTAGTTGATGTGCACAGTAATTCCTGAACAGACTCTATAGCCCTGTAAATTAACAAGCTAGTTATATCTGTTGTCCAGACATGTCTCCAGTAACCCCCTTTTCCAACATTATTAATACTAATTCCTTCATCTTGTTACGTAGGTTTTTGATATTAGTATACATGCACTTCATGTATTTTATCTTGGTATTTCTATTCTTTATCACCTTGTTAAATATTCTAACCCCTTTTTCCATGCGACCCCCACTTTCATTACTTCATACCAGATTACTATCTACACTATTTTATCCTGCCCCCAGTTTCTAGTTTTACTGAGCACCCCAAATCTTTTTTCCTCAGTCCAGTTGTACTCTCTCTATTTATGTTCAGCCCATTGAATTTGATGTCAACAAAAAAGTTGGTACAGTTGTCAAGCAAACCAAAACCCTGTTTCGTACACCAATTCCTGAGCAATTTGTTATTCTCCCTAAACTCCTGCTGTCCATCGTACATGCCACTTGGTATAGGTGGTTTTTCAGAAAATTCTACATTTGAGGTGTTTGTCTTAATCTTATTGCATAACATTGTTTTTGGTGACAATGTGAAACCTGACCAGTGTTCCTTACCAACGTCTCACACTAATATGTCAATCTGATCCTTGATTTGTCAAACTCAAGCACCAGGATGGCAACTTACCGACCAATGATCACGACCTTATGTTTATGTGTCCTATCTGTAGAAATTCAATACCAGTAGCCAGCGTATCTGCATGCCCTCCTATTTTTCTTACTTCAGTAGACACTCCCCTGACTATCATTAAACATGTCTTGCTGCAGTTTCTATGCCTCTGTTCTAATATGCCCATCATTTGCCAACTTAACAAACTTTGTTGGGATATAAATGATCAGGACTTGCCTGGGCTTCCCAACACTCAGACTTCACACATCTTTTGCCTCAGTATGAACCCTGAAATGTCTGTCTAAGGATTGCATACATGTAACTAGATCTATTGGATGACATTACCAATTATATAGTTTGCATCATTAACAGGGATCACACGGATATCAAATATGACTTTATACAATACAATCAGTGAATTCAATGCACTCAATTTTAAACGTCATGAATCTAACATATTTTGAAGCAAAATGTTCTTGCTCAATTACGTTTTCTTGTTTTAATGTCTAATTCAACCTGCAATTCACTGTTTCGCTTGCAAAACTAAATAGGTAAAAAGTCAGGCATTGTGACTACCATTAAAGAAGCTCTACTAAAAAATGTTTTATTCCCTAAACTTGTCTAATTGTGTATGCAATATAGTTTAAGTGCAATTAAATGCTTACTCTTTGCTCTCTTCCACAGTTTCCAGCACTGTTCAGGTGTGTGAGCCGGGAGTTGCTTCTACAATATAAGTTCATGGAGCACAAAATGAGTTTCCATAGGCTTAAATTATAAAAACAACTTCCAGTTCATACATAAACCCCAGTGTGATCTGGCAAGTTGGAATTTCAGACAAGCATACAAGAAGAGGACCAGAACAGTGTTAGGCTAGGGTAACACTTGGGTCATGGAAGCGTTAAAAGCTAGTGTTTTTTCAAAGTTGGTAATTTTGAAAAACGCTAGCGTTAACACTTCCATAGGCTCCCATGGTCAAAATGCAACACTTTGGACACTAGGCATTTTTGCACCAAAAAATGCGATAAGCAGCATTTTTGGGGACGTTTGCAAAAACACATACTTTTTTTTAACAAGGGAGGCTATGGGAGCCTATGGGAAATATATGTATCATGCGTTAACGCTAGCGCTAAAAAGGGAAAAAAGGCCATAAAAAGGCAATGGAAGAAACTGCTCTCTTTAATGCAGCCTTGCAAAGGATGCACCCTCCCAAATATAACCCTAGCCTTAGAAACCAGGGAAGATGGTGGTGATCAATAAATATTTTATTACACTTCATTACATAAACATTTACACAAGTTAGGGAATCCTTTGTGTGTTTCTTTGAGTAAAGAATATGCCATTATGAAATTTTATGTTTAGAAAATAGGAAAGTCTGAATTGCAGTAATAGAAATTGAACAGGTAATTAAAAACTACCAGTTTAGCTTTTCCTAAATCAACTATAAGATACGCTGAAGTATTTATAGAAAATCTAACCCATGGTAAAATCATCATCATACTCATCATAAAATAATCATAAATAATATTATTTTTTATTTCTTTCAAATTAATTTTGGGGATAAAAGACACTCATGGTTTAAAACTTCACATTGATTGAAGAGGGACTTGTCAATAAGCTAAACCATTGCTTTTCACAAAAGAAAATATTGAAAAAATAATAATTTATACATAATACTGATATGTTCAAAATCTCTAAATATATCTATTGGATTATGAAAATAAGAAACAATTAAATGTCTAATAATAAAGAATCTCAATCCTTAAATAAGGTATGTAGCAAATAGAAATCAAAATCAATATAGTTGTCAATACAAAACAATAAATTCTCTTAATTGTATAGCTGTCTACCAAAAATATACACATTTTGAATAATTATGAGGTTAGTGTTTATTAATTGTTAAAATGTAAAAAAATATATACGTATTTTTTAATTGTTTTGTCAATGCCTGTGTTCAAACTTTTGATTTCTTTTTTTGTAGTTTTTTTCCAACTTAATACTTACTTAAACTGTGTATACATTTCATGGGGCACCCTGTGTGTGTGTGTTTGTGTATAGGTAGATATATATATATATATATATATATATATATATATATATATATATATATACTAGCTGTGAGCCCGATGCAAATGCATCGGGTGTCTAGAATATTTTAAAAATTTTTTTAAGATTTTCGCGGCCGCACTTGCCGCAAGTGCAAAACCGCACTTGCCGCACCTGCCACAAGTCCCCCTATACTTTCTATGGGGATTACCGCAACCGTGCCGCAAGTGTAACGGTTATGCCGCATAACCGTTACACTTGCGGCGCGGTTGCGGTAATCCCCATAGAAAGTATAGGGGGACTTGCGGCAGGTGCGGCAAATGCGGTTTTGCACTTGCGGCAGGTGCGGCCGCGAAAAAAAACGCGTCTGACTGCGGTTTTTTTCGCGGCCGCACTTGCCGCAAGTGCAAAACCGCACTTGCCGCACCTGCCGCAAGTCCCCCTATACCATCTATGGGGATTACCGCAACCGCGCCGCAAGTGTAACCGCATCTGCCGCGTTTGCCGCATAACCGTTACACTTGCGGCGCGGTTGTGGTAATCCCCAAAGAAAGTATAGGGGGACTTGCGGCACGTGCGGCGGCTCAGGCATTGACTCGCAATGGCCTCGCGGCCATTGCTCTCGCTACATGAGCGGTAAATCGCTAACTTGGCCAGCGGGTAATCCCCATAGAAAGTATAGGGGGACTTGCGGCAGGTGCGGCGGCTCAGGCAGCGACTCGCAATGGCCTCGCGGCCATTGCTCGCGCTACATGAGCGGTAAATCGCTAACTTGGCCAGCGGGTAATCCCCATAGAAAGTATAGGGGGACTTGCGGCAGGTGCGGCGGCTCAGGCAGTGACTCGCAATGGCCTCGCGGCTATTGCTCGCGCTACATGAGCGGTAAATCGCTAACTTGGCCAGCGGGTAATCCCCATAGAAAGTATAGGGGGACTTGCGGCAGGTGCGGCGGCTCAGGCAGCGACTCGCAATGGCCTCGCGGCCATTGCTCGCGCTACATGAGCGGTAAATCGCTAACTTTGTGGCCGAGCCTCTGGCTCGATTTTCGGCCAGCGACTCGCAATGGCCGCTTCGCGGCCATTGCTCGCACGTGGTGACGTCACAGAGTGACAGAGCCACGGTCTTTTTCGGGGTCCGACACGGAAGTGCCTACGGCAATTATATAGTAGATATATAGATATATATCGTAAATGTTTGTGATATGCACTGTGAAAAACTACAATACTTCAAAAGAGATTCTAAGAAATTAAATACATTAAATCCAGCTTTCTAACACCTAGAAATACAGTGATTCATTTTGATCAATTTGCCAAATGGTTTAGTAAAGATTCATGTCAATATACCTGTGCTTTCTTATTTTTTTCAAAAATATATTCTTACAGAACTTAACTTTTTAGTTGTCAGACCATTATTTTTTTATGCTTTCATGGAACTTATACAATATAAGGTATTAATGGCCCGTCTTTATTGATTTTTATGTAGCAATAATATTTTGAAATGTTCAATGACTATATTTGACAACTGTAAGCTTATCAGTTCTTTTTAGTTATATAATTGAAATTGAAATTTAAGGTCAACACATTTTAGAAATTGATATAATTAATGTATTTTGATGGTACGGAAAGAGACTTCATAGTGACGTATCTAACCTCCACTGTATCCAAGCTGACTGTGTGCCCCTAATGTATTTTGATGGTACGGAAAGAAACTTCATAGTGACGTATCTAACCTCCACTGTATCCAAGCTGACTGTGTGCCCCTAATGTATTTTGATGGTATAACATATTCTCCCATCTACTTTGTACCTTAGAAATATGCTTTTTTTTTTCTCCTCCTGCCCTTGTCTCTGTCTCCTGCTGATCCTGACCCAAACTTTCCTCTTTGCAGTAATTTGTTAATTGTCCCCTGGTGTGATGTATCCTTCTCCTCTGACCCCTCCCCTCCACATACCTGGTATATTGTCTGTTGTTCACAAGAGCTATAAGTAGCATGGTGTAAGGCATTCTGTGCCTTGGCATCTGTGCCATTTCAAAGTGGCATTTCTAAGTGGAATTCAGAGATATACCAGAGATAAGCCAGAGGTAACCAGAAGGTAACAACTCTACCCATTTACTACCCTTCAGTACTTTACTTAGCCCATTGCATCAAAATGTCGTTCATTTCAATGCTTTTATATCTATGTACATTAGTCTTTTACCGCCCCATTCCCCTCCATCACCCTTTATCCACATCAGACCCTCTCTACTTCCCTTTACTATATCCTGCTCCCATACTCTCTTCACCCTACTCAATAATCTAAGCCTGTCATATTCCAGGGTCTTGCCTCAACAAAAACAATGTCATAGAGCCAAACATTACTCCCTCCTTCTCTTTCTACTACTGCTTATGTCAGGCGATATTTCTCCCAATCCTGGGCCACCCTCTTCCAACTTCAACCCCCCCCACGCCTCACACAGAAATCCCAGTAACCTTATTAGCATTACCTGCACACCTCCATCTCCCTCTTTTAAATGTGCCCTCTGGAATACACGGTCCGCATGCAACAAACTTCCCTTTATCCACAACTACTTTCTCACTAACTCTCTTAACCTTTTGGCCCTTACTGAAACCTGGATCCAGGACTCAGACACTGCCTCCCCTGCTGCTATCTCCTACGGCGGTCTACACTTCTCTCATTCCCCGAGACCAGGAAACAGACGTGGTGGTGGAGTTGGCCTACTCCTGTCCCCACAATGTACTTTCCAGGTCATCCCCCCACTCCATCACACTCATTCCCTTCTTTTGAGGTTCACACCATTAGGCTGTTCTGTCCCCTCCCCCTTAGAGTAGCGGTGGTGTATCGGCCCCCAGGTTCAACCACCCACTTCCTCGACCACTTCTCCGCGTGGCTACCTCACTTCATGTCCTCAGAATTACCAACCCTCATCCTGGGAGACTTTAACATCCCCATAAATAGCCTCAACTCCACATCTGCATCCCAGCTCCTATCTTTAACCACTTCTCTTGGCCTCTCGCAACTCTCAACCTCTGAGACACATAAGGATGGTAACATCCTTGACCTGGTCTTTACCCGACTCTGCTCTACCTCCTCCTTAGACAACTCATCTCCTTCTCTCTCTGATCACAACATTCTCACCTTCACACTCACAAACCCTCGCCCATCACAGCATAGTCCGACCTATCACACCTTCAGAAATCTACAGGCCATCAACCCTCACACATTCACAGACTCTCTTCTCTCATCACTGTCCCCAATCTCCTCCTTCTCCTGCCCCAATCTGGCTGTGAATTACTACAATGACACTCTCAAAAGTACCCTGGACCAAGTAGCACTGCTCACCCTGAGAACCTCCAAACACAGAGTAAAACAGCCCTGGCTCACATCACAAACTCGATTCCTCCAGCGATGCTCGAGGAGTGACGAACGCCTATGGAGGAAAACTCGCTCACCAGGAGACTTCATCCATTATAAATTCATGCTAAAAACCTACAACTCTGCCCTTCACCTCGCCAAACAGACCTACTTCACCACCCTGATCTCCTCACTAGCCATCAACTCAAAGAAACTTTTTGACACCTTTCACTCTCTCCTCAGTCCGAAAGTGCAGGCTCCTATCACTGACCTCTGTGCTGATGATCTGGCCTCTTACTTCACAGAGAAAATAGAAAATATTAGTCGGGAAATCAGCTCCCAACCTTCAAGTGTTTCTACTCCCATCTGTCCCCACATTCCCTCTGGCTCACTCTCCATTTTTGACCCAGCCACAGAAGAAGAAGTCTCCAGGCTCCTCTCGTCCTCACTTCCCACTACATGCACCTCTGACCCCATTCCCTCACACCTACTACAGACCCTCTCTCCAGTGGTCACCAGTCACTTAACCACAATCTTCAATCTCTCCCTCTCTACTGGCATCTTCCCCTCCTCCTTCAAACACTCTATTATTACTCCACTACTAAAGAAAACATCCCTTGACCCATCCTGCACAAATAACTACAGACCTGTCTCCAATCTCCCCTTCATCTCTAAACTCCTGGAGTGCCTGTTCTACACCCGCCTCACCCATTACCTCGCCACTCACTCTCTTTTAGATCCATTGCAGTCTGGCTTCCGCCCCTTACATTCTACAGAAACTGCCCTTATCAAAGTAACCAATGACCTTCTGACAGCAAAACGTAATGGTGACCACTCTCTGCTTATCCTTCTTGACCTCTCTGCGGCTTTTGACACTGTTGACCACCATCTCCTACTCGCTATGCTGCACTCCATTGGCATCAAGGACACGGCTCTCTCCTGGTTCTCTTCCTATCTTTCTGACCGCTCTTTCAGTGTATCATTCTTTGGCTCCACTTCCTCCCCTCTCCCTCTCACTATTGGGGTCCCTCAGGGTACAGTCCTTGGCCCTCTCCTCTTCTCTCTCTACACAGCCCCGATCGGACAGACCATCAGCAGATTTGGCTTCTAGTAAAATCTTTATGCTGATGACACACAACTATACACTTCAGCCCCTGACCTTACCCCTGCTCTAATAAAGAACACCAATGACTGTCTAACCGCAGTCTCCAATATCATGTCCGCTCTCTATCTGAAACTCAACCTTTCAAAAACTGAACTTCTTCTGCTCCCACCCTCTGCCAACCTCCCTAAACCTGACATCTCTCTCTCGGTGTGCGGCACCACGATAACGCCCAGTCAGCAGGCTAGCTGTCTCAGTGTTTTGATGGACACTGATCTCTCCTTCACCCCATACATACAATCTCTCACCCGCTCCTGTCGCTTGCACCTGAAAAATATCTCCAGAATTCGCCCTTTCCTCACCATGAAAACAACTAAAACCCTCACTGTGGCTCTGATTCATTCCCGCCTTGACTACTGTAATTCTTTATTAGCTGGCCTCCCCCACAGTAAGCTTTCCCCTCTCCAGTCTATCCTCAATGCAGCAGCCAGGATCACCTATCTAGCAAACCATTACTCAGATGTTTCTGCTCTGTGCCAGTCACTACATTGGCTACCCGTACACTATAGAATCCAATTCAAATTGCTCGTTGTCACCCACAAAGCTATTCATGGTGCGGCACCTCCTAACCTCTCCACCCTCATCTCTGTCTACCACCCCACCCGTCCCCTTCGCTGTGAACGTGACCTCAGACTAACATTGGCATTAATCCGAACCTCCCATTCCTGACTCCAAGACTTCTCTCGAGCTGCACCAAAACTCTGGAATGCTCTACCCCAAGAAATTAGGACCATCCACAACTTGCTAGCTTCAGACGCTCCCTAAAAACACACCTCTTCAGGGCGGCCTATCCTTCTCCCTAACAGTAGTCATTTAGACATAAGATATTCATTGTTATAAGCCCCTGTACTTTGTGTTCCCATCCCGTGTTATATTGCAAGCTCCTTCGAGCAGGGTAACCTTCATTTTCTGCCTTTTTTATTGTATTTCCTAAGTTGATTCTATGTTTATTGTATGTAACTACTGTTCTGCATTACCTTTCTGTACCGTATATTTTTCCTATATGTACCGTTGTACTGTAAAGCGCTGCGGAATATGTTGGCGCTATACAAATAAAGTTTTATTATTATTATTATTATTATTATAATTACACACAACCACCATGACTTCATGAAATGCAGCTTTTGTGAAAGTGCCGAGCAGGATCTCTGGATATTATTGGCAATAGAAGATATTTTTGGACTTTTCTGAAACATTTGTTCTCATTTCTGAAGTGTGTTTATGCAAGTCATTTAAAACAATTCGTCTCATGTGCAATTTTTGTTTTTGAAAACGCATTTGGTAAAACATGTTCAACAATTCTTTGTGAATGACTAATATTCAAACTGGAAAAATCTAAAGTTTGTTTAACCCAAGATTTGTACATTTAGGGTCAAATTGATATTTTGCACTTTTGTGCCAAGTTTCAAATATCTAAAAACGTGTGACAAAAATGCTTATAGGGTCATATTTCTAGGCAGAGTGGGGAAATAGTCCAATGAAATTTGCTCACCTGGTCCGGTTATGTGAACACACAACCAGTATTAGCGCTCGTACAGCTGCTGCTGTATCCAAACTCCCATGTGCAACGTGGCAAACAGCTGGAAACAGGAATACCCTGAGGAAGGAGCAGAAGCTGCTCCAAAATGCATCGGAATAAAGTTACACCATTGCACCAGGCATTTTGAGTCCTGGTTTTTCCATCCAGCAGAGTGGATCACTGTCACTTCTTCAAATTTAAATATGACTGACAATAGAGAGGAGGAATAAAAGGATGGAAATCGATTTGGCTCTTTGGTGAGTTTATTTAACCCTGAAGCAGCGCGGACCGTGAGACACCAGCACTCCCATCATTTCTTTGATACAAACCTACTAGTGGTCTACATAGATCATTTACAAAGTACAAGAAATAATTTACAATATAATGAAATCATAAGCAAGCTTACCCAAATGTATTAGGGGCAGGGGACTATTCATGCAATAATCCCAATACATGGTTCATGGGGGTATATATAAGCCTGCTTCCTTGTGGGGAGTATGCTACATGCCTCCTCTTCACATCGCCACTCTGCCATCAACACAATCACCTCAGGATGAGGCAGATCTGTTCTACACATGCCTCATTTAAGGTACAAGCTGATGATCTGAGGGCTTGATTCAAGGAGAGGAGCTATAGTATGCAGTCTATAAAACCAGGTTTTAATCATGCCAACAGGATCTCCCGTGAACAACTTCTAAATCCCAGTAGTGGAGGGAAAAAGAATAGAGATGGAGGAAAGTTTAGATTCATATCAACCTTCAACACATTGGAACACAATGTGATCTATTATCTATTTTCCTTAGTTCGAAATGTAATTAAGAAATGACAGCAGGAACAGTGAAGGTCATGGTAAGGTGTGGAATACCAAGGAAAATCTCAGCTAGAGACTCACATAGAATTGGTAAAGAGGCATATCAGAACTCTGATTGACAGCAAAAGACCTTCAGGAAGCTTTAGCAGACTTTGGGGTTGTGGTACATTGTTTTACTGTTCAGAAACACCTGCACATATATGGCCTTCATGGAAGAGTCATCAGAAGAAAACCTCTCCGGCATCCTCACTATAATATTCAGTGTCAGAAGTATTCAAAAGAACATCTAACAAACATGAAACATTTTTGAAACAAGTTCTGTTGACCAATGAGGATAAAATAGAATTATTTGGCCACAATGAACAAAGTTATGTGTGGGAAAAAATGGGCACAGAATTCCAGGCAAAGAACATCTTGCCAACCATTAGCATGGGTGTGGATCATTGGAATTGTTGTGGAAGCATTGTGGATGCTTTGGAATTGTTTTACAGAAAAAACTGATCAAAATAATTATAGGGTATTTAACTCTACAAGAACAAAACAACGCAAATTGCTGCTATAGGAAGAATGAATTCAATGAAATTTCAACAAATTATTGATGCAAACATAACACCATCTGTAAAAAAGCTGAAATTGAAAAGATGATGGCTTCGGCAAATGGATAAATATCCTAGACACGTCAACATCCTCAATACACTACCTCATAAGAAGTAAACTGAAGGTTTTACTATGGCCCTCATAGTCCCCGATCTGAACATCATTGAAAATCTATCACAATTAAGCTAAAATAATATGAGTAGTGGCCTAGTGCCATTAATGGCAATGACAAGTTTTAAATCAGTGCTGACTAGAATGTCATTGTACAGAAAAAACAGTCCTCTAATCTGAACATCATTGAAAATCTGTTCCTAGATCGCAAAAGAGTAGTACATGCAAGATGACTCAGAAATCTCACAGAAGACTTTTCCAAGGTAGAATAGATGAAAATCCCTCAAACAAGGATTGACACTTGGTGGGCTACAAAAAACATATAGAAGCTGTGATACTTGCAAAAGGTGCTACTAGATGCAAACCATGCAGGGAGCCCAAACGTTTGCATTGGCCCATTTTACTTTTTGTAATTATTATGGATAAAAAAGGTTCCAAACTGTGGTGTTTCCAGGAAAGTAAAAAAGGTATATGGAATTACTATAAAGATATTATTATTGATAATATTTTATCTCATTGTTAATAAAAAGAATTGCACACAACACGTTTCAGCTTAATAGTATTAAAAAAGCCGTCCTCAGGTAAATAAAAATCATTCCAATGAATGATTCAGAATGATTTTAATATTATGAAAACCAAATTGTAAAGATCGGGCACTACTGGGATTTTGTGTTGGGAGTTTCCCCGTGTATCAGTAGTCTTAGATGAGGCAGCTATGCACCTGGGTGTGCTCACTCAAGTTTATGTTAAATAAAACAGTACAGAAAAAAGAGGGCACTCACCCATTTGGTGCTTCTTAGGAATTTTCTCCCTTTTCAGGGTTCCGTTCAGGATTCCATAAAGTGCAATGGAGGGAAGTGGGACAAGGAGGGATGCCGGACAACAGCCCATTTCGTGCCCTGAATGGCAACGATCGGACCAGCAGAAGTGCCATTCAGGGCACGAAACGGGCCGTTGCCCGGCATCCCTCCCTGTCCCCCTTCCCTCCATTGCACTTTATGGAATCCTGAACAGAACCCTAAAAAGGGAATAAATTCCTAAGAAGCGCCAAATGGGTGAGTGCCCTCTTTTTTCTGGACTGATTTTTATATTACCTAAGAAAGACATCTTTAATACTATTAAGGTGAAATGCATGTAATTCTTTTTATTAACAATGAAATAAAATTCAAACAATAATAATATCTTTATAGTTATTCCATATAGATTTTTTACTTTTCTGGAAGTGCCACAGTTTGGAATCTTTTTTATCCACTATTTTATTACCTGCAAGTACCCAAGTGGGTCAACCCGCAGCAACCAAAGGTGCATGGCAAGCCAGCCGGCAAAAAGACCATTAGTGATCCATATTAATCAATATGCTGAATTCAAAGTGAACACAAGGTGAGTGCAAAATCTGTGTACATCTACACACCATTTCTAATTATAATTCTTCACTTAGATCAAGCACCACGCTTGTTCCCTCTTTCCCTCACCCCTCCCAGGGTTTATTGGATCATTTTTGTAATTATTAATGTAATTATCTTTTACTTTAAGCCATTTAAAGATTATTTAATCTTCAACTTGCCTAACTGTTCACAATAACAGAAATTTTTGACCCGGGGTGCCCAAACATTTGCGTGTCACTCTACCGATCTATCTGTCTGCACTTCTATAAATAGTACTAAAGTACTACTACTTTTATATAAGTCATTACAAGTATTTAGAACCATGTTTTTAATTTTAGAAAATCATAGTTCTCTTTACTTATATGTACAATTGCATAATTACATATTATGTATTTTGGAGCACATTTAAACTTTCAAAAGTTATTATGCACATCACAATTGCCAATTTTTACTTATCAAATTTCTAGTTTAAAAAAGTTTTCCTATATTTTGGAAAATAATTAAACCAATAACTAATATATAAGAAAATTTTAATAAAAACTTTTTTTAATGGATGTTTTTATTTACTACTGCTACTAATGCTGCTGCTACTACTACTATTATTATTATTTTTCATTTTTACTTTTTTTATAGAAATCTAAAATAATATTAGTTCTTTTAGATCCATTATAAAAGTGATCAAAACAAGGCTAATGGAAGCTGTAATAGAATTTTACATCAATAAATTAACTTCCAGTTAAAACTTTATCATATGTACTTACTTTAATATGTTACTGGATAATATTGGATTATGAACATCAAATGAAAACAAAATTATACACATTATTACTCAAATAAAAGAAGCATACGTACCTAACTCGCAATCTAAATATTAAGCACTAGATGGCAATCCTCACCAACTAATAGCAGGAAGGAAAGAGGAAATGCATTTCTGCAACGAGAAATGAAATTCTTGCTGTGGGGATTCCGGCCATGACAGATTTCATTTTTCCAATTTCTCCGAGCTTCCATCAGCGTTAGTGCCTTCATTACTGGATACATCATCACCTCCACCTTCTCTGACTTTTAAGAAATGCTGAATCAGAGACTGGATTATCAAACAAGGAGCAGCTTCATCCATTTCTTTTTGTTACAAATATCGTGGGATGTGGTCCTGAGTCAGCTGCATTATATCATCCCTGAGGAATCCAAGCATGGCACCTTTGTGGGGAGAATTGCTCAGGATCTTGGACTGGATATAGGTGAGATTAATTCCAGAATGTTACATATTATCTCTAGAGATGAGAAGGAATATTTCCAGGTTAATCTGCAGAATGGAATCTTGTTTGTTAAAGAGACAATAGACAGAGAGGTGCTGTGTCCTAATACACCCTTCTGTATAATTCCTCTGCAGGTTATTGTAGATAAGCCTGTGCAGATGTATCATGTAGATGTAGAAATAGAAGATATCAATGACAATAGTCCTGTATTCTCCTCTAGCGTGACTAATCTTATCATATCAGAAATGAAGCATGCAGGATCTCGTTTCCCTTTGAAGATAGCATCTGATCCAGATCTTGGAACAAATTCTATCACCAACTATGAGCTCAGTGCCAGTGATTATTTTGCTTTGGATTTCCAAAAATATATTAATCAAATCAAGTCATTGGAGCTTGTGCTGAAAAAAAATTTAGACAGAGAGAAGCAGTCTGTTCACAATCTCTCCCTCACAGCTTATGATGGAGGAAAACCAAGGCTGAGTGGCACCACACGTATTATTGTTACTGTGGAGGACTTTAATGATAATGCTCCTGTGTTTAATCAGCCATTTTACCAGTGCAGTGTTAATGAAAATGCTGTAGAAGGAACCTTAGTGTTTAAGCTGAATGCCACTGATCTGGATGTTGGGAAAAATGGAGAAATACTATATGGATTTAGCCATATGGTGTCAGGAGAGGCAAAAGAAGCATTCATCTTAGATAAATACACAGGAGAAATTAGAGTAAAAGGCAAGTTGGATTTTGAAACTGTCAATATGTATGAAATCCAGGTTGAAGCGATTGATAATGGAGATTATCCACATGTTGGACATTGTAAAGTTCTAGTGACTGTCATAGATGTTAATGACAACCCTCCTGAGATGACAGTGACATCATTATCAGTTCCTGTTCCTGAAAATTCTCCTCAGGGAACAACAGTTGCCATCATCAGTGTCCACGATAAAGATTCAGGAGCCAATGGGAAAGTCCAATGCTTTATTTCTGAGCCTTCACCATTTAAGATAAATCCAACCTTCAAGAGTGATTTTTCTGTGACTGTGAATGGACCTTTGGATCGAGAAGTGAAAGATCACTATGAAGTTACAATTTTTGCAAAAGATGAAGGTTCTCCATCCCTGTCTACCTCAAAAACTTTGAAGATTGATATAAGTGATGCCAATGACAATCCTCCAAGATTTGTCCAGTCAGTAGACACAATAATCATTAAAGAGAACAACCCACCAGGGTCTCATATATATACAGCATCAGCCTCTGACCCAGATATTGGGCAGAATTCATTCATTACTTACTCAATTAGTGACCGCACAATTGATGGAATTCCTATTTCTTCCTACATTTCCATTAATCCAGAGAATGGGAAGGTCTTTTCTTTAGTATCATTTGACTATGAACAGATTTCATATTTCCAGTGTCACATAAAAGCCACTGATGCTGGTCTACAATCCCTTAGCTCTAACCTTACCCTAAATATATTCATTGAGGACATAAATGATAATGCTCCCACATTCACCTCACTTCATTCTGAAATAACAATCAAAGCTTCAAAGTCAGCAGAACCTGGACACCTGATAACTAAAGTGAAGGCTGTAGATCTGGATTCTGGATATAACGCTTGGACATTTTACAAGTTGAAGGATCTTGGAGGATCTGGAAAATCTCCATTCACCATTGCACATCAGACTGGAGAAATTACTTTGAAACGGTCATTTACAGATTCTGATTATGAAGAGTACAGATTGCATGTAGTAGCTCAGGATCATGGTGAACCAGTCATGACGTCAGAGGCACAAATTATTATATATGTGGTGGAGACTGGAGAGGAATTGAAGTTTGATAATCAAGAGACCAAGGGGGATGGTTATGAATTTCCTGATGCAAATGTTTATTTGGTTGTTGCAATCTGCATCATATCAAGTATTTTTCTTATTACTCTGATTGTGTTCACTGTGTTAAGATGGCAAAAATACCGAGATGAGGTCAATGAACTAAAAGAAAATTACAGAATCTGCTCCAACACTGGAGGGAGCTGGATGTATTCACAACACACTCAGTATAACATAAGTTCCAATTCATTTCGACCCAAAAGTGACTTAATAGTTTTCACTCCAAATAACTGTCAGACACCAGGGAATGAAGAACAAGTAAATCCACAAGCGGTCGTGTTAAACTCCACCTATCAGGTAAGAAAAATAACAATAATATAAAATATTTCGCTGGGCACCTCTCTCTAGGTAAAGTAACAAATATTTTAATAATTGATTTTCATCTGGGAAAAAGCTCTGGTTATACGACGAAACTCAATGGAATAATAAAAAATTATCTTGCAATATGAAAGGTATCTCATTTACTGCAGTGCAGTCCGTTTAATGTGTTTAATGCTCTTTGACGAGCCCCTAATTAGACATTGGCCACTTTCTCTTGTTAGTACAACTTTCCGATCCTTTCATTCATACAAAGGTCACGGTGTAGGAGCATGTGACAAGATAAGTTCATCAGCCTCCACTAATAAGAAAGCAGTTTTTCTTGTGAGGTATTTCCTATTGAAGGAGCTTTATGAACGTTTCTAGTCATGTGACCCTCAATCAGCAGCCATTTATGGACAGAAGTGCTCATCTTTCTGTAAGGAAACTGCACTAATGCAAGAATGTGGTCAATCTCTTTACTTGAGAATCCATAAATGAACTTGTTCTGACAGTTCAAAAAGAAAGTTTGTAACTCTTTTATTTTCCATTTTCTGAGCTCTCAAATGTGTTAAAGCCGCAAAGTTGAACATACAAAGACATTTTTGAATATAAAAAGAAAGATGATGATTTTTCCTTATGATTTTAGCAGTAACTAGTAGATTATTATGTCGTATAATGTTTCACAAATATAACAGTAACAGACAAAAAGACAACAATTAGAGAGTCTTGGACTGATTCAGTGAAATTCCATTCTCTCACTACCTAAAAGAACAGAGTCGTATATATATATTTCCCAATTAGTGATGGGTGAACCCGCCGATGTTCGGGTTCAACGAACTTGCTCGAACTTTTTTTAAAGTTTAGGTTCGGGGTCAAAAGTGGCTCGAACTTGACTCCGAACCTCGAACTTCAAATGTAAAGTTATGGGGTGGGGGTTAGGAGGCTGTAAAAGAAAGAAGAGTTAGAAGAGAAAGAAGAGAAAAGGTAGGCTGTAAAAGAAAGAAGTTATTAAGCAGCATTATACTTATTGGCGTCCACTCGCTTGTGCTTCCGGGGTTACTCATTAATTACTGGATATTCATTGTAGAGGGACACAACAGCCAATCACAGATGCTGTCACAGAGAATTGGTGCACCAAAACCATGATGCTGTTTTTGCTGTGGATTTCATGCTCTTTTGGTGCAATTTTGTTACAAAAATGCATGCATTGTGTTCAATGTGTTAATCTGCATCCTTTGGCCCAAAAAAGCACCTACACCACAATGCGGTTTTTGCCACAGATGAAATTTTTTTTCTCATCTGCATGTCCTGGCCCAGTAAAGCACCAAAACCGCAACATAGTTTTTGCAGTGGATTTCATGCTTTTATTGGTGCAATTTTGGCATAAAACTGGATGCATTGTGTTCAATGTGTTCATTTGTATCTCCTGGCCCAAAAAGCCCCAAAACCGCAATATAGTTGAGCCCTTTTTATAAAATTATTCCTTGAAATAAATTTTTAAAAATTGACTTGGTTCTTTACCGTATTTTTGTATGCCATGCAGGTACAGCAGGCAGGTTCAGGCAGCCCCCTACCCTCAGCTGCCTATTTTTACCTGGCGGGAAACCAAAAATATAGGAAAGCCCTTTTTTTAATTATTTCATGAATTTCATGAAATAATTTGAAAAAATGACATGCGGCTTTGCCGTATTTTTGCCGTCAATACAGGTACAACTAGGCAGCTGGGGGCTGGAATCCTAAGTGCAGGGTGGCCCATGCTTTTTTGGGACTCTCCGCTGTGAACTGCAGCCCGCAGCTAACCTAGAAAATGCTACATTCATAGAAGTGCCATTTTTAGACAATGTACCCTGACTTTTCCAGTGGCCCTGGTGGCATTTGCACACTGCGTTATAAAAGGGTTAATGCCAGCTATGTTTTGACTGCAGGCACTCAGCTTGAAATTCATATGGTAAGCAATAAAAAAAAACAATAAAATTAAGAAATAAAATACAAGACAACACTGTTTCCCATTTTTAATTAACAAAAAACCCCTTTCCTCTGACATAATCCATAGGGAACATATTCTGCTCTGCTGCATATCTCCGTGAGCAGATGCCCCTTCTCTGTGACAGCATCTGTGATTGGCTGTTCTGCCACTCTGTAGTGAATATCTGAATAATGAGCAGCACCGAAAGTAGTTGCAGTGAGATGGAGGGGCGGTGGGACGCAGTAAGTTTAGTGCTGAATAATAACTATTTTCTTTATTTTTTCAGCTTCCCCACCCCCGAACCCAAACCCGAAC
This sequence comes from Allobates femoralis, assembly GCA_033576535.1. Taxonomy (NCBI): domain Eukaryota; kingdom Metazoa; phylum Chordata; class Amphibia; order Anura; family Aromobatidae; genus Allobates; species Allobates femoralis. The sequence goes on along the minus strand of JARQOC010000004.1, from coordinate 569,660,710 downwards.
TGTAACACGAACTTCACAGGAAAGTCTGTGTTCGAGATCTGTGCCCAAACACTAGGCATTTGGTACGAACCACGTACTTTACAGTTTGGGTTTGCCCATCACTATTCCCAATATTACCAAAGTTCCAATAATTTCCTTTTTTTACCATCTCTTCAAAAAATACTCGACCTTTGTAAAATTGTAAAAATTAACTGAAGCTAAGAGAAACAAAAAGCTCAATTCAGAAACAAGTGTTAAGATTACCATTTTTCTGGATCATAAGATGTACCCCAAATTTAGAGGAGAAAAAAGGGAAAAAAAATTACATGTGAAAAAGAGGGTTCATTTTATAATCCTGGTGTGCAATTTACAATCTGCATATATTTAACCTGGGGGCAAGGTGGAATTGAGTCACTGGAATTAGGGTAACTGCAGATAAAATCAGTGTCATCTGGAATTCTGCGGGCCAGAGGATGTGAGAAGGGGTTGATGCGATGATGAGCTGCTGGTGCCATTAATGTCCAGTCAGTGTATTTGATAAGGAAAATTGTCTAAATCCGAACATGTGGCACCTCTGCAGTCATTTTCCTAAGTCTATTGCATCAGAACAGGCACACGCACAGATTTAAATCTCGGTTATCCGAGCTTTTAATCTGCACATGCTCGGCATCCATAGCCATTTTCCATGTACCATCAAGTATACTAACCATACATCAATGGCCCCTGCATCTCATTACTTAAACCCCCCCTCCTCCTATGCTTGAGCTCGCCACTTTTCCCTGCACATTCCTACTTTATAAGTCATGACCCTGCCTCCAGTGACCCCACTCCACTGAGACCCCTGGTAAGATATATATAAAATATACATCTAAATTATAAAACGCACCCCATTTTCCCTCCAATAATACAGTATTTTTATATGTTAAATAAAAAGCTACTAATGAAGATGTTGGTGTCTCAAACTATAAAAATGCTTAATGGGTTACAGATGACATTGAGTAGAATTCATGAAATAACAATACATATTTCCTAACATTATTATAATATTATGTAAATAATTCTAACTAAATAAAATGGACCAAACTGGATAAGAAATTTTCCAGGTATACAAGGATTGTGCCTGTGCTTTCTTTTTTTTCATCTGAGTTGATAATGAAATTAGCTTAGTAATTAGAAATCCATTATTTGTTCTGTTCCGTATATAACATATATGATATCTCTACACATATGATACAAATGTTCTGGCAAAATGTGTATATTATTGGGTTTTTATTTTTCAAGAAAAATGTTCAATGACTATAAACTAATATATTCAGTAGTTCTTGGTAAATAGTTTTATGTAAAATTATTCAACAAGAATTATTAAAATGACCTAACTGCAAGCAGTCACCATCAAGGGCAGATTTTGTAAAATCAATTTACTCACTTTCTATGACATTATGAGGAAGGCATTGTTGGCATAGAATTATATTCTGCATTTGTTAAGGTTCCTGACATGCGGTTGTTGCACAAATGTAAGGGCCCTTTCACATCTGCGTTTTTCGTAATTCGCGGCAGATGCGGTGAAAAAACCGCATCTGCCGCGTTTGCCGCATAACGGTTCCACTTGCGGCACGGTTGCGGTTTTTTCCATAGGAAGTATAGGGGGACTTGCGGCAGATGCGGCAAGTGCGGTATTGCACTTGCGGCAGGTGCGGCAGCGAAAAAAACCGCAGTAAGCCGCGGTTTTTTTCTCTGCCGCACCTGCCGCAAGTGCAATACCGCACTTGCCGCATCTGCCGCAAGTCCCCCTATACTTCCTATGGAAAAAACCGCAACCGTGCCGCAAGTGGAACCGTTATGCGGCAAACGCGGCAGATGCGGTTTTTTCACCGCATCTGCCGCGAATTACGAAAAACGCTGATGTGAAAGGGCCCTAAATCTGTTTGTCTGGATTTCTCTGTTTGGTTTGGGACATATGACTGTCGAGATGTGTTTGAAAATTGGAAAGATGTTGAGTTCATATGAAATTGCAATACTGTTATAAGTGGTTAATCCTTAGTATTTGTACTGACGTAATGGTTCAAAATATTTGTAACTCAGGAAATAGTTATAGCTAGCTAAAAAGTCTTTTTTTGCATTTGAAATTTATAATTTATAGGTTAACCTATCTAAAAGGATAGTTCATAAATAGCAAATGGGTAGGGTCTAACACCCGATGTTCCCACCAATCAGCTGTATTTTGCTCCGATAGTGTCTGAATGTTAACACTTTGAATGTTCAAAGTGTAGTGACAACAGCCCCTATTTTTATGCATAGAATCGGAGCTGCAGTTGATCTCAATGGTCAGCAGCTGTCATTACTCTTTGAACAGAGCTGCAATCAGCAACTCTGTTCACAGTGTTTGTATCGGGCTGCCACTGATCAGGGGGTGACACTGAGTGTCGTACCCGAACCAATTAGCATTTATATAGATTGGTCATCAGATACCTATGCTCAGACAATTCCATTAAAAATATATAATGGAGGAGGATTTCAAAGTAGTTATTAATAATAAACTTATTGAGTTATTGCCATTTCTGCTTTTCATGCTTGAGGTGAGAATTACTCCATTCAGACTCCAACCACTGGAGGTGCAACAATTTGAACAACTAAAAGCAGCTAAGCTACACTGTTTCTATAACTCTAAGTAATAACAATTACACAAACAGTGTAGAACAGTGAGCCCGTATATCTGATGATTGAGATTAATTTCTTTGAGTGTTGCAAAAATATTGCAGGTCAGCCACTCCCAGCAGTTTATGTGTTATTCCTATTTTAGCCATGCAAAGATGAGATGGAAATAAACCTTTAAAAAGTATCATCATGAGAACCTGCAGCAGAATGTCTATGTCTGCCTCCAGCTCCCTGTCCACTTTCCCAATTGTCACCTTCTATTTCTAAACTTACCTTTAAAAAAGACCAGTCCAGGAGGATAAAGAGACAAATTGTTGTTATAATATATCATAAAAAGTTTTTTTTATCTCTATTACTATTAATTCATAAAAAAAATAGTTACTCTTTAAATTATAGTTCAGCATTTTTTTTTTATTGCACCACTGCAGGGGTGTTATAAATCTAAGTCCCCTGTCCCCATGTTATACTCACCTTATGAAGGCTTCACCTATTTCCAGCAGGCCTCCGGTCAGTCTCAAGGGGTTTGTAACTTGCCACTAGCTCCAGTGTTTCATGGAACACACCGGAGTTCAATTTTTAATTACCGTAATCTCTATGAGAAATTTGTTCTGGCATCATTCTTGCTCTCATATACTTACAATGAGACCTTGTAATGTAACTTCCGACTTCCGCCCAGTCAGAATTTACACGCACAAGATGGCACACGAGAGGACCTGAATGGTGCCAAGAAACGATGACGCCGCTGGATGGTAAAGCTATGACAGGAGATGTACATTTAAAGTGTCACTCCAGCGGTGAAATAATGAGAACTGGAGATGTGCTTTAAATGTACTATTGAGAATATGGAGCCATTTTTTATATCTGAAGTAAGCGAGATATTGTCAGACATTAGAAGGAAAATAAATTCCTAAATATTATTTTTTATTTAATTAAGCCCCGGTGTTTAGAATATTCAATGTAGATTCGGTAAGAAATAAAATTATACATCAAAGAGCTAAGAGCAATTACAATAGATAAATGGAACATTTTTGCTATATCAAAATACGTTCAACTAAATGTATTCTCTCTAGAAAAGTGAAGGAAAGGTGGGTGTAGTGATATATTTGTTCTTAATACGTAATCATTTTCTGTCACATTTTTTCTATCAGATTTACTTTAGCCTAATTTAAAATGTACTCATATAGAGCAATAATCAAAAACAATGTCATAGAAACACTGGTAGTATTGTTTTGCTTATTTTTTATTACTTTTATATTGTTTGAGATTATGTTATTGAATTTGTCAATCCTTTATAGTATTGATTACAGCCCAAATGTCTTTGCAATTCGAGAAAATGTTATAAATATTTAAAAAAGATCCTGGGATATAAACACAAAAAATTATTATGAATTCAATCTTTTCGTTCTAATTTTAAAGATTGATAGTTTCTTTAATTCCTGGTCTTCAGATCACCAAAGGGCCATTCCATGTCAAGTGAATCAATGATTATTACCACTATATTTTTAATTCTTTTGAGATTTTGTTATTTGATGATAGCATGTCAGACAATGCAAAATGTGAAGAGAAATTTTTTTTTTTAAATTATTTTTTTTTAAATGATTTTCAAAGTTTGAAAAAAGTGCGAATTTCGGTGTTTCCTGCCTTTACATTTCTCCTCATAACTCAGGCTAGAAATAAGACAGAGAGACAAAATGAACACCATTCTACTCAGAAATGTCCAGGCTTTCACCAGATATGTCACAAGAGGATCTTTGTTAATATTTTACCCATGCAAAAGCAAACGCAAAATTTTAAAGCGCATTTCCGAAAAATCGGCATAATTTAAATATTTCAAAAACTGCCCATGTGTCTGCTGTGCTCTTAGCCACATCTGTACCAAATTTCAAGTTGGGATCGCGATGGGATCATATTTTAAAATATTTTACTATTAATAGCGTCAATGGGTCATTCTATATCAAGTGATCTAAATATGAATATTTTTTTTACCTGATGTCTTTAGATTTTTTTTCTTTTTTATTTCTATATGAAGTACAACTTAATTACAAATTAAAAGTTTTGAATTTTTTTCTTTATCAGTTAATTTTTTACACATTTTTTAAGTTTTAAAAAAGTGCGAATTTTGGCCTGGTATGGCTTTACATTTTCTCTCATATCTCGGGCTAGAAATAAGATAGAGAAACAAAATAAACATTGTTCTACTCAGAACTGTCCAGGCTTTCACCAGATATGTCACAAGACTATCTTTGTTAATTTTTTACCCATGCGAACGCAAAAGCTAAATTTTAAAACGAATTTCTGAAAAATCGTCATAATTTAAAATTTTCCAAAGCTGCCCATGTGTCTGCTGTGCTGTTGGCCACATCTTTACCAAATTTCAAGTTGGTATCACGATGGGATCATATTTTAAAATATTTAACAATTATAGTGTCAATTCGAAAATCTTGAATTCAGATCTGTTCAGCCTGTGGTCTAAAAGTGTGGGGTCTATATTCACCAAATAATCCATGATTTTTAGACATTACTGTATTATTTTGATATGTTACAGCTTAGAAGCATGAGAGGACATATAGGAGAAAGCTTTGTTAGAGCTCAACCTGAGAATGAACAATATTGTATTGAATATTGTACAAACCAGGACTACGAAGAGGAGGAGAGTTTGTTAAAACTTCGGTTACAGGAAGTAGAATCCATCAAAGGGTCTCAGCAATCCCACACTTTCATTCCATGTAGTGAAACAGAAATAAAAACAAGGATTTTTTCATTCAGCAAAGACAGTGAAGTCCATGAAGTGGTAGAAGGCAGCACAAGATTGGCAATGGATGACATAACTGGCTATGTGACCTTTGAATATGATTGGCGCTGGTGTCTGGCTACTGTACTCTCCAAAGATTGTGAAAAAGTCAGATAATAACTCAGTGACAGGCCGTACATACTCTGACACAAAAGGAAATAGGGTAAGTGCTTATGGACAAGATTACATTTCTCCCACTTAAAAGGGACAAATTGATGATAAAAAGCCACTTTAAAAAACGTACTATTAATTGTTTGATTAGTTCATATTTTCTAGAATGATGATTTAACTACTGTACTATTCTTATTAAACACTTCATAAATGACATGTTTAGTGATATAATAGAAAACAAATTTACATGTATAAATAGGGGGTTAACATTTTTGTTTCTTTTAATCTCATTTAATCAAACTTGAGGATATGATCACCTTTTTTCTTTTGGTTTGTTCAATGCATTCAGGATGAACATGCTGAGCGTTGTGTTCTGATGATTAAGATGTATTTATCCTGGCACTTACGGGATTTGTTTTTTGTGTTTCTTTTTTGTTGCATATAAATGTTTTATTCAATAAGTTGTAATAACTCATACAACCATAAAATAAAAAATATATAAATTTGACAGGTCCTAAGTTGAATCTCTACAAAAATATAACCAAGAACACAAGTAACACACAGGCATTTTTTCACAATTTTCAAACTAACATTTATTTCACAATTGCGCATCAAAATTTTGAATTTGATTTTTCCCAAACAAAATATAAAAAAACCATAGTCTTGTGACATATCAAATGAAAGCTGTTACCGTTCTGAGTAAAATGATGTCTCTCCCATTTCATTATCTTATTTCTAGCCCGAGATAAAAAAAATGTAAAGCCATACTAGACCAAAATTCACACTTTTTTTTTAAATTTAAATATCTGATAAAAATTAACTGATTAAGAAAAAAATTTTAAACTTTTAATTTGTAATTAACTAAAGTAGTCCTTCAAATACAAAAAAAAAAAAAATCTAAAGACGTCAAGTCAAAAAAAAATATTCATATTTAGATCACTTGATATGAAATGACCCATTGACGCTATTAATAGTAAAATATTTTAAAATATTATCTCATCGCGATCTCAACTTGAAATTTGGTACAGATGTGGCTAAGAGCACAGCAGACATATGGGCAGTTTTTGAAATATTTAAATGATGCCGATTTTTGGGAAATGCGTTTTAAAATTTTGCGTTTGCGATCGCATGGGTAACATATTAACAAAGGTCCTCTTGTGACATATCTGGTGAAAGCCTGGACAGTTCTGAGTAGAACGGTGTTTATTTTGTTTCTCTATCTTCTTTCTAGCCCAAGATATGATAGAAAATGTAAAGTCATACCATGCCAAAATTCACACTTTTTTAAAACTTTAAAAATCTGTAAAAAATTAACAGATGAAGAAAAAAATTAAAAACTTTTTTTTGTAATTACCTAAAGTTGTACTTCATATAGGAAAAAGATCAAAAAAATCTAAAGATGTCAGGGAAAAAAAATATTCATTTTTGGATCACTTGACATGGATTGACATGAAATGACCCCAAAGTTAAATATTGCCTAGAAACCCTCCTGCATCACCGTTCAGGGATAGGTTTGGATTTATTTTTGCCTTAATAAAGACCTTCATTTATAAACTGCATTTTCTGTTTACTTGTGTTATCTTTGTCAATTGCGCCAAACATGCAAAAGAATAAGAAATCAAGAAGGGGCAAAAACTCTTTAAACCGCCGTAACACTGTATATGAAATAATCATGGTCTATCTATCATCTATCATCTATGCTGTCATCTTTATATACAATTACTTTTTAAATAAGGGAAAGATTTTAATGTCCTTTACTTTTCGTAAATCACTGTCTTCCTCTAAACCATAAGTAACAGCATTCATCAATATACATTGGATTTTAAAAATGTGATCTTCATTAATAACAGTTGCCAGTCAATGGCAAATCTTAACGATCACTTTCTTGTTTAATTAAGTAAATGTCAACATAGTTTACTGACCATTTCAAACAAGTCTGTAAATTAAGGGTCGAAGAGAGATTGCTCAAAACTGGAACTAAAGGATTAATATTATTATATACGGTATAACTAAAATTATATTATCTTTATTCAATTAATTAGCCTAATATAAGTATTAGTTTTGTTAGATTCAGTAATTATGAAAACAAGGCAAATGTAAAGTATAATAGAATATTCAGTATAGTTCATAGTTTATCCAAGAAATGTAGTTGAATAAGCAACTTGATAAAATTGTATTGTGGAAATCAACCGAAAAAAAGTAGATACATTACTGCTCAAATGTAAATAAATATATACAATATGCTGCTTGAACAAAAACATACAGACATACCTGATGTGCATCCTAAATATTGAGCACTAGATGGCAATCCTCACCAACTAATACCAGGAAGGAAAGAGGAAATGCATTTCTGCAATGAGAAATGAAATTCTTGCTGTAGGGATTCCGGCCATGACAGATTTTTTTTTAATTTCTCCAAGCTTTCATCAGCGTTAGTGCTTTCATTACTGGATAAATCATCACCTCCACCTTCACTGATTTTAAGAAATGCTGAATCAGGAACTGGATTATCAAACAAGGAGCAGCTTCATCCATTTCTTTTTGTTACAAATATCGTGGGATGTGGTCCTGAGTCAGCTGCATTATATCATCCCTGAGGAATCCAAGCATGGCACCTTTGTGGGGAGAATTGCTCAGGATCTTGGACTGGATATAGGTGAGATTAATTCCAGAATGTTACATATTGTCTCTAGAGATGAGAAGGAATATTTCCAGGTTAATCTGCAGAATGGAATCTTGTTTGTTAAGGAGATAATAGACAGAGAGGTGCTGTGTCCAAATTCACCCTTCTGTATAATTCCTCTGCAGGTTATTGTAGATAAGCCTGTGCAGATGTATCATGTAGATGTGGAGATAGAAGATATCAATGACAATAGTCCTTTATTCTCCTCTAGTGTGATTAATCTTATTATATCAGAAGTAAAACATGCAGGATCTCGTTTCCCATTGAAGATAGCATCTGATCCAGATCTTGGAACAAATTCTATCACCAACTATGAGCTCAGTGCAAGTGATTATTTTGCTTTGGATTTCCAAAAATATATTAATCAAATCAAATCATTGGAGCTTGTGCTGAAAAAAAATTTAGACAGAGAGAAGCAGTCTGTTCAAAATCTCTCCCTTACAGTTTATGATGGAGGAAAACCAAGGCTGAGTGGCACCACACGTATTATTGTTACTGTGGAGGACTTTAATGATAATGCTCCTGTGTTTGATCAGCCATTTTACCAGTGCAGTGTTAATGAAAATGTTGTAGAAGGAACTTTAGTATTTAAGCTGAATGCCACTGATCTGGATGCTGGAAAAAATGGAGAGGTACTATATGGATTTAGTCATATGGTGTCAGGAGAGGCAAAGGAAGCATTTATCTTAGATACATACACAGGAGAAATTAGAGTAAAAGGCAAGTTGGATTTTGAAACTCTGAATATGTATGAAATCCAGGTTGAAGCCATTGACAATGGTGATGTTCAATATGTTGGACATTGCAAAGTTCTCGTTACTGTCATAGATGTCAATGACAACCCTCCTGAGATGACAGTGACATCGTTATCTGTTCCTGTTCCCGAAAATGCTCCTCAAGGGACAACAGTTGCCATCATCAGTGTCCACGATAAAGATTCAGGAGCCAATGGAAAAGTCCACTGCTACATTTCTGAGCCTTCATCATTTAAGGTAAATCCAACCTTCAAGAGTGATTTTTCTGTGACTGTGAATGGACCTTTGGATCGAGAAGTGAAAGATGAATATGAAGTTACAATTACTGCAAGAGATGAAGGTTCTCCATTCCTATCTACTTCCAAAACACTGAAGATTGATATAAGTGATGCCAATGACAATGCTCCAAGATTTGTCCAGTCAGTAGATACAATATTAATTAAAGAGAACAACCCACCAGGGTCTCATATATATACAGCATCAGCCTCTGACCCAGATATTGGGCAGAATTCATTCATTACTTACTCAATTAAGGAGCGCAAAATTGATGGAATTCCTATTTCTTCCTATATTTCCGTTAATCCAGAGAATGGGAAAGTATTTGCTTTAGCATCATTTGACCATGAACAGATTTCATATTTCCAGTGTCACATAAAAGCTACTGATGCTGGTCTACAAGCCCTCAGCTCTAACCTTACTCTAAACATATTCATTGAGGATATTAATGATAATGCTCCCACATTCACCCCACTTCATTCTGAAATAACAATCAAGGCTTCAAAGTCAGCAGAACCTGGACACCTGATAACTAAAGTGAAGGCCGTAGATCTGGATTCTGGATACAACGCTTGGACATTTTACAAATTAAGGGATATTGGAGGATCCGGAAAATCTCCATTTATCATTGCTCATCAGACTGGAGAAATCACTTTAAAACGATCATTTACAGATTCTGATAATGATGAGTACAGATTGTATGTAGTAGCTCAGGATCATGGTGAACCGGTCATGACGTCAGAGGCACAAATCATCATATCTGTGGTTGAGTCCGGAGAGGAATTGAAGTTTGATAATCAAGAGACCAAGGGGAATGGAAATGAATTTTCTGAGGCAAATGTTTACTTGGTTGTTGCAATCTGCATCATATCAAGTATTTTTCTTATTACTCTGATTGTGTTCACTGTGTTAAAATGGCAAAAATACAGAGATGAGGTCAATGAACTAAAAGAAAACTACAGAATCTGCTCCAACACTGGAGGGAGCTGGATGTATTCCCAACACACTCAGTATAACATAAGCTCCAATTCATTTCGACCTAAAAGTGACTTGATAGTTTTCACTCCAAATAACTGTCAGACACCAGGGAATGAAGAGCAAGTCAATCCGCAAGCGTTCGTATTAAACTCCTCTTATAAGGTAAGAATGATAATATAAAATACTTCAGGACTGCTTTTAAAGATCTCATATACCTTAGTGTTTATCATTTTTAAAGAAACAAAAAAAAAACTATATAATATAATACTATATCTAAATGTCTATATTACTAAACACACAATAGGTCACAGTTAAGACTCCATTACGACTTGAAGAAAAGAGAATGTGCTTCCTTTTTGGTCAAAATATTAAAATGTGTGACAGAAACGTTGACAGTATCTCTGATTGCAAAAGTTGAAAAGAGACAAAACCAATCCTAATGAAATAGGTAAAAAAAAACAAGAAGGAGATCTACCATCTACTGATACTAGTATAGACTTTTTGCATGTAATTTGGTCCTTGTAGCTTTTACTTAGACACTTGATGGTCCATAGAACCTCTCCCAAAGAACTCTCTTATGGAATACTATATTCTCACTGAGAAACAAATATTCTTTAGGACAATACCTTTGTAGACTTCATGCTTTCCTGCTATTTTTAATCACAGATATAGACATATTAGACTTCATCAGAGATATGACACATCACACTAGCCGAAATTCTTGCCAAAAAAAGTATTAATTTATTGTTTGTTTACATAACTAAGCAACTTAGTTTCAAAAGCATTAATGGAGTCATTTATGTATGCCAGAGAAATATACAGAGAAATGATCCCTTATATTTATTCTGCCTCCCTAATATTAGTTCACCAAGTACTGTGCAGGAACGATAGAGAATTTTGTTAACAGATCATGACAAACCCATTTACTCATGATTGGAAAGGTTGACTTTGTGAAATTTGAGTTTTTAATAATTAAATTATTACAGTTTCTTTACTTTGCCATTAAACAATGATGAAAACCCAACAAAAATCAACTAATGGAATGAAAGAATTATTGAAAGAATGCAAATTGTTTCAAAAAGTTATTTTATGACTATATTCTTAAATGGTAGTAAAGGAGTGTGATATCACGATTCATGGGCGGCACTGCGGTAAATGAGAAGCCTTTTGTGTTACAAACTTATTTTTTTCTGGTTCCAAAGTGTTTTCGCACCTTTCGCAAGGTAAAATAACAAACTATTATTTTTTTCACCTTGAGAAAGCTTCTTGCTATGGTTGAAACACATTGGAACAATAAAGAACCATTTTGTAACACCAAAGGCATCTCATTTAATGCAGCACAGCCGTTCATCGTGATATCATCCATTTCTACTATTATTCATCTTAAAGAAGTCTTTATCCTCTAGCCATGGGGCCACTGCAGCAGTTAAAAACATTTATAGGTGTTCTGCCTTAACACATCAGTGCCAGATGGGGACATACTCCTGACTTTTCACCACCTCTACTATGCAATACTTCACTATATGTGTAATATTTTCACCCCCAAACAATTCTTACATTTTTAAGTAAACTGCTCACTAAAATAAAACTATAGTAGATTTTAAGATTTATTGTCTTTTTTGAAGGTAGTTATGAATTAGCTTGATGGCAATACGTGCTTCAAGAGATTGTAGCAATATCGCCTATTTGCAAGATAGATGACTTATAGAGATAAGTGATCATATTCTCAAATTTACCAAAAATCCACAATTGCAAAAATGTAGATTGTTTTGCAGTTTAATTTTGTGTGGACTCAACAAAATGTGGATTCAGCAAAATGTCAGTTGTCTAGATATGATTTTACTGAACTACAGCAGGCCGTCAAGAGGTTAATCAGATGCTGTGTCTGGAAAGGAGAAAGTGCACCTGTGTGGTCAGGAGGAGAACAAAAATAGGATATTGCTCACATTTTCCAGGTTCTGACAGGCACAACCACACCAAACAACATATGCGGATTTTAATCCTGATGACAGTCTGCAGCTCCCCCAACTTCTAAAGCGACAAGCAGGAAAATAGTTGAACGGGGTATCCAAACCACTCTACCACCTGAAGAAAATATTCACTTCCAAAAGTCAGAAAATTTGATGGTGATTTTTTATTTTCTACGCGTTTTTCAGGAACAAGTTGTCTTGTACCCACGAAACACGTAGAAAATAAAAAATCATCAAATTTTCTGACTTTTGGAAGTGAATATTTTCTTCACGCAGTAGCGCGGTTTGGATACCTCGTTCCACTGTTTTCCTGCTTATCAATCAAGAGGTTAATAAAAGACACTTATACTCACCTTATCTTTCTAAGTCCAGTCATTATTGAATCTTCTTATAACCTCTGTTCGTAAAGAAATACTGGGTCTCCTCACGTTAGACCACTACTTCTGGCTCCTATGAGGAATGGTTCTACTCATGTGCATACAAGGTCACTGTGTCACGACAAGCACTATTCTGTGGCCATTAATCAGCTTAGAGGAGCTTAGGAAAAGACAGATAGAGGATTTATAAACTCTCCTCTCAAACAGTCAGAAGAAGCTCTCCCTTTTTAGACATTTTCCACTTTCTTTGCTAGTACAGCTTTCTGGCACTCTATTCAAACAATGGTCGCTGGTGTTGGAGCATGTGACAAGATCAGTCCATCAGCCTCCACCAATGAAAAAACTGTTTTCCTTGTGAGGTATTTTCCTATTATTGACTGGTCTGGTTATACTACCCTCCATCAGCAGCCATTTATGAACAAAAGTGCTTGTCATTCTGAGGAAACTGTGCTATGGAAGAATGTGGCTGAACTCTTTACTTGAGAATCCATGAGTGAGCTTGTTTTGACAATTCAACAAGACAGTTTTTAACTCTCTTATGTCTTAATTTTTCTGAGCTTACAACTGATTTTTGGCCACAGACTATTTGAAAATTGAATGTACAAAGAAATAAAGAACCTGTATAGTTGTGTTCAAAATAATAGCAGTGTGTTCAAAAACATGAGTTAAGCCCAAAACCGTTATAATTATTTATCGTTTTCTTTATCAAAATATGAAGAGAAATGTATATAGTTTTCAACTATATTACAGAAAATAACAAAAAATTAACATTGGGCTGTTCAAAAAAAAAATAGCATTGTCTGCATAGTCTTTACAAACTCAAAGTATTCTGTCTTTCTTATAGGATTTAGCATTCCTGTGAATCACTAACCTAATAATTAGTTATTTAACCACAGTTTTTTAGAAATGCTTCACATCTGTGTTACATAGAGTCAGACAAATTCTGACACCTGTTAACTGTTATTCCAGCCCAGGATACTTTGACAAGATCTCATAATTAATTTGCATTTGTTGGCTTTGCTTCAGAAATGGCATTTTTTATGTCACTCCACAAGTGTTTTATTGGATTAAGGTCTGGGGACTGGGCTGGCAACTCCATAACCTCAATTTTGTTGGACTGGAACCAATAATTTGCTCATTTACTGGTGTTTGTAGGCTTGTTGCCTTGTTGAAACACCTATTTCAAGGGCATTTCCTCTTCAGCATAAGGTAACTTGACCTCTTCAAGTATTGTAATATATGCAAACTGGTCCATGATCCATGGTATGCAGTAAATAGTTCCGTCACCATAATAAAAGAAGAAAATCTGGAATGGAAAAGGCGCAATCTAGGGTGTTACCTGTATAACAATTGGAAGTGTTCAATAGGTACACACTCACCTGGCAGGGTTGTGTAAGCCACAACCAATACAAAAGCGCATTAGAAGGTTTGCTGCAGTCTTCCCAATAAAATTGTGTCAATAAAATAGAAATAAAAAGAAAGGGAATATTGACCGCGTTACCATATATGACAATCAAAAAATTTGTGGAGTGATTGTGATTGTACATCTGTGATTTTTCCTGATGAAGGGGCCAGAGAGCCCAGAAATGCATAAAAAATAAAAATCACATTAATTCCACAAATTTTTAGATTGTCATATAAGGTAGCACAGTCAATATTCCCTTTCTTTTTATTTCTTTTCTATTCACCATAGTAAGAGAAGCATGCCCATATTGATGTTTGCACCACCATACTTCATTGTCTTTAGAGTGTAGCATGGCTTGAATTCAGAGTTTGGGGGTCGTCTGACAAACTGTCTGGGTCTTTGAACCAAATAATTTTACTTTCATCAGTCCTCAAAATGTTTCTCCATTTCTCTTTAGGCCAGTCGATGTGTTCTTTGGAAAATTGTATCCACTTCAGTACATGTCTTTTTTAACAGTGGGATTTTGCAGGGACTAATTGCTAATAGATTAGCTTCACACAGGCATCTTCTAACTATCAGCACCCACAGGTAACTTCAGGCTGTCTTTGATCATCCTGGAGTTGATCATAGGCTAAGCCTTTGCCATTCTGGCTATTCATTGATCCATTTGAATGGTAGTCTTCCATGTTCTTCCACATCTTTCTGGTTTTGCTTTCCATTTTAGTGGTAATCTATGTTTATTGATGGATAACAATACATGCATTAGAAAAATACAATAATCTCACAAATACTGAACAACTCAGTGAACTTATGTAGACCTGTTAAGTCTCTTGTATTTCCTTATTTCTAAGTCACCTTCTCTCAAGATTTCCTTCATGATAAATTGTGGGGTCTTTATATGTATATCTGGTTTAAGCTTATAGCCTATGAATTATTGTCCTTCTAGCTCCCCAACTGGGGGAAATGTCCCTTATTTCCATTTTGTAATACAAGACTGAGCATCTTAAGCTAGTTTTCCAAGCCATTAACAAATTTGTATACTCAATACAAAAAGTACCTCTCAGAAAAATATTATCTCGTTATCTTATAACTTGCATCTGATCACTATGTAGAACTTGCTTTCCATTTTAAAGCATTAGAAATCATTTTAGCTGAACAACGTATCGTTGTCTGCACTTTTTTTTATACGTTTTACCCACTTCAATCAACTTTTTAATCAAAGTATGCTGTTCTTCTGAACAATGTCTCAAACGACTCATATTTTTCAGTCTTTCAAGGAGAAATGCATGTACATGTGCTGGCTTTACACTTAAATAAGGGCCATCAGATTCACACTGGTTTCTTCACAGAATGATTGACCTCACTAATTGAACTCCACACTGCTAATATTTTGAACACTCCCCCTTTCATTTAATTATTTAGATACACAGACAAAAAACATGCAGGTCATGAATGCTGAGTGTGTTAAGAATCTACTGCACCAACTGGTAAATTGTGTGACATGTGGTAATATAATGTATACAAAAAACAGTGAATAATCTAGTTAATCATATTGGACTGCTATTATTTTGAACACTACTGTAAATGCAAAACCGTGAAAAGTTGTAATGCAACCCAATTGCAAAAATAATTTTTCGACAAAAATATAAGCATTTAAAGTATGAGTGTTGTCTTAATTTTATTTTGATAAATCAATAGTTAAGAAGAAAATAAGCAATTTAGTAATATATCTTATCAGACAAATTCATTTTATTTCCTCTACTGGACATATCTTTCATTCTTAAAATTCTCACTTCCTGGGTAAATCTGCATTCAGTTAAAACCGATATTTACATTAACAAGATTGTATATCGCAGTTGATATTTATAATATTATTTTTACATTAACAAGATTGGATATCACAGTTGATATTTATAATATTCTATGCAAAAAGAAGGGGAAGGAGGAGCACTGCCTTTAGGACATTTCTCCTCCCTGCTCTTACCTTCAATGTTACAATCCCATCAATACTACTGTATTTGTCATCTCCTATTCACTGAGTACAGATTTTACCTAGTAATGGAGAATTTTGAGAATGATAGCTAACTCCAGGAAGCAAGTTTGTCTAAGATATATTACAAAGTTTCTTATATTAATGTGTATAATTTATGAATTAAGTAAAAAAAAATTCAAGTGTGGCCAACCACTGGTTATAAGGCTCCATTCACACTGTGCATTTTTGGTCTGTTTTTTGCTCATCAGTTTTTGTAGCCAAAACCAGGAGTGGAACAATTAGAGGTAAAGTATAATAGAAACACCTCACCACTTCTGCATTGATCACCTACTCCTGGTTTTAACTACAAAAACTGACAAGCAAAAATAGACCCAAAACACACTCAATCAGTGATCTGATTGGCAGTATTAACCCTTTGAACACCACTGTCATTCACTGACAGTGGGAGTCAAAGCACCATGGCGGGGACTGTGCCATTCCCTGCGATAACATTGCGCGATCTCTGTGTGTTAACTGATAGCCCGGGGTCCAGCAGTTACCCCGGAAGTTATCAGGGATCATTTCCTGTGGATGTTTGGCAAGCGCTGCCAACCACAGAAGTTGATCATTTGTGCTATGTCCTGATGTGCAGCAGCTCATTGGGACATAGCACAAGCGATTGCTTAGTGAAGCAGTGTGGGGTCCTATGGGGCACTGTGAAATAAAGAAAAGATTAAAAAAATAGAGTGTGTAAAAATATGAAAAAAAAAAACCCAGAAAAGTTCAAATCAGCTCCCTTTTACCTCATTCAAAATAAAAGTAGTAAAAACATAAAAAATACACATATTTGGTATTGTCGCATTCAGAAATGCCAGATCTATCAAAATATAAAACCAATTAATCAGATTTGTAAACTGTGAAATGGAAAAAAGTCCAAATGCCAAAACTACATTTTTTAGTCATTGCAACATTACAATAAAATGCAATAATGGTCGATCAAAACAGCGCATCTACACAAAAATAGTATCATTAGTAATGTCAGCTCAAGCTGCAAACAATATGTCATCACACAGCCTCACATCCTGAAAAATGAGGATGATATGCTTGCTGAAAATGTTGCCAAAAGCGCAATACTTTTTTTGTTTTTTTTTCAAACTTCTGAATTTTTTTTCACTACTTATATAACAATACAAGTATACATGTTTGGTATCTATAAACTTGTGCTGACCTGAGGCATCATACTGACACTTCAGTTTTACCATATAATGAATGTGATAAGAAACCCAAAAAACAAACATGTAATTGCACTAATTTGCAATTTCACTGCATTTGGAATTTGTTTCCCATTTTCCTTTACACTACATGCTAAAACAAAATTATTTCTTCTGAAAGTACAACTCATCCCCCAAAAAACAAGAACTCAGTTATCTATATTGATGGAAAAATAAAAAAGTAATGGCTCTTGGAAGAAGGGAGGAAAAAACTAAAACAAACATGGAAAATTGCCCAGGGGTAAAGGGAATAAAGGGGTTTCCTTCCTGATTTCATTAATAAAGTATACTTTAAAATGTATTATAATTACTTGCTCTACATGACTATTAAATAAAAATTTAATTAGCAGTTTCAGTACACTTTAAATTAGTTTGGTGATCTGAAACATTTAAGTGTGAGAAACATGCAAAATACAAAGAAATCACATCCCTGTATCACTTTAGCTATATCTATCTGTATGAAAGTTCAAAATGAACCTGCACTAAAATGACTACACAACTGCAAAATTTAAAAACGGCCCATTAACGATGACCATAGCTGCTTCTTCCGCCCTTATGTACAGTTGTGTATCTACTCTCTGGTGAGTATAAGGCTTTAGAAAATATTCCAGCATCACAAGAAAATAAGGGGACTTACCAATGTATGAAATGATCCTTTACTGACACAAGACAAGAGACATCAAGCTCGTCGGGACCGAACTGCAGGCATCAGGGGAGGACATGGGGAACTTCTGGATATTGGAACCTCTTCTGATTTTGAAATATAATACTATATCTATCTATCTATCTATCTAGTCATATTTATATGCGTTTTTTTTTAATAAGAGAAATATTTTAATGTCCCTTTACTTTTAGCAAATTATATTATTCCTGTAACTCACAGTATTGGAGCCATCATCAATATTTTGGATTTCAAAAATGTGATCTTCGTTACTAACAGGTGCCAGTCAATGGCAAATCTTAATGATCACTTTCTTGTTTAATTAAGTAAATGTGAACATAGTTTACTGAATATTTCAAGAAAATCTGATAAGCAAGGGTAAAAGCGAGATTGCTCAAAACTGAAGCTAAGAGATTATTATTATTTAAGAATGATCTAAAAAAGTATTATTTTTATTAAATTAGCCTAATATAAACACCTGTTTTGTTAGATCCAGTTAAAATAATTTAAAAACAACACAAATGCAAGATATAGTAGAATGTTTCATTCTTTAGTGTACTTACAGTTCATAGATTATGCAAGAAATGTATTTTAATATAAAATTTAATAAAATTGTATTGTGCAAATCAAATATTAAAAAGTAGATAAATTACTGCTTAAATGTAAAAAAATATATACAATATGCTACTTTGACAAAAAATGCAAACATACCTGATGTGCATCCTAAATCTTGAACACTAGATGGCAATCCTCACCAACTAATAGCAGGAAGGAAAGAGGAAATGCATTTCTGCAACGTGAAATGAAATTCTTGCTGTAGGGATTCCGGCCATGACAGATTTTTTTTTTCCTATTTCTCCGAGCTTCCATCAGCGTTAGTGCCTTCATTACTGGATACATCATCACCCCCACCTTCTCTGATTTTGAGAAATGCTGAATCAGAGACTGGATTATCAAACAAGGAGCAGCTTCATCCATTTCTTTTTGTTACAAATATCGTGGGATGTGGTCCTGAGTCAGCTGCATTATATCATCCCTGAGGAATCCAAGCATGGTACCTTTGTGGGGAGAATTGTTCAGGATCTTGGACTGGATATAGGTGAGATTAATTCCAGAATGTTACATATTGTCTCTAGAGATGAGAAGGAATATTTCCAGGTTAATCTGCAGAATGGAATCTTGTTTGTTAAAGAGACAATAGACAGAGAATTGCTGTGTCCAAATACACCCTTCTGTATAATTCCTCTGCAGGTTATTGTAGATAAGCCTGTGCAGATGTATCGTGTAGATGTGGAGATAGAGGATATCAATGACAATAGTCCTGTATTCTCTTCCATCATAAATAATCTTGTTATATCAGAAGTTAGACCTGCTGGATCTCGATATAGATTAGATGGTGCAATAGATCCAGATCTTGGAACAAATTCTATCACCAACTATGAGCTCAGTGCAAGTGATTATTTTGCATTGGATTTTCAAAAATATTTAAATCAAATCAGATCATTAGAACTGGTGCTACGAAGATCCTTAGACAGAGAGAAGCAGTCTGTTCACAATCTGACACTTACAGCTTATGATGGAGGAAAACCAAGGCTGAGTGGTACAGCACAGATTGTCATCACTGTGGAAGACTTTAATGATAATGCTCCTGTGTTCGATCAACCATTTTACCAATGCAGTGTTAAGGAAAATGCTCTTAAAGGTACGCTGGTGTTCAAACTAAATGCTACAGATTTAGATGATGGAAGAAATGGGGAAATACTGTATAAATTTACCAATCTGATGTCAGGTGAGGCAAGCAACATTTTTATTCTGAACCAGTTCACAGGGGAAATTAGAGTGCATGGGGAACTTGATTTTGAAAGAAACAATATGTATGAAATTCAAGTTGAAGCAATTGATAATGGAGATCTGAAGCTTGTTGGGCATTGCAAACTTCTAGTGACTATTGTAGATGTCAATGATAACCCTCCTGAGATGACAGTGACATCATTATCAGTTCTTGTTCCTGAAAATTCTCCTCAGGGGACAACAGTTGCCATCATCAGTGTCCACGATAAAGATTCAGGAGCCAATGGAAAAGTCCATTGCTACATTACTGATCCTTCACCATTTAAGGTAAATCCAGCTTTCATGAGTGATTTTTCACTAACTGTGAATGGACCATTGGATCGAGAAGTGAAAGATCAATATGAAGTTACAATTACTGCAAGAGATGAAGGT
Source organism: Allobates femoralis (assembly GCA_033576535.1). Taxonomy (NCBI): domain Eukaryota; kingdom Metazoa; phylum Chordata; class Amphibia; order Anura; family Aromobatidae; genus Allobates; species Allobates femoralis. The sequence goes on along the minus strand of JARQOC010000004.1, from coordinate 569,640,603 downwards.
TCTCCATCCCTGTCTACCTCAAAAACTCTGAAGATTGATATAAGTGATGCCAATGATAATGCTCCAAGATTTGTCCAGTCAGTAGCTACAATATTTATTAAAGAGAACAACCCACCAGGGTCTCATATATATACAGCATCAGCCTCTGACCCAGATATTGGGCAGAATTCATTCATTACTTACTCAATTAGTGAACGTACAATTGATGGAATTCCTATTTCTTCCTACATTTCCATTAATCCAGAGAATGGAAAGGTCTTTGCTTTAGTATCATTTGACCATGAACAGATTTCATATTTCCAGTGTCACATAAAAGCCACGGATGCTGGTCTACAAGCCCTCAGCTCTAACCTTACTCTAAACATATTCATTGAGGATATTAATGATAATGCTCCCTCATTCACCCCACTTCATTCTGAAATAACGATCAAAGCTTCAAAGTCTGCAGAACCTGGACACCTGATAACTAAAGTGAAGGCCGTAGACCTGGATTCTGGATATAACGCTTGGACATTTTACAAGTTAAAGGATCTTGGAGGATTGGGAAAATCTCCATTTACTATTGCACATCAGACTGGAGAAATCACTTTGAAAAGGTCATTTACAGATTCTGATAATGAGGAGTACAGATTGCATGTAGTAGCTCAGGATCATGGTGAACCGGTCATGACATCAGAGGCACAAATTATTATATATGTCGTGGAGACTGGAGAGGAATTAAAGTTTGATAATCAAGAGACCAAGGGGAATGATAATGAATTTTCTGATGGAAATGTTTATTTGGTTGTTGCAATTTGCATCATATCAAGTATTTTTCTTATTACTCTGATTGTGTTCACTGTGTTAAGATGGCAAAAATACAGAGATGAGGTCAATGAACTAAAAGAAAATTACAGAATCTGCTCCAACACTGGAGGGAGCTGGATGTATTCTCAACACACTCAGTATAACATAAGTTCCAATTCATTTCGACCAAAAAGTGACTTAATAGTTTTCACTCCAAATAACTCTCAGACACCAGGGAATGAAGAGCAAGTCAATCCACAAGCGGTTGTGTTAAATTCTGCCTATCAGGTAAGGCTGATATTATGAACTGTTTTTTGTCTTCTCTTAAAGGGAACCTGTCACATCATCTAAGCCCCCTAACCTGTCAATACCTGTCCCTGCAGCACCCAAATACTTTATGAACCATCCCTGTCTGAGCTCATGGGTCTTTATAAACGTGAAATAGATCGTTTTAATAACTTACATGAATCTTGTCAGGTGGGCATTCCTACAGGGGTTTGTGACAGAGGGGCAATGTCCCCAAGACTGCGCTCCCCCTGTCTTGCCGTTCCTATTACTGCGTGCGTCATATCCGGATCTTCTGCTCTGCACATCACAGGCCACCTTCAGAGCATGCGCCGAAGGCATGCTGAAGGTGGCCTGTAAGCACAGTACACCCGGCGAACTGCGCATCACCGGGATTGACGTGCCGGCATTACATGATGCCGCATCATACAATTTTAAGGCGGGTATTTTCAAAAATGGAAGCTCACTCATGAAGCAAGGATTACGCCCATCGGAGCATAATTGGAGTGGCAAAGTGGGGGCAGCACAGCCCTGGGGACACTGCCCCTCCGTCACAAACCCCTGTAGGAACGCCCACCTGACAAGATTCATGTAAGTTATTAAAACGATCTATTTCACTTTTACAAAGACCCATGAGCTCAGACAGGGATAGTTTATAAAGTATTGGGGTGCTGCAGGGACAGGTATTGACAGGTTAAGGGCTTAGATGAGGTGACAGCTTCCCTTTACTGATGTTTTAGATTTTAGTGTTTTTCATACTCAACAATTAATATTGCTGAAAGGAAGCAACAGTAAAACAAAACAAAAAAAAATTCTGTATATACAGTATATTTATATATATATACACACATATACATATATATGGTAATATATATATACATAAATATATATATATATATATATAGTATATATATTATATATATATATATATATATATGTATATATTATATTCTCCCTAACTACAGTTCTGCCAGCCTAGTATTTTATATTTCTATTTCCACTCACCAAAGAAGATATTATAATATAGCTGGGCTCCTAATAAGGCATCACCAGCCAGCCCTAATATTGTAATACCTGTATCTAAAAAGTGATTAATGTTGATGAGAAAGTGAGATATTTTTCTCAATTTATTTTTTGTTTCTTGAACTTAGACCAGATGGTCCATGGACTCTGAACCTTACTTCTTTTGCATGGTTTGTACAGGAAGCATGTGACATATCAGAGTTGGCTACTGGTTATGACACTGAACAATAATTTGGATTTCCTGTAACTTTGTCATTCTCTTATTATCATCTATTTAATACAAAACACACAAGGGAAAGAGGGTCGGGTCATTCCATGTCAAGTGAACCAATGATTATTACCTCTATATTTTAATTCTTTTGAGATTTTGTTATTTGATAATAGCATCTCAGACAATGCAAAATGTGAAGAGAAAAATTTTTTAAAAAATTTATTTTTTTTTAAAATGATTTTCAAAGTTCGGAAAAAGTGCGAATTTCGCTGTTGCCTGCCTTTACGTTTCTCCTCATAACTAAGGCTAGGAATAAGATAGAGAGACAAAATAAACACCATTCTACTCAGAACTATACAGGCTTTCACCAGATATGTCATAAGAGGATCTTTGTTAGTATTTTACCCATGTGATCGCAAGCGCAAAACTTTAAAACGCATTTCCAAAAAATCGGCGCACTTTAAATATTTCAAAAACTGCCCATGTGTCTGCTTTGCTCTTAGCCACATCTGTACCAAATTTCAAGTTGGGATCGCGATGGGATCATATTTCAAAATATTTTACTATTAATAGCGTCAATGGGTCATTCCATATCAAGTGATCTAAATATGAATTTTTTTTTTTTACCTGACGTCTTTAGATTTTTTTGATTTCTTTTCCGTTATAAAGTACTACTTTAGTTAATTACAAATTAAAAGTTTAGAATTTTTTTCTTCATCAGTTAATTTTTTACAGATTTTTTAAGTTTAAAAAAAGTGTGAATTTTGGCCTGGTATGACTTTTCTTTTTTTATCTTGGGCTAGAAATAAGATAGAGAAACAAAATAAACACTATTCTACTCAGAACTGTCCAGGCTTTCACCAGATATGTCACAAGAGTATATTTGTTAATATTAATTTTTTTACCCATGCAAATGCAAACGCAACATTTTGAAACGCATTTCCGAAAAAACGTTTTAATAAAAATTTTCCAAAACTGCCCATGTGTCTTTTATGCTCTTAGCCACATCTGTACCAAATTTCAAGTTGGGATCGTGATGGGATCATATTTTAAAATATTTAACTATTATAGTGTCAATTCAAAAATCTTGAATTCAGATCTGTTCAACCTGTGGTCTAAAGGGCCTGTCACACGCGTCAATGTCGTCAGTGAGATGATCGCTGACGACATTGACGGCTGATCGCTGGTGAGCTGTCACACAGACAGACTCACCAGCGAACAATTGACCAGAAACATCGTGGAAACGATTTAAATATCGTTTCCACGATGTCCTGCTCCCGCTGCCAGCCTGCTGGAAGATGGAGCAGGCTGGTCTCCAAGGTAAACTGCGGGTATCTAGGCAGCGCGCGCTGCCTAGATACCCGACGTGTACCTTAGTTACCAGCCTCCTCCGCTCACCGGGTGGTATCTAAGGTACACAGCGGGTAACTAGGGACCCTAGTTACCCGCTGTGTACCACCTCGGATGACCCTCATACACTGTTAATATGTGCCCCTGCAGCCTAGTAAACCATTTGCAGCACTGCTTTTGTGTGAAAAGTGGCTGCAGTAGAAGTGAGATAATGATTTTATACACTTACATGCCTGCGTACTTCTGGGCATCTCCCTGTGTGTGCTGGGACTTGTGTGCTGTGCTCATCATGTCTGCTCTCCCCCTCCCTTATGCACACCCCCTCTCAGCCTGCTATACTGTGTGAGGCTGATTGCGTCATAAAGGGGCGGGGCTAAATCGCGGCATCCCGGTAGCCCCGCCCCTTTATGACGCAATCAGCCTCACATCACTATAGCAGGCTGAGAGGGGGCGTGCATAAGGGAGGGGAGAGCAGACATTATGAGCACAGCCCACAAGTCCCAGCACACACAGGGAGACGCCCTCAAGTACGCAGGCATGTAAGTGTATAAAATCATTATCTCACTTCTACTGCAGCCACTTTTCACACAAAAACAGTGCTGCAAATGGTTTACTAGGCTGCAGGGGCACATATTAACAGTGTATGAGGGTCATCCGAGGTGGTACACAGCGGGTAACTAGGGCCCCTAGTTACCCGCTGTGTACCTTAGATACCACCCGGTGAGCGGAGGAGGCTGGTAACTAAGGTACACGTCGGGTATCTAGGCAGCGCGCGCTGCCTAGATACCCGCAGTTTACCTTGGATACCAGCTCCCAGCGCTTCTGAGAGGCGCTGGGAGCTGGAATATCGCTACTCCCGGTGTCACACGCAGCGATGCTGCGTGTCCACCGGGCGACAATCGCCAGGTTTTAGAGCAGGTTCTAAAACCTGGCGATCATCAACCAGCGATTTATCGCTGGTTGATTCAGTATGTCACACGCGTCAATATCGCTGCAACGTCACGTGCAGCCGATATCGTGCAGGCGATATTGACGCGTGTGACAGGCCCTTAAAAGCGTGGGGTCTATATTTATCAAATCCATTATTTTTAGACATTACTGTATTATTTTGATATGTTACAGCTTAGAAGCAGGAGAGGACTTATAGGAAAAAGCTTTGTTAGGGCTCAACCTGAGAAAGCACAGGGATAGACAGTGAATGCAGAGCAGATGATAGGCCAGCAGCTCTGTCAATCATGTTAAGTGTCTACCCACTGCATTCAGGAAGTAAGACAGCTCGTTCAGACTTTTCATGTCCTGACATGTCTGGACATCTTCACTCCTGAACAAACAATAGTCTTTACAAAGCCATCAAGTCTGTGTACTAAAATATGGGTGAGTAAATATATTAATAGTTTAATGCTTTTATTATTAAGGGCCAATACACACAGTGCTATTCTTAGGGATCATCATTCAGAAAAACAGCCCCATTGATTTCTATGGGGTTCACCACATGCAGTGTTTTTGGAAACACTCAAGAGTAAGTAAATCACTGCTTGAACTACTTTTTAATCGCTGCAATAAAAGCAGCATTTATCATTTATATAAAAAAAGCTGCCATTTTTTTCACTAGCGATTAAAAAAACGAACGTATATGTGGTAAAAACTTGGTAGAAAAACAAGCTGCCAAAACTGCAGCGTGTATCTGCAGACAGAAAAAACTGTGTGCGCTAGCCCTAAAACTCACTTTATAGTAATACAGTTCTATCTCAAGTGTACTGTAAATCTTTATTTTTATTACCTATCTTCCTTACTTAATATTAACTGTATTTTTCCCAACACAGCAATGGCTGATACTTCTCAAGAAACAGCATTTTATCATAGACACTGTTGCAATCCTTTTGAAAAAATATGAATATGATTGGCGCTGATGGCTGGCTAATGTACTCTCCAAAGATTGTGAAAATGAAGAAGTAGAATTGACTTTATTGCATCCTTCTGGTCCAGCGCCATCCTTTGTGTATCCAAGAAAGCCAGACATTTTAAAAGTGCACAAAAGTCAGATATTAACTCAGGCGGAGCCCAAAACCGTGACAGGCCGGACATACTCTTTGACACACAAGGAAATGGCGATTGCTAGCAAGCGTTTATGGACAAGATTACATTTCACCCACTAGAAGGGACAAATTGATAAAATGCCACTTTAAAAACATACTATTAATTGTTTGATTAGTTCATAATTTATAGAACGATGATTTAACTACTGTACTATTCTTATTAAACACTTCATAAATCACATGTTTAGTGATAGAATAGAAAACAAATTTATATGTATAAATAGGGGTTAACATTTTTGGTTCTTCTAATCTTGTTTAATCAAACTTGAGGATATGATCACCTTTCTTCTTTTGGTTTGTTCAATACATTCAAGTTGAAAATGCTGAGCGTTGTGTTCTGATGATTAAGATGTATTTATCCTGGCACTTATGGGATTTGTTTTTTGTGTTTCTTTTTTGTTGCATATAAATGTTTTATTCAATAAGTTGTGATAACTCATACAACCATAAAATAAAAAATATATAAATTTGACAGGTCCCAAGTTGAATCTCTGCACAAATATAACCAAGAACACAATCAGTCATTTTTTCACAATTGCCCGTCAATACTTTGAATTTGATATAAAGAAACATAGTCTTGTAACATGTCAAATGAAAGCTGTTACCGTTCTGAGTAAAATTATGCCTCTCCAACTTCATTATCTTATTTCTAGCCTGAGATAAAAAAAAATGTAAAGTCATACCAGGCCAAAATTCACCCTTTTTTTTAACTTTAAAAATCTGTAAAAAATTAACTGATAAAGAAAAAAATTCTAAACTTCTAATTTGTAATTAACTAAAGTTGTACTTCATAAAGAAAAAGAATAAAAAAAATCTAAAGACGTCAGGTAAAAAAAATATTCATATTTAGATCACTTGATATAGAATGACCCATTGACGCTATTAATATTAAAATATTTTTAAATATGATCCCATTGCGATCCCAACTTGAAATTTGGTACAGATGTGGCTAAGAGCAAAGCAGACACATGGGCAGTTTTTGAAATATTCCGATTTTTCGGAAATGTGTTTTAAAGTTTTGCGCTTGCGATCACATGGGTAAAATATTAACAAAGATCCTCTTGTGACATATCTGGTGAAAGCCTGCACAGTTCTGAGTAGAACGGTGTTTATTTTGTTTCTCTATCTTATTTCTAGCCCGAGATATGATAGAAAATGTAAAGCCATACCAGGCCAAAATTCGCACTTTTTTAAAACTTTAAAAATCTGTAAAAAATTAACTGATAAAGAAAAAAATTCTAAACTTTTTTTTGTAATTAACTAAAGTTGTTCTTCATATAGAAAAAATATTTAAAAAATCTGAGGACGTCAGGGAAAAAAAATATTCATTTTTGGATCACTTGACATGGAATGACCCGGTCCAGGTTTTTTATGACCTACCATACAGTAAAGAATCATAAAAGGAGTTATGCTTTCAAGTCAAGGCCTAATGCAGCCGTAGGTAGTCATTTGCAACAAAAGATCACACATCTCAAAACACCTTCCTCAAGTCAGTCCCACCATAAAGCGGGGGAGTTTATACATTTTTTTGTAACAGTTCCTAATAGATCATGATAAATAATTTCAATCAATTTTTTTTAACTTAAAGTTTAACATGATTTACTTTGGGTAGTTTATCTTTCTGGGGTCTTCTATTAGTCTTACTGTGTTACTGTCATTTGTGTAATACATGTTTAAAGCGGTTTTATTAAAGTTGGAACACATTTATTTCCAGAATTGATATTTGTGTGAATGCTGAAGATCTGAAATCTGGAGAACCCACTGGTCATGAGAATAATGATCCTAAATCACCTGTTTGGATGGATAATTTGCCAAGTTTGAGCATTGCAAATCCATTTGTTTCCAACTTGCATATCCATTAACTGGCTACTTTTGCAGATGATGTAAAGTAATTGACTGTAACTATTTGGCCAGGTTCACACATACAAATCCGTTTTTGCCTTAAATCTGTTTTTGGGAACATTTTGGGCATTTTTTTTCTAAGTCCAAAAACGCATATGCGTTAATGCATGTGTGTGCGTTTTTTAAAAAAAACGCATGCATTTTTATGCAGCTACCCAAAAACACTGGTAGCTGTGTCTTTGGGGTGCTTTCAAAAACTGCATATGTTTTTTTTAACATGGGGCCCTATGGGAAATGCATGCGTTTATGCATGGCACATATAGGCACCTGCATTAACGCATATGCGTATTTCATGAAAAAATGACGAAGTCCCAAAATTTGCCAAAAACGTCCAAGACCTCAGGGGACACTATTGGCCCCCTTAGAAAAACGGATCTGTTTTTCTAAGGGCTTTAAAAATGGATTTGTGTGTGTGAACCTGGCCT
>JARQOC010000004.1:567800733-567832425 GCA_033576535.1 Allobates femoralis | reverse complement strand
GTCTATAGGGAGATTATAGTCATGCGTCAGACACTCTGCAGCAATGACCTCAGCCAGCTGACTATGCTGTCATGACACTTGGGGAAGTCACACCGGCATGCAACGTTTTTGGATCCGGCAGAAAAAACCCACTTCTCCCGGATTCATCCGGCGAGATAGCAGCCTGATGGCAGATAACTGCCATCCAGCTCCATCCAGCTCCGTCCCGCCCGATAGTATCCTATGGAGCAAAAATCTGGTCCCGGGCTGTCACCCCTGACAGCCCCGGACCGGATCACGCCGCAATGTGAACCCAGCCTCAAGTTACTTTGGTTCACAGAAATCAGTCTCAGATACCTGTGATAATTAGTTTGTCAGGTGAGCCCAATAAAAGGAAAACTGGATGTTCCACAATATTAAGCAGGCCACAGTTTTCAAGTAATATGGGAAAGAAATAGGATCTCTCTGCTGCCGAAAAGCAACAACCTTGTTTTGACATCGTTGGTGAGCTGTCACACACATAGATATCGTGGACGACGCACCAACGATCCAGAGAGCAGGTATCGCACAACCCAACGAACGATACTTGTTCACTCATGTGAATGGGCGAAGTCGTGAACGACATTATTATCGTGGTGTCACACAGAACGATGCAGCAGGTTGGCTGATCGTAGATCGTTAGATTTGAGAACATGTTCTCAAATCTGCGATCAACAATCCAGAGATTTATCGTAGTTGAATCGCGGTGTTACACGCAACGACGTCCTAACGATGTCGTTTCAACGCCTCCAAACCTGTGACGTTGGAGCGATATCGTTCAGGATATCGTGCCGTGTAACAGGGCCTTTATACGGTCTTCCATCCTGCCATATATATGGTCTCCGTACTGCTATATACATGGTCTCCCATCTAGCTACGGTATATATACTGTTTCCCATCCTGAGATATAGATTATATATATATATATATATATATATATATATATATATATATATATATATATATATATATATATATATATATATATATATATATATATAGATGAAAAAATGAAAGCAGCACTTCCTTCATAAGATCCATAAGGGTTTTATTAGCCCTAGGACTGCAACGTTTCGGCTCCTTGCCTTTCTCAAGCAGTGATAAACAAATGCAGTGCTCTCATATATATAGCTCCCATCCAAGGGGCTCACAATAATCCAATTAATACAGTGTTGTGCATAAATTTCATATACAAGTATAGTGTTAAATATACATAGTGCTAACAAGTGTACAATATAGTGTATACAGTGCTATAACCCTTTATATATGGTATAAAACTCCATATTCATGATAATACACAGTATTATATCTTAATTATTACAATCAAGACACAGGTGACACTTATCTTGTGATCAGAGGACTCCATATTACAACTATACGTTGTGAATTCCGCCATTACGATCCTGGCGTCCATGCTGCTCCACTGCGCATGCTCATTGCGAAAAAAACCTAATTTCCCTTCAGTGAAGCTCCCGTCTCAAGTCTCGCGAGTCTGCAATGCATATTGGGATCCTTAGTACACCCACTGCGACTGCACAGTACGGCATATGAAGCTCATACTCCTATCTTACTTCCCGCGCATGCGCTCCATCACCTCAGGATATCACGCGCCATCTTAGAATCTTCAGCGATTCTGCGGCACTGAATATTAAGTATCCACCTGATTATGTGAGGATCCTGAGCGCATCATAACTGCGATTACGCAGTGAAAACGGGGATAGGCTTCAAAACCAGTCCTTTTCTTACCATATAATATATGTTATGCCCAGAATTACCCAAATCACTTCACTAGCATAGTATCAGTGCAAACATTAGGCAATAACTTGGGAAAATTAATTATAATCAAAGCATGTCTTTAATATATATAAGGAAAACCAACATATAGTCACCGCCCTGGTGGGCTTTATACAGTTAAGTATGCTATATTGCATACAAAGAGACATGTGTCCTTCTGTTTAGGTGACCAACCTTATATCTCTAACAAAATAACACGCATGCAATGGACTTAATTAGAACAAAATATATTTTAATTCAATTACTAGAAAGACTGGGATAAATTTCCAAGAAGGGATATTGGCTATCACAATAGAGAAAATTACAAATGGAACAGCATGATTCACTTCCAAGTTGCAGCTTATGGATTCCTCCGTCCAAATCTATGGAATCAAAAGAAAAAAGAAAGAAAATTACTTAGAATAAAGAAACACTTTCAAGGTAATATGTATCAAATAGTGTTTATCCATTTACTACCAGTAGTGGATTAATCTCCAGTATAATAGAGGTTATATTTTACAGTAGGCTATGGATTTTATAATCGACGTTAAGGCCATTCGGTCTCAATGTATTTAATTTATGGATCCATTCCATCTCTCTTTTCAATAGCAGTTTCTGCCGATCCCCTCCCCGTCTTTGCACTGGAATTGTGTCTATCAGACGGAACCTCAGATCTCTTTCTGTATGTCCCATTTCCATAAAATGTTTTGGGACAGGTAGATCCTTCCTTTCTTTCTTAATGGTATGTCGGTGATGAGCAATACGTGTCTTAAAATCCCACGTCGTCTCTCCGACATACCACATAGCGCAAGGACACTTTAGGAGGTAAACTACGTATTCCGACGAACAAGTTAAAAAATGCCTAATTTCAAACCGTTGCCCAGTTGTTGGATGCATAAAGTGTGAACCCTTGTTCATTAGTTTGCAATTGATACATGACAGGCAAGGGTAACACCCCAATCTTCTTGTGCCCGTCAGATATCTCTGCCCATCCTTTTTCATAGAGCCAATGTCAGAGCGTATAAGTTTATCCCTCAGACATTGGTTTCGTCTATATGAGAACAGTGGTGGCTCATTAAATTCTCTCACATGTGGCAAACATTTACCAAGCATCTTCCAATGTTTCCGTATTACTTTCGCAACCTCCCCACTCTCCTCACTAAAAGTTGAAACAAAAGGGACCCTTCTCAACTGTTTAATGGGATTTTTTTCTGCCAAGATATCTGACCTAGCTAGTTGTGTTACTTTATCTTTCTGCTCCTTCAATAACTTTTTTGGATATCCTCTTGCAGAGAATTTAGTGCCCATATCATTTAATGCCACTTCTTGATCTTCCTCTCTATTTACTATTTTTTTTACTCTAGTCATTTGGCTAAATGGAATAGATCTCAGGGTGTTCTCAGAGTGCTGGCTGCTAAAATGTAGCAAATCATTCCTATCTGTCTCTTTTATATACAGTTTAGTTATAAATTCATCATTCTGATAAAGAACCTGTACATCCAAGAACTGCAATGAGGATTTTGAACAGACTAAGGTAAATTTTACCGTCTCATCTATCTCATTAAGATACCCATGGAACTGATGTAGAGCATCTTCAGTTCCTGTCCATATGAGGAAGACATCATCTATGTATCTCCACCATGTGGCGACAAAGTCATAGTGGTGGGATACATAGATAAGGTCCTCCTCAATTACCCGCATAAATACATTTGCGTAGGCTGGGGCCATATTGGCCCCCATTGCTGTACCTCTGCATTGTAGGAAATAATCATCTCCAAATAAAAAATAATTGTTCTTTAGAACTAATTCCAGGAGGTCAAGCACCAAGCGACAAGCATCATCCGACATATTTGTTTCACTCAATTTTTTCTCTACAGCTGCCAACCCCCGTTTGTTATCTATAGACGTGTAAAGTGAGACCACGTCAAAAGACGCTAATAGCACTTCACCACTTACAGAAAGGGTATTTAACTTACGTAAAAAATCTCCAGTATCTTTTATGTATGAGCCAGCCCCTCTTGCCATAGGATTTAATACCTTATCAAGGAAAATTCCTATATTGGAAAGAATTGAATTCGTACCGGAGACTATTGGGCGACCCGGTGGGTCCACCAGAGACTTGTGGATCTTAGGGAGTACATATAGTACTGGCGTAGTTGGATACTCAATTGTCATAAAATCAAGAAGGTCCTGATCTATCAGTCTCTTATTCCAAGCTTCTTTCAGGATCACCCCAATCCTACGTGCTATTTCAAATTTTGGATCCCTATCCAGCCTCTGGTAGACCCCTGGGTCATCCAACTGCCTCCTAATCTCTTTAATATACCTGACCCTGTCCATGACGACAACCGCCCCTCCCTTATCTGCTTTCTTTATTATAATGCTGTCGTCATGGGCAAGGTCATTAAGAGCTATCATTTCCTGAGTTTTAATATTCAAGATAATGATGGGAGTGCTGGTGTGTCACGGTCCGCGCTGCTGTGGCATGAATAAACTCACCAAAGAGACAGCAGTTATTCCATCCTTTTATTTCCTCCTCTTTCCTACGCGTTTCAGCGCCACACCCGGCGCCTTCCTCCCTGAGGAAGGCGCCGGGTGTGGCGCTGAAACGCGTAGGAAAGAGGAGGAAATAAAAGGATGGAATAACTGCTGTCTCTTTGGTGAGTTTATTCATGCCACAGCAGCGCGGACCGTGACACACCAGCACTCCCATCATGATCTTGGATTCAAACCACTATCTAGTGGTCGGTGGAGGTCCTGCAGCAGCTGGAACACTTGATTCCAAAAACGCCTTCAAACCAGTTGTGGGGAACACAACTGGACCAGGTGAGCAGCTTCATAGCACCACCACCTTACACAAGTGTCATCAGTGATAGGGCACTATTGCGCCTCTTGTCCCCCTCCCTATTTTCTTTTCACAGTTTTTGAGTTTTAATATTGGGCTTTCTAAAGCCTCCATTGTTCTTGACCTTCAGTAAGTCAACTTCCCTAGTGACAGCTGCAGCAAAGGACTCGATTACTGTAGAGCTAACTGGAGGCATAAAATTACTTTTCTTTTTTATACCTAAACATGTCATATCAAAATCACAGGTCGCTATTTTAGATATATTTTCTTTGGTACTGAACCACTCCTTCAGTTTTAATGATCTAAAAAAACATTGCAGGTCTAGTGACAGTTGGAAAAAATCAGTAAATGCATTTGGACCAAAACCCAATCCCTTGTTCAAAACAGATATCTGCATTTCTGTCAGTATCTTACTTGAAAGGTTTACTACCAAGTCCTCTTTTAAGTTTTCAACGGCGGTTTCCTCTGTTGCTTCCCTTTTCCCCGCTTGTCTTTTTTGCCGCCGGTAGTGTCTCCTTCCTCCTCTTCTTTTCCTTCGTTGTTCCTTGGTTCTGTATCTATGAACAAAGTCCATTATAAAATAAACCTTTCCACATGTACATAGCAAATTAGGATTTTTACCACCTGTATTTCGCCATTTTCCTACACCCTCACGTTGCCAGTTATATACATTTCCATTAGAATAGTCCTCTGTATCTCTTAACCACTTCCTCCTTTTGCCTTCCTCCAATTCTGAGCGTAGTTTGGTTATACGTGTATTAACTTGCTCTTTGAATTTCATCAAATCTTCCTCCTTTAGAATATCCTTTAGTTTTGCTTCTATTGCGCCATGTTCACCTTATACTCTTTTCAATTCATGTTGTAAAAAGTCAATATTCACTAATAGATCCATACCATATTTGTTTGAGATCTTACAGAATTGGGAGCAAAAGAATGAATCACCAAACATTAAATTTGGTCTCACATTAGACCGCAGGCCACGTGGTATCATTTTAGCCTTAAAGTATTCCGACATAGTGGATAGATGCAGTTGTGTTGTTAGGGTCTTCTTAGCTAAATTCTCATACTTCTGTTTCAAATCAACAATAGATGGTACACTCAAGAAAACTGCATCCACATCAATCCCCCTAAATATACGGTCTTCATCCTCAACTGTGTAACTTAAAGTCCCAGGTTCATTATTAATCTCCATAATCCACTTTTAGATTATAAAAGGTAAAAATGTGCAATATTTTCGTAGGAAAAAATAGAAAAATCAAAAAACGAAACAGCACAATACTTCACCGTCGGGTGCAAAGCCCTCCTACCACTCCACTGGTAATTTAGATAGATGAAAAAATGAAAGCAGCACTTCCTTCATAAGATCCATAAGGGTTTTATTAGCCCTAGGACTGCAACGTTTCGGCTCCTTGCCTTTCTCAAGCAGTGATAAACAAATGCAGTGCTCTCATATATATAGCTCCCATCCAAGGGGCTCACAATAATCCAATTAATACAGTGTTGTGCATAAATTTCATATACAAGTATAGTGTTAAATATACATAGTGCTAACAAGTGTACAATATAGTGTATACAGTGCTATAACCCTTTATATATGGTATAAAACTCCATATTCATGATAATACACAGTATTATATCTTAATTATTACAATCAAGACACAGGTGACACTTATCTTGTGATCAGAGGACTCCATATTACAACTATACGTTGTGAATTCCGCCATTACGATCCTGGCGTCCATGCTGCTCCACTGCGCATGCTCATTGCGAAAAAAACCTAATTTCCCTTCAGTGAAGCTCCCGTCTCAAGTCTCGTGAGTCCGCAATGCATATTGGGATCCTTAGTACACCCACTGCGACTGCGCAGTACGGCATATATATATATATATATATATATATATATATATATATATAGATATATATATATATAGATATATATATATATAGATATATATATATATAGATATATATATATATAGATATATAGATATAGATATATCCTCCATCCTGCTACATATAGGGTCTCTCATACTGATTATATATATATATATATATATACACACACACACATACACAGTACAAAACAAACGTTTGGTCACACCTTCTCATTCAAAGAGTTTTTTTTATTTTCTTGACTATGAAAATTGTAGATTCACACTGAAGGCATCAAAACTGGAACACATGTAGAATTATATACTTAACAAAAAAGTGTGAACCAACTGAAAATATGTCTTATGGCCACTTTACACACGTCCCAACATCGGTCCGATATTGGATGCAACGCCGCAGAAGCGCGTTTTTTTCTGGGCAGAATTCCAAGATCGTATAGGAGATGTTACACCGCGCGATATCGGCAGCCAACGCAACAGCGATGTGTACGCCCCCTTGTACGGCTGACCCAGGAACGACCATTTGACATGGGAGAGAATAGGGGAAGTTGTAGTCCACATCGTTGTTGGGCTTTTACACAGCACGATCCGGCCACAACGTCCATCCAATATCGGGTTGTTGGAGAGCACGCTCATTTGATCCCAGATATCGTTTTGGCATCGTTCGTGCATCGTATTGGACATTTACACCATACAACGCACGAACGATATCGGGGCCAACGCACGAACCACGTGACTTTTTATCAGAGTTGGACGCCGATATCGAGACGTGTAAAGTGGCCATTAGGCTGGCTTCACACTTTGGTCAGGTCAGATCAGATCAGGTCAGGTTTTGTGTTTCAAAACCAGGAGAGGAACTTGCAGAGAAAAAGTATAATTAAAAGATTGACACCTGTTCTAGGTTTTGGAGTCACTCTTGGTTTTGGCACACAAAACCTGACCTGATCTCACCTGATCTGACCGCAGTGTGAAGCCAGCCTTATATTCTAGGTTCTACAAAGTAACCACCTTTTTGCTATGATTACTGCTTTGCACAATCTTGGCATTCTCTTGATGAGCTTCAAGAGGTAGTCACCGGAAATGGCTTTCACTTCACAGGTGTGCCCTGTCAGGTTTAATAAGTGGGATTTCTTGCCTTGTAAATTCCTTATATAATGCCACATGTGTTAATTCATAGTTTTGATGCCTTCAATGTGAATCTACAATTTTCATAGTCATGAAAATAAAGAAAACTCTTTGAATGAGAAGGTGTGTCCAAACTTTTGGTGTGTACTGCATGTATGTATATATATATTTATATATCGTTTCCCATCCTGCTATACATGTAGTCCCCATACTGCTATATGGTCTCCATACTGCTATATATGGTGTACAGTCTCCATCTTGATAGATTGATAGATCTACACACACACTGCTATTAATTCCATAGCACTTTTACATACATCTGCAACACTGTCCCAATTGGGGCTCACAATCTAAATATCCTATCAGTATGTCTTTGAAATATGGGAGAAAACCAGACTGCCTGGAGGAAAACCTACACAAACACAGGGAGAACATACAAACTCCTTGAAGGTATTGTCCTTGGTGGGAATTGAACCCAGGACCTCAGTGCTGCCAGGCTGCACTGCTAACCAGAGCCACCCATATATATGGTCCCATCCTAAGGCCACGTGCACACGCTGAGTATTTGATGAGTTTTTTTACCTCAGGATTTGTAGCCAAAACCAGTTTTGGGTGATAAATACAGAAGTGGTGCAGGTGTTTCTATTAGACTTTTCCTCTGATTGCTCCACTCCTGGTTTTGTCCACAGATCCTGAGGTAAAAAACTTATCAAATACTGAATGTGTGGACATGGCCTAATATATATGGTATATGATCTCCCATCCTGATATATATATATATGGGGTATATGGTCCCATCCTACTAGATAAAGGCAGGCAGCAGAGACACTTTAACAAAAAGCTGCTTGGAATGCTTCCCCCACTGCTCACATTGTATGTGACTGATTTAGTGGCAGCCCCCTCCACCCAATCCATCATCCCCTCCTCCCACATTCCAAAGTTTTCTTTGGCAGATCAGTGAATCTCACAAATTGGGACACTGAACAGACTCAGAGCAGGCTGCAGGGACAAAAATCTTCTGCCTCACACACTAAGGAACCAGTTTTATTCAAAGTGGGATCCTGGGCAAAAGTCTAAAGTGGGGCCCTAAATGCTCACATATTGCACCATTACACTTAGGGCCACTTTACACACACCAACTTATGTGTCCAACTTCTGAACAACTTACTGGTTGCAGTGAAATCATGGACACATTGCTCCATTTTGTGGCTGTGTACAAATGGATTAATGTGTCCATGATTTCACTGCAACCAGTAAGTTGGTCAGAAGTTGGACACATAAGTTGGTGTGTGTAAAGTGGCCCTTAAACATTTAGGTACATTTATATGTGCTGAGTGCACACCGTTAAATGAGTGTGAACAACAATATTAAAGTCTTTGGTGCTTGTTTTCAGACTTTTTACACAGGATGATGGGCACAGAACCATCACTAGTAGATCAATGTGTCCCCTATACTGTAGTGTTATGTTATCGGTAGCAGATCTGCAGTTTGCAGCGGGTGATTGTGCTACTGAGAACAAGGATTTCTGTTCCATCATAAACAATTCAATCAGCTGATGAATTTGCAGCATTTTGGTCGTTTGCCGACATGTTTACACCTAGGAAGGATTTATAAATGTGGATGCTACATACACGCAACACGCGGTATGTGACGCAAACACTGGATGTTAGACACAAGTATGAATACACAACACACACAGACAGACAGAGACACACACACACATCCATTCCCATCTTTGTATTTCTGTGTCATCCAGAACGGCTCCTCCAGGGAGTGTCCGCTCTTTGTAACCCACTCATCCTCTAACCAGGAGACAGGGATTCTGATTACAGGTCTCCTTATACTGATTAAAAATTACCTACAAGTGTTTAATAAAATAGGTTTTACAAACTGGAGAGTCAATAGGAAGAATGGTTTCATAAGATTATCTACTTAGGCTGCTTTCACATCACGATTTTTGCACATTTGTGCTGATCCTTGAATTTCAAGGATCACACAGACAGGCACGGATCTGTGCCAACAGATGCCACTGATGCGTGTTTTCCACGGCTTCGTCATGAGTTCGCAGAGATAGGGCTGTACCTTGCTTCTGAGCATGCGCAGTGTGGCACCCCTGATGGGGAATGCCACAGGACCCACCGGTGCAAGGAGGGATTTACACTTTGGTACACACAGCACACAACACCTTCCACCCCAGACCTTGAGGGGGAGCTCTACTGGCTGTGCTTAAGCCAGATCCCCTATAAAAGATCCAGGCCTGAGGGGAGGAGTCAGTTAGCAGTTAGTTTCAATTCAGTTCGAGTGAGTCTGCAGTGAGCAGAGGAGAGAGCAGAGTGAAGGAGCTGGTCGCAGGGATCAAGCCAGTCCCAGGACCAGGGAACACTGACCCAGCTGTGCTGCACCCTAGGGAGAGGCTCGGAGGCCAGTGAAGGAGTAGCAGGGAAAGAAAGAAGGGAACAGACCAAGCTTCCCTTTAGCTCACCCAAACACCGGAGTCAGACTCTGCTAAGCATTCATTGCAGTAGGAAAAGCCCGGATGGACCAGGAGGATCTAATCCCCCTAAAGGTACCGTCACACGGGGAGATATCGCCGGCGATGTTGCCGGCAACCGATGGGCGTGGCCAGGTTGCGGCGACATCGCCGGCGAATTGCCGCGTGTGACAGGGCGATAATCAGGCGATGAATCGCCTGAGTCACATCGCCAGGTTTCCCAACAATGTTCAGAAACCTGGCGATGTTGCTCAGGCGATTCAGCCTGATCGCCCTGTGTAACGCGGCAACCCGCAATGTTACGGGCGATTCCGCCTATCTACAACATTGCGGGTTATCGCTTGCTGGGTTGCTGGGCAACCCAGCGAGCGATAGCCGCGGCAACTAGCCGGCGACATCGCCGGTAAGTTGCTCAGTGTGACAGCTCACCGGCGATGTTGTCAGGGATGCGCGCTCCCGCGATCGCCGGCAACATCGCCGGCGATATGTCCCTGTGTGACGGTACCTTTAGGTAACAAATTAAGAGACACTCAAATCTGACCAAACACAGGACCAGGGGCCCAAAAGGAGAATAGGGATTCCCACAGGAGGTCCTCATAGTCAGTTACAGAGTAACAACCTGAGAGGGAGAAGAAGCGGCGAGTTCAGTTATAGGCAGAGCTTACCCCAAACCACCGTACACAGTGACAAAGTAGGCCTCACAACTCTCCTGTTTCACCGCCGCTGCCCGCAGTGTTCACCGCAGAGACGCTACTACGACTCCCCTCATCCACCCCTGCTGCCCTGAAGTAAAGCTCCACCTGTGGGGAGCTGTAACACCTAAGCTGCACCTCCATCACCTCAGCAGCCGGCTGCAGTGCTGGTATCCACGTTCAGTCAAGTTACCATTCCCCCATCCATAATCCTCATCCTCCACCATCCCCGCCATTGAGGATCCAGGGCACAGAACCGGAAACCAACCAGCCTTGATCCCCCATCAAAGTGACCAACTGTCCTGGTGTCCGAGTACCCCCTCCCTGTTGACCGCCTCAGTTTGGCGTCTGCGAACAGGATATGAACCAGCTTGATAACATCAAGTAAAGTGTGCCTAAAAGGCTTTATTGACTGTTAGTGAATTGTAAAACCGGGCCGCCATTACATCGCCTCAGAAAAACAACTGCGTCACCAAGCAGGAGAAAAGAGCAGGAAGAGAAGCCCCACCCTCTGCTCTGCCAAGGAGTGACGAAGTATAGTGGAGGACTCCGGAAAGGCTCGAAAGACTGCCCTACAAACTTTCCCTGGAAGGTGGGCCTAACAATGTAAAAAGACAAATGTGCTGGCCTAGGCGCGGACTTGGCCCCTTAATACACATGGGCCAAGAAAGAGGCGCCAAGTGTCTCCCCGCCAACCTTGCTATCAAACAACCAAGGGGGCGGGTTGAGAACCCACACCACGTCGGGACTATAAGAACTAAACAGGGTGGGGCCGGAAAGCAGAACGAGAACCCTTGCCAGAATCCGGACCCTTTACTCAAAAGCGACCTCGTTACAATGGCGGCACCCAGGATGTTCGACCTGGTCCGAGAAGTGGAGGAGCAGATGAGGGTCGAGCAAGCTGCCCTGGGGATACTGATGCTGGAAACCGTGGGCGACAACCTCGTCTTCTGGGGAACAGCGTTAAGGGACCTACGGGTTTGCCTGCAAGAGACTGCGGCATTGGAGTGCCAAGATGGTCCTAGAAGTAAGTCGGCAGGCTTACCTGGTTCCAGAGACCTGGAACCAGGGGCGACGGTAGCCACTCAAACCGAACGCCCGGTGACCAGTGAAGCCGGTACCCTCACAGACCCAGCAGAGCTTGTTACTGAAGACCTGGGACCCATAACTCGAACCACCGGGGAACCCGGACAAAAGGAATCTGTCGAGGAGAATCTCATCAGATTCCCCGAGGAGCCCGAGCTGACGGAGGAGGAGTTGGCTGGCCGCTGAAACGACCAGATCAGTGTCGGGAAGGAGGAGGAGGATTCGGAGGAAGCAGCAGTCGGTGGTACAGAGGAGACCGGGCTCCGCGAGTTATGGAGGGCTCCGGTACCAGTGCTACAGGTCACAGCGCAGGAAGGAGTACAGCACAGCCTTCAATTGAGCAACCATCATCCTGGCAACCGGTGGGCCATTCATGGCTCACCTCACCAAACACGGACGATGAGGCTGAGCAGCACAAGCGTCGTGAGGCTTGGTAGGCCAACGAACTAGAGACCTGCCATGCCCGCATCAATGCCCGCGACCAACCGACCAACCCCCGCAACACCTTGACCAGCGCAAAAGGGGGATAGTGATCATTTTCAATCTCAGCACCGGGTATAGTTTCGCCCGGGAGGAGGGTCTTTATTCTGAGATCTTTGTTGGACAGAGGGATGTGGAGTCCCACCTCCCCCAGGGCCACCCGGACAGGGACCTATACCGTGGGGATCCTATTACCTATGAGCGCCATGCAGGCCCTCGAGGGTGGTTCATAATTCGGGTGAGCCATAGCAATGCTTAAAATTGCATGAAACGTGGGGGGGCGTGGCTAAGCGCTGATGTGAGCGGACGCGCGGCTGAGATCCTCCGCCAGCACAGCGACGATTTATCCTGCACAGAGCCCGAGCCACAACAGCTAAACATCGGTGGCCGATGTCGGAAGGTCCCTGGAGCCAGGGGAGAGCATCAGGACGCCTCAGAGACACAGAGATGGTCCGCAAACGGCAGAAGGAGTTTGGAGGCGGGAGCGGTACGGCCGGCCAAGATGGCGCTGAGAGAGAGGAGGAGGCGGGAAGAAGAAATGCAGCCTACTCCCGGAGCCTGGAGATAGCAGAGAAGCTGCAGAGGTATGCCAGGGACGCTGATTCCCCCAGCACACAAATACAGCAGGAGGAAGTAGGAGAGGAGGAAGAGGAGATGGCTGCAATACAGGAGAATGCAGGGCTGGCAGAGGAAGAGTTAATCTCTCAGATGGTAGAGGAGACTGAAGGAGACCAGCAGGCTGAGCATGCAGTGGAGGAAGAACCCACATTGAAAGATGTGTTCCAGATAGTGTCTTACTGTAAAACAACTTTGACTGCACTCACACAACAAGTGCATACTGTGAGAGAGGAGGTGGGAGGAATTAAAGCTGCAATGCACAAAGCTAATGCACGGCTGACAGAGGTGGAGAGGATAGTTGGTGATTCAGAGGATCAAGTGGTGAAGATTCAAAAGGTGCAGCAACAGCAGGGGCAGAAGATAGTAGTGGTGGCCAATAAATCTGATGACCTCGAAAATCGGTCAAGACGCAACAATCTGCGGCTAGTGGGATTCCCTGAGAGGGTGGAGGGCAATGATCCCACAGAATTTGTTGAAAAATGGCTGCTGGAGAAATTCGGGGCAGACCAGTTGTCACGGGTCTTCGCAGTGGAAAGAGCCCACCGAGTCCCCATGAGACCTCCAGTGCCTGGTGCGGATCCTCGCACTATGTTGGCCAGAATTCTGAACTGCAGAGATAGGGACAGTATCTTCCGCAGAGCTAGCAGAATGACTGACATCACTTATGATGGGAAACGTATAGAGATTTATCCGGACTACTCAGCAGAGGTTCAAAGACTGCGCATGAGATATAGTGATGTGAAACGACAACTCTGAGTGCTGAAAATAAAGTACTCTACAATATACCCGGCGAAGCTGCGTGTGGAAGCACTGGGTAGAGTGCAGTTTTTTCCCAATTCAGAGGAAGCGACTGCCTGGATGGAGAGCAACCGAGCTAAACTTAAGGAAGGAGGAGGACAAGATGGTAACACTTGACTGCAGTACTATGGCTTGATCACAACAAGTTTGGTGACCCTTGGGAACTAAGTGGTCCTGTTGTTTGCTGGGGCGGAGTTAAGCTAACAGTTGAATTGTTCTTTCCTAGCAGTTTCTCTGACCGGTTTTTTTATTTTTTTCCGTTTTCATCCTGGTTTTGCTTATATCATTACAATCCACGGACACCGACTGGATGGTATCGGGACTCTGAGATGTTGAAGCCCTTTCTTTTGAGGGCTTATACTCCGGCGGAGGGAGAGCCGGGAACTTCTATCACATTATTTGATTACTGTGGGGGAGTTGTTCGCACGGCGGTGGGAGTTGCCGTATCCCCACTCTCGCTGTTCGCAGTGGGAGTCCTTAGGAGGAGAGAAAGGAGAGAGGAGGGGAGAAGGGAGGGTGGAGAGGGGGGAGGGGAGGGAGGGAATTGGGCAAGGTACGCTAAGCTTTATTCAAAAGGATAAAGTTAAAGATGTTGGGATACTGGACACATATCGTTGGTTAGGATGCCTATATAAAGTGTTATTTTAGATGGATAATGAGTAATAACACAATAAGGATATTGGGTTGGAATGTCAGGGGCGTATCGGACAGAACTAAAAGAGCTGCAGTCCTACAGTATGTTAAAACAAGTGAAGCCATGATTATTTGTTTACAGGAGACCCATCTTACAGGTGACACGACAGGGTAGCTGTCAAGGCCCTGGATCATGAAAGCATACCACTCTACCTATTCAACTTACTCTAGAGGGGTGTCACTCTTGATACGGAATAATGCCCACTATGAGGAATTGGAGGTACACATCGATAAGGAAGGTCAATTTGTTTGGGTTGTATGCAAGTTGTTTGGACGAAAGATAACGCTGGTGGCTATGTACATTCCACCACCGTACTCCAAAACAAAGCTACAGGAAGTGATGGAGTTGACTAGAGTGAAAGGAGAATCACCGGTTCTCATATTAGGAGATATGAACAATGTGATGAATGAAAGCTGGGACAAATTGAAGACTGGAGAGCTAAATGAACAGAATGACAGATTATCGGCGTTTGGGAATTATGTAACGGAACTTGGTCTGATTGACATATGGAGAGTGAGAAATGAGGGGAAGAAGTGCTTTTCATGCCACTCGACCACTCACGGTACTTTATCTAGGATTGATCTTGCATTGGGGGATGTTGATATGAATGGGTTGGTGAGGGATGTTGAATATCTGCAGAGAGCGCTGTCTGATCACAGCCCATTGCAGGTCACACTGCAACTGGATGTCAGAAGGGGTAGACAGGGGGGATGGTCCCTACACCCGACGTGGCTTAAGACTTTGAACATAATAGAGGATGAGCTGGTTCAGTTCTTTCATGATAATGAGGGGAGTGTGGAGGTAACAGTAGTGTGGGACGCCATGAAGGCCTTTTTAAGAGGGATTTTTATTAGAGACATTGCCCAGTGCAAAACCCGCAATAAACTAGCCGACCAAGCAGTAAGGGATGCTCTGACTAGGGCAGAGGTAGACATGACATTGACACCTACCAGAGAGAACCATGACAGTCTTAAAGACGCACAGGCAGTGGTGAATGGGATGCATATGGAAAGGAGCGAACGGAAAAGAGGTTTTCAACAAGCAGTATTCTATGAAGAGGGGGAGAGAGTGGGACATTTACTGGCAGTGATATCGGCAGCTCAAAGAGAGAGTAATCGTGTCTATAAGTTGAGGGATGCAGGAGGCAATTTAGTTACGGATACGCCAGATATCTTAAATGTTTTTCAAGAGTTTTACTCTAGTCTGTACACTTCTGCTTCAGACGCTGGGGACAAGGAGATGGAGGAGTTTTTGGAGGGGGTGACGCTTTCCGTATTAACGGAAAATGACAGGCAGAGATAAGACGAGCCAAAAGAGGTTGAAGAGGTGGAAAGGGCTATATCTTCTATGTCGGCGAGTAAGGCACCTGGGGCTGATGGGATTCCGGGAGAGGTATACAAAGAATTTTCAGACTTACTGGCACCTGGATTGAAGCAGGTATTTGAAGGAGCACGAGACAGGGGGGCCCTTGCAAGGTCAATGGAGGAGGCAGTCATAGTGGTGCTACCCAAGGAAGGGAAAGACCCGGAGTGCGCAGAATCATACAGGCCGATATCCTTGATAACGGCTGACGTCAAGATACTGGCTAAAATCCTTGCCACTCGCCTGTCTGGTGTGATACAGAGTCTTATATATACGGACCAGTCTGGTTTCGTCTCTGGTAGATCAACGGCAATAAATCTGAGACGTCTGTTTCTCAATCTTCAACTACCAGCAGATAATAGTGGCGGGAGGGTAGTGGTATCGCTTGACGCTAGAAAGGCCTTTGATAGTGTGGAGTGGAGGTACCTGTGGAAAGTAATGGGTTTAATGGGGTTTGGAGATGGATTTATGTCCTGGGTGAAGTTGCTGTACTCCTCACCAAGAGCAAGTCAAGGTGAATGGGGCACAATCTGAGACGTTCAGGCTGTATAGGGGAACCAGACAGGGGTGCCCGTTGTCTCCGCTACTGTTTGCGGTGGCTATGGAGCCCCTGGCTGCCAAAATCAGAATGACTAGAGAGGTGGCTGGATTTCAATTTGGTGACATTATGGAAAAGATAGCGTTGTATACAGACGATATATTGCTATTTCTAGAAAATACGGGGGAGGCACTGGGAAGAGTGATGGAGATCATAAAGGGGTTTGGCAATGTATCAGGTTTACAGATCAATTGGAATAAATCCTGCATCATGGCGGTGGATGGGGAACTCACAAGGGAGGATATAGCTGATCAGGGGAGACAGCTCCAGGTAGTGTCAAGGTTTAAATATTTAGGAGTATGGGTGACTCTCCCATTAGGAAAATATTGGGATCTGAATATTGCTCCTCTTTTGGAGACCTTTAAAAGGAAAATTAATGCCTGGTGTAAGTTACCTCTATCGGTGACTGGCAGGGTCAATTTGATCAAGATGGTGTTGATGCCTCAATTGATGTACATGTTACATAATTCCCCAGTCTGGATAGTCAAGAAAAAATTTCATGGGGTTAGCGCCATCTTCAGATCTCTGATATGGGGCAAGAGATCTGCCAGGATCAAATTTGAAACCCTTCAGAGAGGGAAAGAGGAGGGAGGACTGGCAGTTCCGAATGCTTGGATATACTTTTTGGCGGGGCAAGGCCAACACATGAGGGGATGGAGAGAGCACAATATTGAGGGGTCCACTGGCCGGCTTCTTTGTCACATGTCAGGCAGAGATCCTCTGGTTCAAGAGTTGGAGGATGGCACGTTTGATAAGTTGAGCTTGCGGTATCCTACGATGTATCTCATTCAAAGGAGCTGGAACGCTATTAAAAAAGTGCGAGGAGTGAGGGGGTTGACGGTTTACTCGCCAGTTTGGGGTATTGTGAACTTAAAGGAATTTTATAAAATGGGAGAGATGAAACATTGGCAGAAGAAGGGGTTGAGGAGCGTGGAACACCTGACTAGAGAGGGAAGGTTGCAGCCCTTTTCGGTGTTAAGGGACACATATAGTATACCGAGCACTTGGGAGTTTCAATACTCTGGGATTAGGCATGCTTGGTTGGCACAGCGGAAAATGAAAGACATGACTATTCATAAAGACATCACGCTGGATTATGTCTGTATGACGGGTAATACTAAGGGAGTGATTTCGGTCATTTATAACGATCTACTACATGCCTTCTTGGGAAAGTTCCGACTGAAAGCTAAAAGTAAATGGGAAGAAGACTTGGGAGAATTGTCGGAGGAACAATGGGAGGCCATATTAGAGAATGTACCCAACCTGTCACTCAGCGAACAAGCTAGACTTTCCCAGCTGTATATAATACACAGGGTTTACAGAACTCCGGAGGTACTGTTTAAGTCGGGTTTAAGGAAGGACTCTGAATGTCCCAGATGTGGTTCAGATGTACTGTAGCAGAGACTGTGTTGTCGTGTGAGCAGTGGAGTAAACTACCCAGTGAACTCAAGATTTGTGTTTGAGACTTATTGGTACTAAGTCTACAGCAGCTCGCCTACGGAGCTGCACACTTGTTTCTGATCGCAGCAGAAACGGTCGAAAAGGGCTGAATTCTGCAAATAAGTAATTCTCTACTACATCTGCCCTGGTGAACCAAGCACTACCCGTGGAGGGCTCACCACCCCAGCTGTCGCCATCAGCATCATCCCCAGAGGTCTGAACGGCAGCAGTCGGCCATGTTGACTACAAACCACGGGTGGAGACATGATCTATCCCTATAAAGTTTATAATTCCCCTTTTTAAATGAAGCACCTCCGGTTCAGGCAGAGAGATGTTTAGGGCCTCCAATTTGGTGAAATTGACTTTAAAATTACTTATTTTACCAAACTTATCGATCTCTTTAATGATGGATGGAAAAGATATTCTGGGTTGAGTAACTGTTAGAAGGAAGTCGTCTGCAAAAAACGCTGCTTTACATTGACCCCGATTCGTCTGAATATCTCTGATACTCGGGTTATTTCGTATGGCAACAGCTAGATGCTCCATGGTAAGAACGCATAATAGGCGAGACAGGGGGCACCCCTGACGCGTTCCGTTTCGAATAGGTAGAGTTGATGAGAGGACCCCATTTGCACGTACCCCAGCCAAGGGACTATTATATAGGGCAAGAACCCACTCGATAAATCGGGGCCACAGTCCAATCTGGTGAAGAGAGGCCCTCATAATCAACCTGATCGAAGGCCTTCTCCGCGTCTACCGATAAGAGGCAGGTGGGAATTCCACGGGTTCTCGCTTTCTTCATGAGAGTCAGCACTTTATTGATGTCATCCCTAGCTTATCTACCTGCAATGAACCCCACCTGATCAGTGTGGACCATCTCAGGAAGAAGGGACGCCAACCTGTTGGCAAGGGCCTTCGAGAACATTTTGATATCAATGTTGATAAGAGAGATGGGCCTATAGTTGGCCACTTCAATGGGGTCTTTCCCAGGCTTAAGGATAACCGTGATGTGTGCTTCCAGCGATCAAGATTCCCTTAGGGTACCTTTACACACAGAGATATATTGCTTTCAATTCACTGGTTGCAGTGAAATCATGGACACATTGTTCCACTTGTACATGACAACGAAATGCAACAATGTGTCCATGATTTCACTGCAACTAGTGAATTGCAAGCAATATATCTCTGTGTGTAAAGGTACCCATAGGGAAAGGAATGTCTACCCAAAGAAGTGTCAAGGGCTGAGTTTAGGGGTAAATTGAAGTCACCACCCACTACTAAAACTCCCTCTCGGTCAGAGAGGACAGGATCGCCAAGAATTTTGAGATAGGATCCTGGTTTGATAGGTACAAATTTACAATGGTGAACACTGCGGAGCCGATCCTCACCTTCAGGAATACGTATCTACCTTCAGGGTCTATCACGGTGACCAAGATTGAGTGGCCAAGAGACTTATGTATTCCTATAGAAAATCCCTTAGATTTCCCCGTCGGGTTAGAGCTATGCACCCATGTCTTGTAATACCTATTTTTGAAGACTGGGATATGATCTCATTTAAAGTGGGTCTCCTGTAATAATAATATTTGTACCTTTTGAGCATGCATAGTAGACAACACTTGTGTTCTCTTTTGCGGCGTGTTGAGTCTTCGGGCGTTCAGAGAACCCCACTTGACATCTATTTTTGTGACGGGTTGTATCGCACCTATGAGAAGGAAGGAGACCAAGGCGAAAGAAACCAAGCGGGAGGAGAAGAGGGGAGAAGGGCAGGGGTAGCGAAAGTAGAGAGGTAAAGAAAAAAGGGAAAGGGAGAAGAAATATCTAAGGATAAGAGAAAGAGTTAGAGGAAGAGAAGTTAAGGAAAGTGGCTGGTGTAGGTAGAGTCGAAGGGTAGAAAGACTCAGGGAAAGTCCAGAGTCACGGGGAAATTTTAGAGTGCGGGATTACTGAGAAATGAGAAACGTCGACGTATGAGGATGATGGCAATCCTAGTAGGTGGATAGACCTTCCACCAAGGAATCCCCCTGCCTAGACACAGAAGGGATAAACCTAAATGATGACCAGAAAAGCCCAATGATAATGATTTGCAAACAACATTCACGTCAGTAGGAAAGGGGGGAGGGAGTTGGTGGCTCCTTAATGTCATCATAACGTCCGTATAATCAAATACAGTGAGCCAGATGGGTGTCCCGCATACTCCACCTCCTTCTCCCGACTGTGTCTAGAGTCCCCAGAGCCAAGAGGACTAAGCAAGTAGTAACTATACGCAGTTACGGAGAATCAGTACTCAAAAGGTGCGTTCCTCTCCTCTCTCTCATTCCTTCTATTTGGACGGCTTGAGGTATTCCGTAGGAAGCCCTCCGGTATCCCCATGGGGAATGTAGGCCAGTCGTCAATCCTTACTGGGGGAAGATCCAATGCTTCAAAGATTCTGGAACATTCGCCTGGGCACGAAGTATATGCATGTGCCCTCCCCGCCTAACCTGGAGGCGGAAGGGGAACCCCCGGCTGTATGGTATCTCTATTGCGTAACAGATCTAATAGGGGGTACAGGGCTTTTCTCCGTTGCAGAGTGAGGCGAGATAAGTCTAGCAGAATGTGGATGGTGTCCCCCTGAAAATCAGTCACTGTCCCGAATATGGTCCTATTCATTATAGCATTATCGATGGTGTATCGATGTACTCTGCAGATCACATCCCGTAGTCCGGCCGGATCAGTGGGTCTAGGGCCCAGAGCCCTATGCGCTCTATCTAGCTCAATGTCCCTGTTAGGTGGTTCTCCCAGTATCCTGTTGAAGATGGATTGTAGGACTTGAGGAAGATCTTTGGATTCAACTGACTAGAAGGCCACGGATTCTTATATTATTCCTCCTTCCACGAGTCTCAGCGTCGTCCGTGGCCTCCACTAGAAACTGGATCTGGTGGGACCGTCTCTTGATGAGCTGCTGTTGGGCTTGAGAGGTCTCTTCCAACACCCTGGTTCTGGCAGAGTGGTCCTGGCTCTGGACCCATACTCTTTCTACCTCTCCCCTCACGCTGGCAAGCTCAGATCTGTAGGCATGTTTCAGCCTTGTGATGTACACCTCCATGTCTTTCCTGGGGGGGTAGCTGTCATTTTTGCTCGCAGTTCATACAGTTCAGCAAGGACCCCCTGTCCCTGGGTAGTCTGGGATTGTGCCCCTATTTCACCGGGAGTCCCTGCTCTCTCATGAAGGGGGCTATAAGTGCTGCCTTCTGCAGCAGGGACCAAGAGGCTAGCATCTGCAGTGAGGGTCTTCCCGGGGTCCTGATCCTGGGACCAGTCTAATGCAGAGTCCAGCACCTGGCAGGTTACCTCCATAAACTCTCGTGGGGTCCCCTGGTCCACTGCTGTCTGCCACGCTGGGGCCTCCTCTCTCTCCTGTGGGCTTTTCCTGCTTGCCTCCCCCACCGCACCCGGGTCTCTCTGCTCTCCAGCACCCGGCCCCCCGGCTGACTGCTTACTTGTAATACAGTTCACCGCTCCTCCTCGCTGGGACTGGGAAACTCTCCCTCGTTGGGGCCTCTGTGTGGCGGGGGATCGCAGAGTCTCCTTCTCCTCAGCAGGAGTCGGATCACTTGTGCGCCCTCCCACTCCGGCCATCTTTTTGTTCCTCACTGTTCCCGGGGAAGAAGCGGCGGATCAGTCGCAAAGATAAGGAGGTGTGTCGGAGGGGTGGATGCTAGGAGCTGCAGGATCATTCTAAATTCCAGTCTCCTCACACTTCTGTATAGGGAGGGGACGTGGGTGCCGCCCCATTGTCATAATACAATCCAGCCCCTGATATACCATCCTATGTGACAGGGGTCCAGGCTTGAAATAGCAGTCATGTCACCAAGCAGATACAAATACACGCTGTGATCCTCTCCTTTATGATCATGCATATTGTGTACTGGTATTGTGAGGCTATGAGCACAGGTCTCCCCTCACTTATAGGAACATGCTTCCTGTCCCCTCCAACTTTCCATGGATCATCATCATCACTCCTCAGTGACAGGCACAGCAAGGCATCCAGAGTCTGCCTCATCTGTTACACACACATTATAGTACACACCTTTATTATCAAGTAATATTTATTAAAAGGTGAAAAAAATGCTATTTTAATGTTCCTAATTATAGATTGATATCATATAAGACAATCTAAATCTAGGAATATATATATATATATATATATATATATATATACACAGTATTATGGTTTATTCTGTTTATCAATCCATGTGAAGGTCCTTTCTGTTTGTATTATGGTCTTGTATCCAGGCAGTTTTAAGGTACCGTTACACGGCACGACGTTGAAACGATATCACTAACGATCTCGGGGGTGCGTGGTCGTAAGGACATCGTTTTGACATTGTTGGTGAGATGTCACACGCCTATTGTCTAGCGAGCAGGTATCGCACAACCCAGCGAACGATACTTGTTCACTGATGTGAATGGGCGAAGTCATTAACCACATCGTTATCGCGGTGTCACACTGAACGATGCAGCAGGTTGGCTGATCGTGGATCGTCAGATTTGAGAACATGTTCTCAAATCTGCAATCAACAATCCATCAATTTATGGTATGCATATCTCAGTGTCACATGCAACGAGGTAGTAACGATGTCGCTTGAACGACTCCAAACCCGTGACGTTTGAGCGATATCGTTCATGATATCGTACCGTGTAACGGGGCGTTTAGGCTTATGTGACACCTCAGGTCCATGTGTAAAGAATTGCAACATGCACTACAAATATGCTTGTTCACAAGCTTCAGCTTGTGGCAATTTATCTATGCAGTTATGCAGCCAAAAAAAAAAAATCCCAAAATGCAGCATTTCACAGTAGTAGGATAGTGATTGAGATTCCTAAAATGTCATGGTAATGCTGCTACTGCTGCTTATTTTTCCTAAAGCATTTTTTCAGATCTGCAGTATGTCAGATCTTGCATTTTCATTTTTGCATTCTTCTTTCTTCATTCTGCTTGGTGACATGATTGCTATTTCAAGCCTGGACCTGTCACATAGGATGGTAAATGAGGGATAGGATTGTATTATGATCATGGGCCGATGGCCACGCCCCTCCCTATACAGACATGAGTGGACGTGAATGTATGATCCTGCAGCTCCCAGAATCCGTGACCCCGACACACCTTCTGCTCTCTTGCTCCTGGATGAAGCGGACATGCTGAGATTCTCTGTCCCATAAGGAGGGGGGTCAGAGCAGAGGAGCAGGTATGATTTTATCGATTTAGAAGAGATCCATAGATCCTAGAGCTGCAGTGTACGGCTCTGCTTCATCATGTAACAGGGCAGGGACTGTACTAAAAAGTTCTCTCTCCCCAGAGTCCCCCTTTAAATTATGCACAATTTTATTGGTTTAGGGCTTTATTTACATGTTTTTAATTGTCTAATATTCCTATATAATATATCCTTAAGCAGGGCCGGCGTCAGCACCCGGCGTACCCGGGCAAGTGCCGGGGCCCGACGGCTTGGAGGGGGCCCACCGGGCCCCTGAGGGCTAGGGTCACACTTGTGTTGTGACCCTAGCCTGACGCAAGTATTGTCTGCTGCAGCGTAGAGCGTTTAACGCTATGCGCTGCCAGCAACTGAGCCCATAGAAACCCGCAGTTTACATTGACAACCAGTGGTTGTCAAGGTAAGCGTCGGGTTTCTATGGGCTGCCTCCAGCGCATACCAGCGTTGCAACATACAATACTTGCATAAGGCTAGGGTCACAATGCAAGTGTGACCCTAGCCTCAGGGGCCCCTGAGCACTGCCCCCACAGCCAGAGCCATATCCAGGGGGCAGCTGGGGGGTCATTTTCAGGCTCCTGCAGGCTGCAGCACCGGAGGTCTCCCTCCTCCCCCCTCCACGGGAGCCGACAGAGCTGCACACTCTGTGCTAGTGTGCTTACAGGACCTGTGATGATGTCAATGGATGGGGAGGAGTCAGGGGTCTCATGATCAGCTCCTCAGTGTATCCAGGACTGTACTGGCCATCAATGATGCTCAAATAAGGTGAAGTTTGTGTGTGGTCAGGAGGCATTTACAGTGTGAATGTAGCAGAGGTGAGTGTGTACTAGGTGTATGGCAATTAGGTGAAGGTTATGTGTGGGGTCAGGAGGGATTTACAGTGTGAATGTAGCAGAGGCGAGTGTGTACTAGGTGTACGGAGCAGAGCCAAGTGTGTACGAGGTGTACGGAGCAGAGCCGAGTGTGTACGAGGTGTACGGAGCAGAGCCGTGTGTGTACGAGGTGTACGGAGCAGAGCCGTGTGTGTACGAGGTGTACGGAGCAGAGCCGTGTGTGTACGAGGTGTACGGAGCAGAGCCGAGTGTGTACGAGGTGTACGGAGCAGAGCCGAGTGTGTACGAGGTGTACGGAGCGGAGCCGTGTGTGTACGAGGTGTACGGAGCGGAGCCGTGTGTGTACGAGGTGTACGGAGCGGAGCCGTGTGTGTACGAGGTGTACGGAGCGGAGCCGTGTGTGTACGAGGTGTACGGAGCGGAGCCGTGTGTGTACGAGGTGTACGGAGCGGAGCCGTGTGTGTACGAGGTGTACGGAGCGGAGCCGTGTGTGTACGAGGTGTACGGAGACCGTGTGGGGAGCCGTGTGTGTACGAGGTGTACGGAGAGGAGCCGTGTGTGTACGAGGTGTACGGAGAGGAGCCGTGTGTGTACGAGGTGTACGGAGAGGAGCCGTGTGTGTACGAGGTGTACGGAGAGGAGCCGTGTGTGTACGAGGTGTACGGAGAGGAGCCGTGTGTGTACGAGGTGTACGGAGAGGAGCCGTGTGTGTACGAGGTGTACGGAGAGGAGCCGTGTGTGTACGAGGTGTACGGAGAGGAGCCGTGTGTGTACGAGGTGTACGGAGAGGAGCCGTGTGTGTACGAGGTGTACGGAGAGGAGCCGTGTGTGTACGAGGTGTACGGAGAGGAGCCGTGTGTGTACGAGGTGTACGGAGAAGAGCCGTGTGTGTACGAGGTGTACGGAGAAGAGCCGTGTGTGTACGAGGTGTACGGAGAAGAGCCGTGTGTGTACGAGGTGTACGGAGAAGAGCCGTGTGTGTACGAGGTGTACGGAGAAGAGCCGTGTGTGTACGAGGTGTACGGAGAAGAGCCGTGTGTGTACGAGGTGTACGAGAAGGCCAAGTGTGTACGAGGTGTACAGAGCTGAGCACGTGTGTACGAGGTGTACAGAGCTGAGCCATGTGTGTACGAGGTGTATGGAGCAGAGCCGAGTGTGTACTAGGTGTACGGAGCGGAGCCGAGTGTGTACTAGGTGTACGGAGCGGAGCCCAGTGTGTACGAGGTGTATGGAGCGGAGCCGCGTGCGTACGAGGTGTACGTAGCAGAGCCGCGTGCGTACGAGGTGTACGTAGCAGAGCCGCGTGTGTACGAAGTATGTGTACCAGTGGTAGCCCCCCGCGGATTCTGCTCCTATAGTCTCAGCCACCTTTGCCAGCAGCATTCTTCTCCATAGTCTCTTCTGCCGCTGTCTGCATTCTGCAGCTCAGCATGGAGGGGCACGATGTCATCACTGTGCTGATATGTGCAGAGCGACCGGAGGAGACCGGAGCGGCAAGAAGAAAGGTGAGGGGAAAGAGAGATCCGGACGCCCAGACACTCCGCTTGACTGCGGTGCCACCATATGGCAGTGCGGATCCATTGAGCTGCTTGCATTATTTGTGCGCTCCAGGACACTTATGTATATACCAAGCATCCTCAGACGCACAAAAATGCAACATTTTGCATTTGAAGGGTATTTTTAAAAGGCACAAGGGAACGCAATCGCATTTTAGCCCTCTCCTAACAATGTGTAATATACTCACTGTCAGGAGCAGCTCTTGCTGGATTCGGCAGTCACTGTTCCTGTAAGGCCGCCTTCACATAGGAGTTTTTTTAAAAATGTGGCAGTTGCGGTAAAAAAAAACCTGCATCTGCCGCATTTTCCGTCTAGCAGCTGCACTTGCTGCACGTTTGCGGCAAGCCCCATGCATTGTCTATGGGGCTTGCGGTAAGTGTGCGGTAATATATATATATATATATATATATATATATATTATATATATATATATATATATATATATAGTCCGCGATATGTACTTAAAGGGGGCCCACTGAGACCTTTTCGCCCGGGGCCCACAGAAACCTGGAGCCGGCCCTGTCCTTAAGTTTACCTTCCACCTTGCCTAATCGTTATGGTTTTGATCCTTGCATAGCTCAAATCAGTTTAAAAGCTATTTTTGGAAGACTCTCATTGGAATTAATATGATTGCAGCAGTGGACACTCCGCTATCAATGGATGGACATATTACCAGTCTGAAGAGTTGGCACTGTATTGGATTTATATTTCCATACTAGCTGTAGACCCCGGCGTTGCCCGAGCATAGTAACTGTGCTTACTTATAACAAAATAGAATGATTATTTTGCACATAAAAACATATCACATCATATTTTCAACACTACAGATTTGCAACACTAAATGATTACCCAAGTAATATAATATTTTATTTGCAACAAGTGCCTTTTGAGAAATGACATTCGTGATTTTTCCCTCCAGTGCAAAGATGAACAGACTTTTGGCAGTTTCAGCTCATGAACAGGCCACATGGAGGAGGCGGAGCTATACATACATACACACAAATCTATGAAGGGGGTGGGGCTATAAAGGAGCAGAGCTATGAAGGGGTAGGGCTACATGGAGGGGGCGGACCTATGATACATGCACATACATACATACACTCAGCTTTATATATTAGATATATTCATAAGTTGTATGATTTATAGAGGACCTGTCACCCCCCTGGTGCTTTCCAAACTGAAAGCACCCCTGAATGCATGTGTGCTGCATTCAGATAAGAGGTCGCCCATGTCTCTAGCCCCCATGTAAGTTGTACACTCATTACTGTGTACATACAGTGTACAGATAAAGAGTACAGAGGAACTTACTCAGTAATGAGTTGTCTCTGCTCCCTGGTGTCCTCCCCGCCTCCAGACCTCTCTGTGCCACCTCCAGCCCCCTCAGTGCCGCCTCCTTTGTGTCTCCCCTCCTTGTTCACTCATGCACCTCCGCATCTGAAGTTAAGCAGGCGCAGAGCAAGCAATGGGTTGGAGCGGGTCCCAGCAGCTGAAACAACTGCTGGTGACGTCAGCGCCAGAGCCCGACATGCTCCAGTTTATGCTTTACATACGTGATCTGGAGCAGGGCAGGCTCCGGCACGGACGTCACCGACAGGAGGCGTTTCAGCTGACGGGACCTGCTCCAGCCCATTGCTCGCTCTATGCCTGCGTGACTTCAGACACAGAGGCGCATGAGTGGGTGAGGAGTATAGACACATAAAGGAGGCGGCTGGAGGCGGGGAGGACACCAGGGAGCAACGAGGACTCCATACTGAGCAAGTGCCTTTTGAGCTCATTATCTGTACACTTTCTAAAGTGTTTTGTACAACTTACAGGGGGTCTAGAGACATGGGTGACCCCTTCTCTGAATGCAGCATACACGCTGCACTCAGGGGCCTTTTCAGTCTGGAAGGCACCAGGGGGGGGGGGGTGACAGGTCCTCTTTAAGTATTTTGTTCTGATGGGTAACACTCATTTCCTATGAGCCCAATTTAAGTATTGTTATGGAAATTTTCTTTGTCTTTGTACTATATTTAGATAGATATTCTATGGATCATATGGTCTATGGATTTAAACTATGGTGCATATATTGTCTCCAATAGACACAGGACTATAATGATGTCCTTGCTGGTCCTATTTTACCTGTTCTACTTTAGGTCTCCATCCAGGCTTGTACGCACTGCACGCATGTGCTGAATTCGCCACCAGGTGTTGCGTCTGTTAGCAATGCTGGTGTGATATATATATTATTCTATCTAGATAGATAGGTAGATAGATAGAATATTACCTTAGACACGTCTCCTGACTAAGCTGCCGCAGTTTGGTGAAACACGCGTCAACGTGGGAGTTCCCGGTATTTTGCTTCCAGCAGTCACCACACATTATACATCATGTCTCAAGGTAATTTTCAATGTTTGTAATGGTGTTGATTCGTCTCATACCGGTAGTTCTATGTGAAGTGATGAGAATTTGAGGGTGATTTCCCAGCTTCTCCTGGTGTGTCACTTGTGCATTGCTACTGACCTATATGATGGTGGGTTTACACACACCAATTTATCTGTTCAATATCTGAACCAATCTCTGGTTGCAGTGAAATCATGGATACATTGCTCCATGTTGTACACTGCCACAAAATGGGGCAATGTATCCATGATTTCACTGCAACCAGAGATTGGTTCAGATATTGAACAGATAAATTGGTGTGTGTAAACCCACCATGATGCACCCTTGTAATTAGGCTGACTTGCTAACCTAATTCAATTTCTCCATGGGTTCTAAGGTATTCCTAAACTCTGTGTGGTTTCTTCCACCAAATGTCTTGGTTTTCTCACCTGGTCTATATTTATTTAACAAAAAATAAAATTTTACTTTTTATGGACTTTGAACTTTTGTAGGCTCTTTTCTTTACATATGCTCTCTGGCTAAAGCTAGGTTCACATTGCGTTTGTGCTGTCTGTTTAACGGATCTGTTTGACAGCAGCATAAAACGCAATGTAACAGACACAATAACGCATCCATAGGCTTCCATTCAACAAAGGCATGCCAAAATAGGCATGCATTTGCAAGTATGCGTTTGTTGAAATGCAAATTCAGACTGTGTTTTTTCAGTGTGTTAGAAAACGAACGCAGTATAACGCAATGCTACCAATTTGTACAAATCCGCAGCATTACGTTATATTGTGTTTGCAATAGAGGATAGGATAGACAGAAAGTTAGATGCGAGAATAGCATTACCAGTCTCCCCGCTCTCACTCTCCTGTTTCGGGTGCCGCTCATTAAACTCATGAATATTCAACCAGCAACCCAGAAGCAGCTGCAGCTGTAGAGCGGGGGACAGAGAGCAGGGACACTGGTAATGGTTTTCTTGCATCCATCTATCCTATCATCCTGCCTGTCTATCTCCATGTAGCGCATACGTTTTTGAGGTAACAAAAACGTATGAACTCAAAAATGCCTCAAAATGCAACTTTTGCTGTCAGTTATAACAGAAACAGTTAAGGCCCTATCAAACAGACTGACCCATGTCAACTTAAGTGATTCACCCGTATCAGTCCGGCTTCATGCCAAATAAATCTACGACAGTAAATATGAGACGACTTTATTTCAACATGCAATTACCAGCGGATAATGCAGGCCAGAAAGTGGTTGCATCACTTAATATGCATAAAGCATTCGATAGTGTAGAATGGGCACATTTATGGGCAGTTCTGAGTAATTTTGGGTTTAGGCCTACCTTTATCTTGTGGATAAAGTTGTTATACACTGCTCCAATGGCTAAGGTTAAAGTAAATGATAGCATGTCAGACATTTTTACACTCTACACAGGTACGAGACAGGGTTGTCCATTGCCCCGTTGCTGTTTGCTCTAACCATGGAGCCACTAGATGCCAAAATGAGGAGGTCTGAAGGGGTGGATAAATTTCAATTTGGGAATGTGGGAAAATAGCTCTGTATGCTGACAATATTCTGCTCTTTTTGGAGGATTCTAGGGAATCATTGGCAATGCCATAGCTATAATTGAAGGGTTTGACACCTATCAGGTCTCACGATCAACTGGGATAAATCCAATGTGGTATCAGTAGACGAGGAGAAGGATGCATTGAATACAGTAGAACAAGATTCTAAGTTAAGAGTAGTAAAAGTTTAAATATCTGGGAATACAGGTAGATCTCCCACTAGCAGCATATAAGGAATTCAATTTACGCCCACTTATAGAAAAAATCAAGGCTAAAATAACAGCATAGTGTACACTTCACTTGTCAGTAGTAGGTAGAACTAATCTAATCAAAATGGTCGTGATGCCACAGCTATTATACAGATTGCATAACTCACCTATTTGGCTTCCAACCAGTAGATTCTATAAAATAAACTCCTTATTAAGGGATTTAGTGTGGGGAAAGTAACACCCCAGGTTAAATCTACAAACTCATTTAAAAGGGGTGGGAAGAGGATTTGGGAAGTAGCTTGGTGCATGCAATTATGAAGCACATGATTGGGATATCCCCACTGATATCGAGGTTGGAGGCTGGACATTTCAAAAGGTTGGGAGCAACTTTCCCCACCCCAGGAATGATACACAAGACTTGTGACAAAAATGACCAAATACCTATATGGTCAATGTCTGGACAGAGTTTGGTAAGCTGAGGGGTTATAATAACTGGAAAGAGTTGGGGGTGCAGTACATTAACAAATTGATCGATCTTAATGGTCTCAAAATATTTGAGACACTGCAAAAAGAGTTTGAGATACTAGATTCTTCATACAGGCGCTTCAACACGCATATAAGGTCCAATGCAGGAGAAAACCCTTTAGATACCGTCACACGTGGCAATTTTGCAGGCAATTTCACTGGCAATTTGCTGGTTGTAGTGAAATCATGGACACATTGTTCCATTTGTACACAGCAACAAGATAGAACAATGTGTCCATGATTTCACTGCAACCAGCAAATTGCCAGTGAAATTGCCTGCAAAATTACCGTGTGTGATGGTACCTTTAGGGTACCTTCTCACGCCACAACCGCGGGAGACATTTTTAGCGGCGATATTTTGTCCTGGACACTGCTCTAAAATCTAAACCAGGTGACATTTGTCTTATCGCCGCCAAATTCCCGAAATACATGCCGCAATAAGGAGGCAATTTGGCAGCGATATTTCCAGGATGAAATATCGCCACCAAAAATGTCTCCCGCAGATTATCTTCTTATTTGGCCACAGTGCATAGGGGTGGCATATCCGTGTGCGATACCCAGAGAGAGACTGGTGTTCATTATTGGCTACGCGGAGAAAATGAAAACAGAAAATACATTTAAAATTGCCAATGCATGACTGTTGCTCATTCTTAGGAAACTGATAGTGAAATATTGGATTAGGGAGGAACCGCCGTCTAGGAGGGAATTGATTAAACAAACTGAATATATATTACAGCTTGAAAAGGGTATATATACCAAGCGGAAAAAACAGAATTACTTTGACAAACTGTGGAAGCCGTGGTTGGAGAGTGGTTGAGTTATGATGATGGGGTTGGGATTTGTGCCCAGAGAAAACGGCTTGGTAGACAAAAGGAAAAGGAATATAGGAGCTAATATAAATTTACTAGTTTGGGAGAAAGGTATGTTTACATAAGCAATCGTGGACATTGAACAATGATGGGTCTCTGTGGCGGGGAGGGGATATAGGTTGTTAAGTTGTAAATTGAAAACTTGTTATTCTACTGTTTTTGTATGGTTTATCATCTGTTAAATCATTAACATTTATTTGATTAAAAAAAAGTGAATGGGAATTCCTAGTGGCAAGGTTGTTGTATTCTTTGAGAACATCTGTGAAAGTTCTCAGTGCATATTTCAGACAGTGTCGACCTGGAGAAATCAGGAAGAATCAGTAACTGTTGTCCATTGTACTGTAGGTTGTTGCTGAATTATCTCTGGCTTTTAAAAGGATCTCCTCTTATTTTATAGCAGTGAACACGACATATCACGTCTCTGGACTTAATGGAGCCAGAGTCCATGGGGCGTAGTGCTCTGTGCACCCTGTCTAGCTTTATTATTACATTGGAAGAGGGAACCCAAAATTTGTTTAAATAGAGTGGGTACGGAAAGTATTCAGACACCATTACATTTTTCACTTTTTGTTTCATTGCAGGCATTTGATAAACTGTTTTGGTGAT